>PVLA01000134.1:276061-778025 GCA_004027455.1 Hydrochoerus hydrochaeris | reverse complement strand
TTCCCTCTTTTTTTACATTTTTTTCCAGTGCTGGAGACCAAGCCCAGACCCTTGTACTTTTTGGCAAGAACTCTACCGCTGAGCCAAAACCCAACCTTAGTGCCTCTTTCTTTATCCACTCACATCCCTTGAAGACCATTTTCAAGTATCACGAGGTTCATTAAAACTTTGCCTAACTTTTCCACTTAAGCAGATGAATTTCAATTTTCTATCATGCTCTTTATTACACAGTATATGTGAGAATGTATGTATTTGTGCTCAACTTTTGCAAATTTGTACAATGACATGATTGTTTCCTATTATATTTCATTTGCTAGAGTTCTAAATCCTGCAAAGATTATGTTTTCTTGCTTTTCTTGCACTTAGCTTATAGAACATCAAAATAATTATAATAATTCCTACTTAGGAAAACTAAAACAGGGGCTCTCTTTGATAATCAGTTGGGATGAACTGTTTTAGTGTGCCCATAAAAATTAAAACCAGTGACATAATCTTACTTAACAGTGCATTGTTGAAATAGACAATTTAAGGAATTGGTTTTAAACACATAAACACAGCACTTATTCTCAAAAATAAAACGTATTCTTTCATACCTTCTTAAATTAGATCAGATAAATTAAATTTTCACTCCAGTTTAGAATCTGTTTCAAGATTCAACATTATTCCTAATAGAAAATATGATTTCTATTACACCATCCTCAGATAATCCAGGTATGTTGGGTGGGTTGAGGTCTCCTCCAAAGTTTAGATTCTTCATGATTACTGGAACCTAAAATGTTGCCTTACTTGAAAAACTTGGCAAATTGAATTGAGTTGACAGCGAATCCTGAGTTATCTCAATAAACTCTCACTCCAGTGTCGAGAGTCTCACAACAGACTTAGAGGAGACAAGCACGGACAAGGACTGGGGCCAAGTAAGCTTCAAGTCAGAGGTGGTGGGGACATGCAGCCCCAGCTGTGATCACTGAGAGCCTCTCCAGCATGGAGGAGGAAAGGAACAGAATCCATCCTGGATCATGTGGAGGGAGCATGGTGCTGTCAGCACCACACTTTAAGACTCTGGGTCTCTGAAACTGTAAAGGAATAAATGTCTATTGTTTCTGCCTACAGGGTTTCAGGTAGTTCATTATCAGTCACAGGAAACTAACATACCAGTGTTTAAAATTTGTTTTCAGGTCTCAGAATGAGAGAAAGTTTCTTTCTTTCTTTTTTTTTTTTTTTACATTTTTATAATAAATTAAGAAGACCTGATCTTAGTTACTCTTAAACATCTTATAGAACTCAGGAGTGAGTCCATCTGGTCCCGAGCTCTCCTTCAAAGGATTTTTTTTTGTTATTACTGATTCAATCACACTGGACATTATTTATAAATATATACAAGGTATATATGCTTGTGTATCAGATAAAATTAATTTAATTAAAATTATATTGATGAAAATTCTTCAAGTTCAATTTTTAGTGAACAATAAGAATGATAAATTTGAACTGGGAAGAAGTTCTCTTTTGTTTAAAGTATTTAACTTTCCCTAACTTTTGAATTAACTTTGATCTAACAAATCGAAAATAATTACATGGCTTCCATACTACCAATAAATTGAAGTAAGATATTATTTCACAATGACCGAGCACTAGACAGATCATTAAAATAAAGCAAGTAACATAAGTTGAACAGAACCAGTCTCCTTTAACTTTGCAGATTTTTATTCCTTATACAAAATCCAGTGTTTCTCTCTGAGCAAAATTGAAGCCCAGTAATGGCGAATATTACATTTTGAATTTTTAGAGCAAGGCAAATTAATAGAAACAGCCATATAATGAGGTATCCCACTGAAACTGGTGCATCTCACAGCCCCTTGCTTGTCACAAGTGCTCATCTAGGCATCATTTTCTGTTTTCAGTGCCACTACTCCATCAACTTGTCACCCAAATAACTGTAATTAAGCATTCTCTCGGGTTGCTGATTACTGTATGCTGATGAACATTCCCACTGGATTTAACAGCCTTTTGCACCGCATCTACAGTAATCATGCCATATTATAATGTATTTTTACTGAAGACTTCTTAAACAATCTAGAATATAAATTGAACAGCTCTTTGATGATTGCAATTTAAAGTTCAACAAGCATTTAATCAGAAAGGTGTAAGTATCATATTATCAATATCCACCAAGCAATAGGATAATACCTATCCAGGGAAATAAATACTTAAACTCTTTGGTCAATGATCCACACTTTTTTAAAATTAATATCAGCATATAACTTAAAATTTTTATCCTGGAGAGTAGCAGTCCATCAAGGGGGTATGTTTTTGAAATGAATATTTGCAACATTCATATAACCCGTTCTAAGCACTTCAAGATGCGTACAGCAACGTGCAGAGAAACACTAAAATCGGGATGAAGTGAGCTCTCGCTGCTGAGCATGGAAGTAATTATTTTACTAGAATTTTAATAGAACAAAAAGAGATGGTACGCATGTTCCAGTTCCAGATTTTCAGGGAATTTGTCGATTTTATTAGGATGTCCTTTTTTTGTGACTGATAAGATTGATGAAATTACATACACACACACACACACACACAACTCACTATAAAATGTATAATTAGCATTACTGAGAGGTGATGCATAGTAGTTCTTGTCCCAAATACCAGTTCTTTCGACTGAGCTCTAACCTTCAAAAAGTTGATTTTCTACGTTTTGTGCCTTATCGAAATGAAAACAACAGCTACGTTCAAATGCTCTAAAGCTTTATAATTTTCTACTCTCCATAGAAAGCATGGCTTTGTATGGCGACAAAAAAAAATTTAAGAACATAAATGTCCACTAACATCTGGACTACACGTCTCATTACTTACTTGATTTTGGTTTGCTGATCCCTCACCTCCTTGAGCTACTTCCAATATCGAATGTGGTTCAATGGAGATGAAAGTCTGTATCAAGAAAACTTTTCAAAGTATATGATTGGATCATTAATAGATTTCTGTAAATATATCATTTTTGTACCTTTATGATACTGTTAAAAATTCTCGAGAGGAAAAAAAATCCCAGCAGGAGAGATATGCATGTGATAGAACACATACATAAACTCATGCATGATATAAATTCATAATAAGTATATATGTATATTTACTGCATATATTCACTTGTGTATATATTCACTTACATATTCAGTAATATATATTCACTGTGAAGATATTTAGTATTATGTATGTGCACATATTCATGATAAGGATGTGGCTAATGCAGTCATGGGGTCTGTTGAGTCCAGTCAGCAAGGTGGGCGAACACACTGGACATGCAGGTGGACTCAGTTTTTCCACTGAAGACTGTAGAGCAAATACCAGCTCACCTGGTGATGGTGTCCCGAGAAGTTTCTCCTCAGGAAGTCAGTCTTCGGGTTCCGTGCACATCTCTAACTCCTTGGATAAGGGTCAGTGGTCAAGAATCACCTTCACCAAAGTGAGCAATAGAGATAATGAAATGGAAAGTTCTCTAAAGGATATAACTGTGTGTATGTTTAAGTGTGCAAGAGAGATAACCTTACTACTAAGTTTTTGTAATGTATATCAAACAGAATGGTTTATACTGTCATTGTTTGATTGTCCACTTTTATGCTTTGATTTTGTAACTTAAACAACTAATTCTAAGATAACAAAATGTAACTTATCAACTAATGATTTCTTGCTGTTACTTTTTGAGATTATGTATTATTTCTAGCTTTTTTTCTGTTTTCCTTTTTTTTCTCTAAATAAAAAGAAGAATCAACCTTTAAAGAGATAGACAAAATTATCCATCAAACAGACAATAAAATATATGGTAAGATTTGATTTCACATATTCCAAGCAATATATTTCTTAAAATATGTGTGCATGACCATATACATGTGTGTGTGTGTGTATATATATACATGTATATATATATATATATTATGTATGCAGTAGGATAAAAAATGTTCAAATACAGTGAGAAGAAAAATTATAAAATTTATGATTCACACTTATTAAGTATACAACATTTATATGAATTTATGAATTTGTTCATTCCAGCAAATCTATATCTTGGCCTTTAAAGGAGTAGTCAAAATGCCAAATATATTTTGTTTCATGAAACAAAAAAAAAATATGCTTTTTGATTAATCCAGTTCGCTTCAGTTTTTCACTCATATTCTTTGAATATAAAAATAATATATGAAGCAAACAGCTGAAAACGATAAAGCAATCTGGTATTGCTATAGTTTTACATCTAATTAATTAATCTATTTCATTGTTATCTTTAAAAGTGAAGTTTTTATCTGTTATGTATTTATTTAGTTAGTTTTTTGAGACAGGGTCTTGATATACAGTCCTGATGGGTTTTAGTCTCCATGAGCTTTTCATTTCAGTGTGATAGGGTGTGTTTTCTGCAAATATTGTGTGTTTTCAGAATTTTATTGGAATACAATAACACAAAATAAAATTTCACAGCTTTAAAATGACCCTATAAGCCAAAATTTGATAGATCTCTACTGTTAAATTGTATCAAAAAATTACTATTTAGACTCTGTAATAACGTTGTTTTATATTTAAAAGTCAAATAAATTATAGGATGAAATTTTTCTAATTAATCTTATTATCCACTTGGCATATAATTACCATTCTCCTAAGACATAGGAGTAACTTTAGCACTTAGTTTTATAAACACAATGAAAGAATAACTTTCAAATCATCAACCAAACATAGCAAGTAAATAATGCCAATGACCTGCTTGATTTTTCTTTTTACATAGTTTGCCAAATGGCAGCCTGCTTTGAGGTATAGCATGGGAATTATTCTCCTGCGGACTTAATAAGGTCACAGCCAGTGTCAAACTTACCAGTGTAGCCAGAACAGAAAATCGGATACAAACAGAGACTTGTGTGTCCCTCTGGTTGATTACTGAAGTCCCTTCCTTAGCCAGCCTGTGTTTTAGCCCAGGTTTTCACTATTCTTTTTGTTTTTTTTTAACTCTGAGTACATTTATTAGAAAAGAAGAAAGTGATGAAATATCTTTCCAATCACCAGAACTGAAAACAAAAGAAGTTGTAATATGGAAAGAATATGTATGTATGTATGTATATATATATATATATATATATATATATATATATATATATATATATGATGAAACCTACATTTGCCCAGAACCATATGGGACAGTTTCTTCTGAAAAGTGACAACTGTTCTATCTAAAATTATTTGTATATAATTCAAATACTGAAATTACACAATTATTTTTTCAAATGGAAGTGAATATAATAATCATCATCATACAACTTGTCTTTATTCACATGACTAATATCTTGGGATTTTTGCTTTCTAACATTTTAATGTATATATACATATATATTTTCATATGAAAATAATAAAGTTTAATGAAATTGATAAGATGGAAATTTCGTATTTTTCTACTGTGGAGAAAATGCTGAAGTGAATAGCTTAAGGCCCATAACTTGGTATATGTTTACAAGCGATTCAAGTAATATATTTCTCAAAATTTCATGTTTGGGTCTCAGCAAATATATTTGGTTTTTGCTTTTGAGATGGGATCTTCTGTGTAGTTCAGCTGGGCCTTGAGTTTACTAAGTAGTCCTGGTTGGCCTTGAACTTCTGACAGTCCTCTTGACTCAGCCTCCTGAGTGCTGGGACACATACCTGTGTCACTCTGCCCAGTTATACATATTCTTTAATTTGAAAAATTTTATTAAATCCTCATCTATATAAACTCATACTAACTTGAATTTTCATCAAATTTGTTGAATTTAAATCAACTTTGATATACTATGATAATCCACTGTCTTCCATTTGTTGAGGTAAATTCATTTTATTGGAAATAGTCACTTCTTTAAATTAGATTTTCCTGATGCAAAAAATAGCTGCATGGTCTTTGCATTATCCTCAGTTGTCCAGAAATTTTAACAACAATCAAGGCTTGAATTCAGTATTATTCAACTTTTGATGTATTTATTTATAAATGAGATGAGAAACGCTAAGGAATCTTTCACAGAATAAAAAATTATTTTTGATTCCAAATTTATTTTCAAACAGTATGCAAGATGCAACACTCTCCATCACAGATTTTAATGTCTCCATAATTCTTTTAAACTCATGTCCTATCTTAAAACTTTGAGCTGGCCTCTGAGACCCGGAAGGCGCATGCTTTTGTCTTTTGTACACTGTGCACACGAGTGACTGTGGGATTGTGAGGGACTCACATCCTGGCAGTCTTTTAATTCCCGATAATACAACAGAGAGGAACCGTGGCAGAAGAAATCAATCCCAACTTATCCCTTGTCAAATATCAGCAAACACAATGTCACAAAACCAATGTGGAGAAACGCGGTATGGATTTTCTGCTGACATTTGTAAAGTGTTTGTGTCTAAGTATTTTTCTAATACAGAAAAGGTTATAGCTTAGCAAATTAAAGCGCCTGTTTCTTTTAAACTGTTATGTTGGTCATTTAAATTAATTTTAATAGCTTCTTTACCTTATAAAATACAACAAATATGCCTTGATCAGTTCAATCCTTGAATTATTTACCATTCACACAGATTTATGTATCAGAAAAGCATGAAAAATGTGTAAGAAATTATTTTAGATTGTAGATTTAACCAGTATATGAATCATCTCAAAAATATAGTTTCTACATTTCTTTGTTTATGAAAAATACTTCATTTTTCATTTATTCATATAAATGTTCATTTCATATCAAATAAAACTTGTATAAGACATTATTAATAAATACATAAATATAAATATACAAAACAGAGTTTACTCCTATTTGTCAACAGTTATACCAAAAGCCTTTTTTTCAACACTTTTAATTCCACCAATATTTATGAAGGACCCATAATTAATGACGGCCCAGTAACAATAGTAATAAGAAATTCTTTAAAATGAATGACTGACTGAACTACAAAACAAAAACAGTGGAAATTGAAGCCATAATGACTTGTGGAAACTCAGGCAGTGCTCCAAAAATAGTGAAACACGAAAACTCGGCAAAACATGAAAACTCAGAACAGTAAAAAACACAGTAAAATTTAGAGAAGATATTATTAAGTATAAAAGGCCTCTAAAGACCTGTATTAATGACTCTTATAAGAGAAGGATTAAAAAGTGAGGAAAAACTCACTTACTGCTCTAAGCTCAAACTTTCCACTACTTGAACTTTAACAAAGTTTGTAAAACAGTCTGTTCTGTGTTCACAATTTTGCTGAATAGCCAACCGAAAACCCAGTTTAAAAACACTTGTGCCAGCGGAGTGAGTCACATGTCCTGTCTCTCCTGAGACACAATGGGTGACACCTCAGTCTAAGCACCATGGTCCCCAGACAACACAGAGGACTTGTGTTAGTGCATTAAGGCATGTGTCACTGTGGGAGTTATTTTTTGACTTTATTTACCTGAAATATAGTCACGATGGCTCCAGAGACAGTTGGTGATACCAGCAGTAAACTAAGCAAAATTGTGAGAACCACAATAAAGAAAGAAATCATCTTGAAACTTGTTAAAATCCTGGAAAAAAGAATCCATTAGTGAAATATTTCAACCTCAGAAGAGATTACTGGATTTCCATTATTTTTATGGGAAAATATATTCACTTTTCAAACTCTTCAGTGCTCAAACATGAATTTGGAACACACTGAGTTTGACAACTGAGGTGTATCTATGTTAAGTCAACAGAATGTCAATTAATAAAAAGAGACAGTTAAATTTCAAAACCAATGTCACACGACAATTGTGAGAAACATTCATTCAGCAAAACCAAATAAGTTCTACTATGATTTGTTATATGTCTTTTCAGAATTGGTTATGTATGTAAATTTTACTTAGTGTTCCACAAGATATTACCAATTAACTTTGAAGAATGCACACATTTCATGTGTCATATTAACTGTGATAAATATTAATATCATAGATAAAAGGACAAATTCACACTGAGCCTTTTGACCTATTTCTCTGAGAAGTGATTATATCACGTCTGTTATATGACTGTCCCAGGTTCATCAGAGAAATTATGTGGAAATATTAGCAAACACAAGATGAACATTGTTCTGTAAATAAATGTTCTGGAATCTTTGAAAGCACATATGTTATTTAAAAAAATCAATAAAACAATGAGAAAGTATTTCAGATGAGGAAAACTAAAACATAATACCTACATGACACATGATCTTGGATTAACCTTGTCCAATAAATAAAAGTTCTTTGCATTTTATCATTGGCATTTATTAATGTCCTGGTTCTGACAGGCAAACTTAGGTCATGGAGGCAGTCTTCTTGTTCTTAGAAAGTAAACGTGAAAGACATTTCACCGTTATCAATGTTGTGTCTGTTTTCTTAGATATTTCGAAAAATATCAGTATTCATGGAGAGAAAGGCAAACGAGAGAAAGCACAAACACAATAGCAAATACATGCAATAAACACTGTAGCAGCTATGGTGAAATGTTTGCCACTGGAATGGCTTTCTAAAGAATATGCTGTGCTTTTGCATATTTAATGCAAATGTTCAAAAATTTTAATTTTCAGGTAATATTTAAAAGATGGTTAAAAAACATGGCTGTAAGAACCAAAGCATAGCAAAAATCAGTATGTGCTTTTTCCCATTTAAAGCACTGGATCCAAATACTTTGGACTCCGACTAAGGAAAACATATTCTGAATAAGATAAGGCTGGAAAATAGATGCAGTGAATAAGTGACCATAAAAAATGAATGTAAATATGTGACAGGAAATCAAGTATGACATCCATAATTGAAAACTATAAGAATTATAGGTTTAATGTACAGTTCGGTGTACTGACAACAGTGAATGTATAGTTGTGAATGTTTCCTACATAAATCTTTCTAATGAAAAGACACCTTCATCTACACAATAGCTAAAAAGACAACTACAAATTACAGATTGGCATATAATTGTAAAATAAACACTCTGGCTAAGCAGAATCAGCATCTATACCCACAATATAGTAGAATTACATGGAAATCTTTGAACATGAAGGAACCTGGTAGTGAGAGAGCCCAGGGCATATCAACTAGAGTTAATGAGGATAATTCAAATAAAATGATCAGGTTCAGAATATGCTGAGACCTGATGGAAGGGGAAAAGCAGAATGAATGACGGGGTTTAATAGAAAAGAATAGAAATTACACAAAGCTGGAAGTGATCAGTTTTGAGAGAGAAAGGGATGTGTTACCCTGTAAAAGGGAAGCCTCCTGTGATCAGCAGATAGTGAAAAAAAGAAAAATCATAAAAATAGAAGTCACATCGAAAATGTTATTAATATGTTGAACAAGTTAGGAAAGCGACCCCAACTCCCAGGTTCCTTTTTGGAATTATGCATAGTTATTTTAGGAAAAGTTAATGCCAAGATAGGAAAGTTAAGAAAATTACTAAATTCACAAAAGTATGCAGAAGAGAAATAAACATGAGATTGAAAACTTTTCGTTAAGTATAGGTAGGCAGAAAGATCAAGCTTTGAAGCAAAGAAAACCTGTAGCATAATTTGGAAACTTTAATTAAACCCAGCTTGAAAGCATTCTAGATTTGAAGGAACAATAGAAAATCTCAGAAAAGAATTAGATCTACACATAATTAAATTAAGTTACAAGATTATATGAAGAGGCTGCTGAAAATGTAAATGCACTTCAGGAAAAGAAAATCAGTATGATGTTTTTTTCTGCAGATGATGTTACCCTTGTAGAGAGGACCCTGTGGATGTTCTGGTTTTCAGAAAACCCACTGCATGGTAGGCACATGGCAGAAACTTCAATGACCACATGTCACCGTGATCCACACAGATTCATGGTCCTGATAAATGTCTGGAAACCAATGGCCACCACTTCAGGGACCTCTTGTGGTTACAGAGGCCAAAGGTCGGCTTACAGTAGCTGCAGATGTGATTATAAAAAAAGGATATGAGAAATCTGAAAGGAAAATGACAAATTGATAGGAGAAAACTAAGAAAACATGACCAAATGGAAAGTTATGCCACTATTTGATTTTGAATGATTAATATTGTTTAACAGTGCATTCAACTTCAAAGCAAACAGCAGATTAAATGCAATCACCATCCAAATATCAATGACATTGTTAAGCAGAAATAGAAACACAATCACAAAAGTCTTATGAAACCTTTAAAAGCCCCAAACATCCCAAGCAGCTTTAATAAAAAAGAAGACATGAGGAAGTATAGGACTATCTGGTTTCAGAACATACTATTAATCTGCAGGAATATAAAAAGCCAGATATTGTTATAATGACTAGAATCAAAAAGTGAAGAGAAATCTAGGTGAGGATGTATAAAAAAAGGAATTTATTTTCACTGCTGGAGTGTAAGTTAGTACAGCCATGACGTACAAAAATAGGGAGTTTTTCCAAAAATAGAACATAAAACTACCATATGACCCAACAATTCCACTTCTGAGTATGTATTTTTAAAAATGAATTCAGTAGGTTAAACAAATATTCAGTCTGGTATTCCAGTAGCCAGGATGTGGAATCAACCTAAATTTCTAAATTTTCTAAATATCTAAATTTCACAATCTCTCCTTTGTCGGTCTGTCTGTCTGTCTGTCTGTCTGTCTCTCTCTCTCTCTCTCTCTCTCTCTGCTGATATCATAGAAATATAGAGACCAACATGTTGGGTATCATGCATTAGGGGAACTGAGAGAAATGGAGCCAGTAAATGTTGGTGAAAGAATACAAAATTTTAGTTACATAGGAGAAATTAGTCTCAGAAATCTGCTGTAAAATATGCTGACTCTAATTAATGTGTTCTTGAAAACTCCTAAGAGAAAAATTGTATGTCTTTTCATCACAAAACAACTATCATTCATGTATACATTAACCAATCTGAATTTAGACATTGCAAAATTGTTAGATAGTAAAACAAGGTTTGGGTATTGTTAGAGACTGCTGAATATGATAGAAGATTTTTTTTATTTTAAAATGAAAAAATAATAAAAATGATGATATAGAATTTCAAAACAAAGTAATAGGAGATTAACAATGGTTAACATATTGCTTATGGTTAGTTTTAAAATAGTTGTTCAGACTAAAAGATACAGGATGGAAAATGATCAAACAATGAAAGCACAAACTTTTGGATGAGCTGAGATTAGTTGTGCAATTATCTGTCATATATATATTTACATAAATGTATATATATATATTCTTTCTTCTTTTCTCTTTTCTCCTCCATTCCAGTGTTTCTTTCTCCTTGAGCAGTTTCTTCCCCTTTCACTTTCAGAATATCTATTGTGCATTTTGAATCTTATTTACTCTTTCAGTTTTTTATGCTAGAGAGACAATATGATGTTTACACATGGAAGTCTGATTTATTTCACTTCTGAACATGGTCTCAAGTTGCTTCTATGTACCTATAAAAGCCTCAAATTTATCCTTCATCATAGCTGAGTAATATTCCATTGTGTAAATTTACCACCTCTTTTATCCATTCTGCGGTTGATGGGCATTTGGATTTTTTTTTCAAGATTAAGCTATTTCAAAGAGTGCTGCTATAAACATGGGGCACTAGAAGATTTTTGCTTTTTCATTTTGAGAAAATGTCTTGCTGTGCAATTCAGGCTGACTTTGGTGTCTTCATGTAGTCCCCACGGTGCTTGAACAGTCAGCAATCCTCCTGCCTCAGCCTCTAGAGACCTAGCACTATAGGCATGTACCACCTCGAAGTTAGAAAATACTTTGCATTTATATCAGCAGTGTATAAAACTTATACTTTATAGGAATGTATACATCTATAGAAAAGCATAAAATCTGCTTTTGTGCCACACTGTTAGGTGGTGGGGTCAGTGTTCTGGGTTTTGGCTGTTCCATAGTTTTGTAGGTATGTCATTTTTTTTTTGTAATTTGCATTTAAATGGTGATGTATGATGTGGGCCACTTTTTCACCTATTAGTCACCTGTATGGTGGCAAACCCAGGGCTCACAAGCCTCAGAGGGCTGTTTGTCAACACCGAAAGTCTAAAACTTTGCCATTATTGTAGTCTCTTTAATGAGGTGTCTTAAGATTTTGTGTGTTTGTAAATTTGGTCATTTTCTCATTGTGTACTTATAAGTTTATTTAATTTGCTTTGGACAAAGAAAGGAAGGAAGAGACACATAAAATATAAAATAAAGCCCCAACATTCAAACATTATTACTTAATTATAATCATCTCTCCTGATGACACTATTTAAAATATTTTAGATGAATTGATGCTCTTAATTTAGACAATATTTCAAGTACAAAATTTGACCTTTTAAAAATATAATTAACCCAAGAATCCCTAGTTATTAAATTTTCTAAAATCAATCATTAGCATTCATTAAAATTAATATTTTCATTGTTTAGAAAACTTTGACCTATATGTTTTAAATGTATTTTTTTCCTTATTACATCCCAAAGAGAAAAGTCAACATCCTGATTCCCAGCAGGTTGAAATGCATTTAGTTCAGCAACTACTTTAAAGTTAGTTACGTGTGTCTTGTAAGGCAAGCAAGAACCCAAACACTTTAAAATTTGCTTGATTAATGCTAAAATATCAATAACGACTGTACATAAGCTTTTAAAGTCAGCGACTGAAGGTAATGAAATAACCTGGATTTAATTTGCATTTACCATAAAGATCGGATATGAGCCAGTACTCGGATTTATTAAGAATCAAAAATGTGATCACAGTCCATGTGCATATGGAACATTAGTCATTCATTTTGTTAATCTAAAATAATGTGGAATATAATTTATCAAGACATCAAAATAATAGCTTGGATTTCATTTCCTCACTTCTATAAGGACATGCACAATAGATTCTGCAGCAATATATATGCACACTCTATTAGGGCTAATTGAAAATAGATGGTACAATTAACCTGCTTCTTAGTAAAAAGCATTAACACTTAATGTAAAAGTCTAATCACAATAAAAAAGAGCTTCCCACCAGAAGGGAACACGGTGAATAATTCACAATCGTCTGACTTTCTCTTATAAAGGAAATTAAAGAAAGAAAACATTAACATAACACCACCCAAAGCAGTGATTAGATCATTTTCTTTGCTAATCTTTGCTTTTCTTCTCAGATGTTTCCTATTTAGAGATTTTACAGATGATTTGACACAGTTTTTAGGCACAGCACCCTTGAACTGAGGAAATAAATGGTCAGGGAACAAATAAGCTGTTAAAGAACTGCAGAGGGGGAGATTGGTGTGTGGGTTCAGCAAAAGTAAATTTCATAGATTGTTTTTATCTTATCAAATTTCATTAGAGATATGTTGTAATATACTGTAGTTGGGTTCCATATACAAGAGGTAGTAAAATACTCTGTATTTTCTGATTACAAGCGAGTATCCTATAATAATGGTCATTTCAAAATCTATGTTTAATTGTCTCGAGGAAACTTTAATGTTTAAACATCTTTTCATATTTAAAAGCATGAAATTATTTTAAAAAACTCAGGTAACTTTATCTTCACTTCACTTTGGTTTCCAAATACTATTATTTTTCTCTTCCTTAGGAGATCTAGTCAATGATCTAGTAAAAAGCTGTATGATTAACAGTGAGTGTAGTTGTGTGCTTAAGCTGAAGTTGGAACAGAGAGGTAAGGACTAGTTGATATAAAAGGTCTTATTAGTGAAGGTACCTTTCATCCTTATTGTAAAAATGGTTGTCATTTGTTAAGCAATTATGTACCAGATACTCTTAAGAATTTTATGTCTGTTATTTCACCATTGCAACAACCTTGCAGATTGATATTCCAATTTTTTTATAGTTCAGAATCTCAGGCTACTTATGTTTATCATTTTTTCAATATAAATATATTTCTGATTCTTATTTTAAAAAAATAAGTTACTATAACATGTACCATGTATGTGTGTTAATGGTTTTTCATTTTTCAAACAGACATCATTACTCTGTTTTTACAGTACTTTCTGTTAAGCAGAGTCTCAGCTCTAGAATCTTTTTATAATAAACTCCAGAACTTACTACTGCCAACCACATGGAGGGTTATAATGCAGGGAAGTCAACAATGACTCCTGTTAGACATTCATTTCCTTTTTTTTTTTTAGAGCTGAAATAAATTAATAAACAGTTTAACAGATACGACAGTACACCAAACTAATTATATACAATTTACTTCGAAGTAGGATACGTGTAGGATATTGTAGGAGGAATATTTTGCATGCAACTTGGGAATAATAATATCACACCCTTCAAGCATTTGGGTAACCGCTACTGAAAGAGGTGAAATTTTAAGTGCTTCCAGAGTTGAAGCAGAGCATAAGTGTTATGCTAGACTGGATAGTAGGTCATAAATTATGATGACATAAATAGGTTTCACTCAGGAAAATAGAAGAAATAGGACAAAGAAAAGCTATATTTAAAAAGAAAGCTGAAAACCTTGATAGGTCATAAGAAGATTTGGAACAAAATAGTATAAAATGAAAAAAAGCAGCAAGTTTTAAAACAATTTTTATGAAATGTATCAAAGCAAAACATCTCTTCAGAAGTACAATTTTTGTGGCTTTTCCACCTGCAGGGCTAGGTGAAACTGATTTGAACTAGAACTTGACTAGAATTGATGTAAATTTCAGTGTAGGTTTCCTGGCTGAAAGCTGAAATATTAGAGTTCCAGCCATGTATTTCCTTGTTTTCTAAATTGCTAACACTACCTGTCTCTGGGGTTTTGTTTGCTTGGTTGATTTCTTGGTTGATTTGTTTTGTAAATAGACTTACAATCTGGAAAATAAACTTCATATATATTGGAGAATCGGCATAACTCATATTACTTTTTAATTATCACTAATGAATAAATCTCAAAAAAGCAAAGTAGTTAAAGTGACCTGAATCCATATAGGAACTTAAACCAAAAACACATTCTGATGATATAAATCAAGAAACTTCAGATCTGCCTGTACTATATTTTAGCCTCTCAGAAGATAATGGATGCTAACCCTGAGTCTCAACTTCTCTCTTACGGTTTTTACTAATTTCTAGTAAAGCTCACTGCAAGGTAGGCTTTCGAGTGCCCTGTTCAGGGCTTGGAGTTTCATAACGATCACATTAAAGGTTTATTAAATTAGCTCTAAAATTGTAGGACAAAAGGAGCAGATTTTGTAATAATTGTAGGTGTTTTAAAAATATTTTTAAAGCTGTTTAACGTGTTATAGACTTTAATTATCTAGGGATTTGAAGCATAGATTGATATGCTGGAAACTTGCTGACCCAAAATGCAACTCTTCCTTCAAGGACAAAAGAAGTAACTTATTCTGAGCTAAATATGCATGGCTGAGGCCCAGGAACACGTATTTAGTAAAGTAAAGCATTTCACTATGAAAAAGTATATAATGCAATGGTCTTTCTACACAGTAATAGATTTGATAGTGCAAAATATTCCAATATTCTTAGAGCAATCTGAGACAGGTTTTGTCTTTTTTTTAGTACATCAGAGTCACACTGTATTCTTTTCTATGGCTTTATTTCACCACCTTAATTGCTTCATATATTCTTGCTAAAATGTGATGAATAATACATTGTTTGCTCTGAGAAAATGCAAAGTAACAGTATACTAACAGGTCTTGAGTTGCATTAGGAATTGTTGGAGCCAAGGAAACAAATGTTACTGTGAACATTTTTAATCCCATTCAACAGATTTAGTTAAAGATGTAATAGGTACTCTGACTTCGCAGAACAAGGATCATGATAAAAAGCAAAATAGATCAAATAAAGGGTAAACTCAAACATATACACAGCTGCACAAATGACTTTTTAAAAATCCCTGTATGGACTTAATTTTCAAATGGAATCATTTATTATTAATAAGCAATATTATGAGATTTGTATGCATTTATGTTTACACAGGTAAAAGAGGAGATCAATACTCAACAAATGTGAAGAACAGATTGCCAACTTAATATATTTTCCTTAGATAAATAGCATTTAAGTTATTCATATAACAATCCTTCATTCTGGTAGACGGCCATTAAAGCATCATTTTTGATTTAAGGGATAATCTTCACTTCAATTATTTGAATTCTCATATGACAAGAATAGTTTAAATGGTTAAGTAAACATTTTCAATTATTTAATGAATAAATATTTAATAAATATATTTCAGTAGTGCATAGTATGGCAGTTATATAATTTTTCATAACACAAGTCACTGTCAATATACATACGTGTGAAACTTAGGATGGAATTGTTGTAGGTTGGCATAACTGATGCCATCTTGAGCCCTGTATTTGACCCAGGAAAACGGAAGATTACTCAGGGTATAAGTCCCATGAGAAAAGCAGAATGCATTGTACCCACAGGAGAAAAACAAACCTGCTCAACAGAAGAAGCAGGGTACAGGTGTCAACCAAACATTAATGTAAACTTCTAGCTAAATTGTTTCCAACAGGATATCCTTTGTGATTCTCTCTTTTAAAAACTCTGTAACTTTCCAGTTCGAGGCCACTTTTTTGGACCCTGAAACCGGTGTGGGGGGGTATCTCTATCTGAGTGATCCTGAGCTCAGTTAATTAAATTACAAATTTATCAATTTGGCTGTCTTGGTTCCTATATTGTTTATGAGCCCACTTCAAAAGTGTTCTAATAAATTTTTAAAAATTATTGGTCTATTGAGTCCATCAGAACGAAGAGCTGCAATAGGATTAAAATATATTTGCACTTTTTCGATTAGCAAAAAGTAATATAACAAAATTAACAGTGTGCTGACCACTTTTATTTTATCTACATTTTCCTCCTTCTACCATGTTAAAAAAAAATCTTAGCAGGCAATTAAATCAGCTAATATTAAACGAATATGTTTACAAGATAACTCTATTTATGGATCTTGGAGAATTTTCATAAATCCAATTTAATAATGTTATCTAGAGTTTGTAATGCAATTTTGAATTAGAGTCTTAAGCTAAAGGAGATCCATAGGGGTGATTTGCATAAAGACGGCTCATTCCTTAGATTGAATAATTATATCTTAACTCTTCTATTTCACTTTTAATTCCCAGTGATTTGGAGTCTTACTTGAAACTAATCTGCTCTAAATCAGTTATTTTATGTTGCACTAATATTTTAGAGTTTTTCCTCCTTAAATAATCTACTTCTTAAGAATGAGTTTTTTACCCAAAATACTATTCCTAGTAATTTATTTTTATTATAAATTTCAATGTCTTGAGTATAGTTTCCTGTCATTATAGTTATAGTGACTGGTTAACAATATGGTTTTTAAAATTATGTTCCATTTGTTTATTAGGGTCAACATACTTGTAATCAAAACTAATTTAAAAGTTGGTTATCTTGTTAGGTGAACTATATCATATGACTAGTAAACCTAAAGGCAAGGAATATAAACAAAATATTCCTAAAATTAACCAACTTTTCAAAATTTAAAAATATATAGGTGATAAAGACAGAGAAGAAAAATATGACCCTAATAATATGTAGAAATAGGATTCCTGAGAAAGGAGTTACCTTGTTGGTGAGTCCTTTGAGTTTAGCAAAGAAAGTGGATGTGCAGAGAGGTGTCTTCTTGGGAATGATTCCACCTAGTAAGCAGAGAATGAAAGATACAGATGGGCAACCGTAATGCAAAACAGTGCAACTCTGCCAGTAGCAGAGTTCTTGGTGGAGTAGGGAACTATGAAGCCTAGGAAAGGGTCCTGACTCCTCCCATGTTTGCAAAATATTCATGAAAATATCCAGTAAAACCCAGTAATAAACATAAAACATAACGTGGCACATGATAACGACAAAGATTCGGCAAAAGAGAGAGAAAGGAAGAGAGACTGAGAGATACACCTGAGAGAGAGAGAGAGAGAGAAATTTCTATGACTAATGGTCCACTTATCTTGTGCAGAGAAGAAAGATGAATACAAATATAAAATGAGAGATAATTTCACAAAATTAAACAATGAAATTTAAGAAATTAGGAAATAAATTGCATAGAAACAGAGAAAAATGCATTGATTTAATGATTACTATATATATTAATATATATGGTACAAAACATTTACATTACACAACTAATATTGATAAAAACCAATGATATGAAACACTATTGAAAAAATTTAAAGCTCTTTTTTTAAAAATTTAAAATAATTTAGTGTTGATACAGGTTTTCTAACATGTATACATTTTGGATTTCCCAAACACAGAAGAAAAAACAATCAGAAACAATAAATATTTATGTAGGATTAATATGATGAAGATTTTTTTCTGAAACAAAATATTAATTGCACATCAAAAAGCAGTCACCATGTACTAGAAGAAAATATCTTTTGATAACAATTTATGCCAGTCAGTTTACTGTATTATAAAACAGAAAAATATATACAAATTCATCAACATTGTGTTAATACAGAAAAACAGTGACTCAAATCATTTAGAGAGAAAAGTTTTGACCTGGGGACTCAGAGATTTCCAAAATAATATTCAGCTCTCAAAGTAAGTCTGAAATGCATAGAGAATATTAATTTTCTTAAACTATGAAAGCATGTTTTTTTCTATATGTGTAAGTTACTTCCCTTGTCACTAAGACAGAATACTTAGTATCTGAAAATTAAAGGATGTTTGCTTTGGGTCCCTGGTTTAAAAGTTCCAGGGTATGGGTGGCAGCCTCAGATGTAGAGTTAGCAGCCTGTTACAGACAAGAGATGCTCAGCTCATGATGACCAGGCAACAGAAAATGAAGGAGCAGCCCTGGTGGAGACACACTCTTCCCAGTGGTCACAGGCTCAGGACACAGCCCTTTCTTACCACCTCTCAAAACCCATTCAGTTGTGGATTCATCAGTAGACAGTTCAAAACATAGAAATCCCACAATTCGATGTTCTTCCCAACACATGTAGCTTTTGGAGGACACCCTAGTCCCAATCAGAATATTCTGCCCCTGGATCCCAAAGGACTCAAGACCACTTCATTATACAAAGTATTTTAGTGCATCTCTAAGAGTTGCCAGCTTCTTCACTGTTGTAGTATTTCTCAAATTCTGAGTTTAAGTTCTCCTTTCACTCCAAGCAGTCTCCTAGCTGTGAGCCTCTGTGAAATACAAAAGAAAGATAAATATTGCCATGATACAACAGCACAGGGTAAACACTCTCATTACAAAGGGGATAGATCAATGGGCAGAAAGGAATCAGACCACAGCAAGACCAGGACTCAGTGGGGCAGACATTACATCTTATAACTCCATGCTCAGCATCCAAGGTAGATAGTGAGGAGACAGAAACTCCAAAGGACTGGGCCCACTGTGCATTGGCAGTTGGCACCCTTGTGGCCTCTTTCTTGGGAAGGTTCTGCTCATGGCCTCCAGGATCATTCGAAATCCCTGGCATCTGCAGCTTCCTGGGGTCCCTACTGCACTTCCAGCATCATTCTCACAAGGTCACACGCTGCTTCCTTGGGGACACGTTTACTAGCTTCATGTCCTTCTCTCAAATCTAACACCACAGCCATTGCATTCAACATGCCCATAAAGCCAGCAGCAGGTGAACAAGTTAATCAGTAGCCATGACCCTGTAGATCATGGTTGCAGAGGCAACTGATTCCTGGAAGTGCAAGCATTGTGACTTGAATCTGTGGAAGTGGAATTCCTGGGCAGCCCTTCTGGTCAGGGGCCCAGGGGCTCTCCTCTCAGATAAAAGCTTTAGAGTTTCTTACCCTTGTTACTTCACAAAGCAGGGTTCTTTCAACTTCCCTGATGTCCTCCAGGCATCTTTTACTACAAACAAATGTCCTGACGCAAAGTATTTGGTTTATTTGAATGTTTACTTTTTTGGCAACCTTGCTCTCTTGGACCCCAACGTAACACATGCTTCCTTTCTGTTGAAACTTCAAACCTTTTAAATCACTCAACATTGCCATTTATTCCTGACTCTCATGTAGAGCTCACTGAAAACCTTGAGCAGCACGTGTACCACAGCATAAATATTTGTCTGTCCTGAAATTTCCTCCACAAGATTAGTCAATTGTCCTTAATCTCAGTCTTCTGTGAAGCATCAGAGTATGGGAAAAATACAAACCATTCTCTACCAGGGAATAATATACATAGCTTTGTATTCAAATGCCTCTGGAGTTTCCAACTGATGCTTCATGGTCCAAAGCTTTATTCTATGCATTTTTATCAGCACTCTGGTCTTTTGTGCTCTGACCAAAATCTCCCATCAAGCTTGGTTTACAGTAGTCTAGGGTTCCAATTGCCAGCACCCCAAAAGCTTTAAATTCCTCCTCTGAACCACTCTGTCAAGCCTTTGAACCATATCAGATGTAATTATGGCAAAGATCCCACTTCAATACCAAAATTGATTTCAGATCCTTTCCTGATCTCTGAAACATCATAAGCAACACCTGCGAATGAAATGAGATGTTTTGGAGTTTTCAGCCCATGTTTGCAGACTGGAATTGCACGGCGAAAGGTCCTGGTGTGGAACAAAGCTGCTTAAAAGATACAGAAAGCAGAGAGTGAAGGGAAGGAGACGTATCTTTCCAGGCCACACCCTCAGAACTGCGAATTCCACCAAGACACCCGCTCCTGAAACACGTGCAGCTCTGAATTTATCAGTGGATGTGTACTGGATGACTGTCCCACTTTCACGATCTAACCACCTTCCAAACCCATGAGAGCCTGGGGGACATTTCCCATCCGCATCCCTGGACAGGCCATTCAACCCGCTTTAAAGAATAAAAGAACCTACATACTACTGTTGACAAAGAATCATCTTAAAGTCAAATAACAAATAGCATGCATTTTATACATTTATTTTAAGAATTATGGTAAAGATTAGATTTAATCATCTCAAGAAGAGATTTTTTGAGCACTTTTCATCACATAGTAACTGTGACTAGAAAACACAGTTCTTATACCTGCTCCTCATGTTCACTCTCCACACATCCTTCCACTGATAGCAAGGTGCATTCCAGTGGCTCCTTTGTTACAACTGAATCCCTGTTAATACGTTGCCAGTCAGGATCCACAGTTTAACTTCACTCTTGGTGTGTCTTAAGTGGGGTTTATGAATATAAAATATCATGTATTTTCATTTATATATGAAACAGAATATTTGCAGTGCCATAAAAGTCCTTTATGTTCTGGCTAATAATTTATATCTCTCCATAATGCTGACAAACAGTAAAGGTTTTTCGTCTCTGTGATTTGACTTTTCTTGAATAGCACATAAAATGAACCATAGTATGTAGCTCCTTTACTTTAGCTGCTGTCACTTGGTAATACACATTTTGGTTTCTTCCATGCTATATCATGGCAAGACAGTTCACTTCCTTTCAGGGTTGCATAATATGGCATTGACACCATTTATTTATCCATTCACCAACTAAAGGATATCTTGGCTGCTTCTGAGTTTGGGCAATTACAACAAAATTGCTACAAATATCCATGTACATAACTTTGTGGGAAATGTTCCCAACTCCTTTGGTTAAACACTATGGAGGAGGATTGCTGGATTGAATTTAATTTTTTTTTTTTTTAGTTTTATAAGTAGCTGTCAAATGTCTTCCCAGGTGGTTCTACCATTCACATTTCTGCCAGCTGCAGGAATACTTGCTTTTCATCCTAAACAGAAGTTGGTGGTGTCAATAGTGATGGACACAGTTTGACAAGGCCGTGTCCATCTTAAGAGTTTAACAATGGTGATTATCGTTGAGTGACACTAGTTGATTTTCTGGATATAGTGTCGTACTGGAAACAGACACATCCCTTAGTGTGTGCTGCGGACCTTGAGTTTTGCAGACCTCAGTAGCAGGGCTGAGCCTCAGGCTCTGGCTCTAGGATTAGCTCGAGATGAACTGTGTGTGCCCAGTGTTGGAGGAAGCCACGAGTGTGCTCAGCACCTCAATATCTGTCTCCTGAGCTGAAGCGTAATTTCTCTGGTTTCTCTGCTGGGACGAACTACGTTTCTATCCTAAGTCCTCCATAATTTTCATTCTGCAGTGGAACGTATGACTCTACCTGACTGATTTTTGTATCTAACCCATTATCCAGCAGCCTTCTGTCTCCCCCGACTCCCTAACTCTTCATAGCATCTGGTAATCACCGTACTACAGTTAGATTAGCATATTTTTATTTTTATATCTTCGTATTAAAAAAAAAACCGTGTGGTACCTGCCTTTCTATGTCTGGCTTATTTCATTTAACCTGATGTCCTTCAATTCCTCACCCTCTGCTGCAAATGACAGCATGTCATTTTAATGGCTGCATTATATTCCATCGTATAAATACACCAATTGTTGTCAATTTATACATGAGTGCATGTAGATCAATTACTTATTTTAGCTGCTATGTGATGTCCAGCAATAAATACAAGAATGCATGTGTCTTTGACATGCTGATATCAATTTGTTTTGCATATATACCCAGATGTACAATGCCTGGGTCCATTTTTAGTGTCTAAAGAAACTGTTCTCCATACTGGCTGTATGAATTTCCAACCAAAAGCGCATGAGTTTTTTCCTACGTATTCTTGCCAATGATTGTTTCTGTAATAGACCTTCCAAGTAAGATGAGATGACATGTCGTTGTGGTTTTGATTTTCCTTTACCTGATGCCAAATGATATTAATGATTGTTTTCATAAATTTAGTGACCATTTAACTTTCTTCTTTTGATAATTTTCTGTTTAAATCATTGTGTTTTTTAGATTAGGTTTTGTGGGGGACCTGAACTTCTTTTCTCTGTCATGCACAGTCTTGGATCCTGAAGTCAGAGTTCTTGTACTGGTCATGTTTGACAGTAGGACTCCAAGGAGCTTCATTAATGGGCTTCAAGCCTGTGATAACTGGGATCTTCCAGGTGTACATGTCGCAAGTGTCTGTATTGGGAATGGCTCCCTTATCTTTTTTGCCTCCAAAGCAGAGTGTCACTGGCTTGGAAACCAGGATGGTTTTTGCTGCTGTACTTTGTTTCTATTCTATGCTGCCACCCACGTCTTTATGCCTCCTAGGGTTCCAGTTATTCCCTTACTGAATCCCAAAGTTCTCTCTTGGTCAGTCAGTTTAAAATGCTGCTACCCATCTATCACTCTGTTTTTCCTTGGTATAAAAGAATGTGAACTGTGAGCATCTATTTTAGTTATCTTGGAGTCATTCATGGTGGGATTATTATGAAGGATCCTCAGGACAGGTTTCCTAGCAGAAGTATCAAAGCAAATGGAGGAACGTAAAGACTCTTATTGTTCCTGGGGTCAGACCCTAAGGACAGAGAGATCACCGCTGAAACACCGGCTGGCTTCAGAAGCAGTCCTAGATGCTCCACAAATTTGAAAAGGAAAGAGGGAAAATAAGGCATTTTTATAAGTGAAAGAGTCAATAACAAAGCCAGTTATTTCTACAAAGGCAGGATTCAGATTTCCCATTTAATGCTAATGATTTGAAATGGGAATTTGTCCCTGCATCTTTGAGTTAATCACATTCTTGCAAAACAGCTATCTGATAATCTGGCAGGTTCCCTGAGGTGCGAAAGGAATTACACAGAAAACAGTGTTTATAACTATCTTTGAAAACACAACCTTGGCCAGAGTAGGCGGTTCTACACATTATTTCCTTCCGTATTCAAATATTCTTCCGTTGAAACTTAGACTTGCATGCCAAAGGACTTCTTGTGTAAATGTATTTGCTTTTCAAAATCCGAAAATTGACATGAACTTATATTTCAGTTAATTTTAAAATTGGTGTAATAATTTAAAATCCTAGCTTATAACCACAATTCTCTACATTCATGTTTATCTTAATGAATGATTGTATATGTTTTACTTTAGTACTATCTACGTTTTGAATGTCAGTTGACTTAAAATTGTCACATTTTATTCATCTAATCTTCAGAATATTTCATTTTCTATGTATAATTTTATTCCCCGGGTTGTATGTAATTGCACATTTTGGGTGATACATGTAGCTGTCTTTCTCTGTTAAGGCAGCCGTAACATAAACTTCACCCCCAGGTAGCTTTAATAACAAACATTTGGACCTCACAATTCTGAAGCAGGAAAGTTTGAGGAATTGGGCAATTGGAAATCTGGTGAGATTCTGCTTTCTGGTTCACAGATGGCTTTTTTGTCACTGTGTGCTCAAGTGGCAGGTGGGAAGAGGGTGCTTTATATGCATCTTTCTGAAGGGCACTAATTCCAGTTATGAGGGTTCCCTCCTAATGACCTCAACTCCTAGCAAAACCTCCACTTCCCAATGCTGTTGTATTAAGGGTTAGGATTTCAGGGTTCAGCACTGACTTTGGGGAGGAGACAAATATGAGGGACATGATAGCTGTACATATTAGATGATGACATATATTTATGTGAATGTACATAATAGGTGTGTATATAATTATATATATATATTAAATTATGTCATTCTTGATTCATGTCAGAGGTAAAGTAATTATTTCTCAGGTTAGAAAGCACACAGTAAAATATCGTTTTGCCCAGCCTTCATTTTCAGAAGTTTAAGTGAAAAAACAGACTTTATTGTCCAAACACAGTTTCAGAACAATGGATTAAGAAAATTTAGAAAAAAGAAAAAACAACAAATTTATAATAATAATAATTTCTTCTGTCCTGAAAACCATTTAGCCAACTCCTCCCTCTCTTTTTCTCTCCTTCACTCTCCACCTCTTTTTCCTTCCAGTTAAGACTATAAATAAACTTGAGCTTGAGTATGAAAATTTTATTCTACTATACATAAAGCATAAGTCAGCGTTAGCTAATAATTATGCTATTATCTTCTTGTAAATATAACATAAATTATTAACCCCTTTTATATCTATTCATATTGTAAATTCGAAAAACTTTCCCTTACAGAAAATGCTAAACAATTTTAGAGCATACTTTTTCTGGTTTTAAAAATAAGTACTTTGAGCTTTTCATTTTGAGTATGAAAAGCTGTACGAAGTAAGTTAAAGCTTCTTTCACAAAGTATTTTCACACAACAGATTTTATCATAAGCACTTCAGCTGCTAAAATAAAATAATTCATGTTTCAATGTCAAAATTTTGTTTAGAAAATTTTTGTTTAGAAAAATTTGACAATAACTAATCTTAACTTTTAACAAGACTGTTTGAAATGGTATGGAAATCTGTCCCAAGTTATTTTTAAATAAACAGAGTTTGAAGATTTTACTTTGCTTATAACCTAGGTTATTAATATTAATTATTTTGTTATGTGACATTAGCTTTTAGCTATATGTCATTATTTTATTATCTCTTACACACTTTTTCCGGACTTATTTTAATACTACATAAGTAAATAATTTACAAATGAAAGTCATGAAAATATAAGAACTACACAAAAACAAAAAGGTAAAATGTATAAGCAGAGTATTACAGACTAATGTAAAATAAATTATTTTACAGATCTTGATATGTGAAGAATCAATTTTTCAACTCTATTTGAATCTTTTTTTATTCTTTAGTTTAATGCAAAGAGTGTAAGATGAGTTTCATAGTAAGCTTGACTCTGCATTTCAAGTATGAAACCATTACCCACAAAAGAATCATAAAATTACAAAGTATTGTAACAGAAGGAGATGAACTATATTCCATTTTCTTTATTTCACTTGAATATATCTCACTTCACTTTTCTAAGCCAGACTAGCAGGCAGTGGTTAATACTGAAGTATTTATTCTAGTTCCTCAATGCTGCTGTTTAATTTAAAGATTTCTAGGGTGATGTCTTAGTTACAACTTCAAGCTCTTCACCTTTTTCCTTAATGTACTTGTTAAACAGTCATTCAGCTCACCACAGAAGCAGGCTTTCTATTACAATCTAGGTGATTCTACTTCAACTCAGTTAACAGAGTTAATATCGAAGTATACAACAAAGGAGAAAGAGTTGGGTGAATGTGAAGGAAAGGGAAAATTTTATATTTGTTTCACTTAGAGTGGCTTTTCTTGCCTTATAATGACATTCTGAGTTTCCCTTTTTTGGCATTAGTTGAAAATGTTTGGTTACTCATGGGCTGGCCCTGGGAATTCTTCTCTTTTAATACTGTCGTTAATATATGCCATTGTTTTGTAAAGATCTAAGTACTACCCCTGGGAGGATGAGTTCCAAATTAATATCTTTAGCAAAACATTTTCTCTGAGCTTAAGCATTAAACATATAAATCAGTACTTGCCGTCTCCAATCAGAAGTCTTCCAGAGATCGCAGCTCCATAGGACAAATCTAACACACACAAGACAGAAATCATTGTGTTTTCTACTTCACATCCACTCTGCCAGACTAAAGGCAAACCCTAACTTTTAAGCACTAAACCCAAGAATTATTCAGAAATTTTAATCCGTTGTAACCATATATTCTAAACTATAAAAATTATTGTTTGTTCTGAACACTAGTGTTTGAAGGGAATTCTTTGAGGATAACAGGGCCAGGATGAGTGATTATTTTCATTTTCTGTATTAGAAAAAAATGAGTTATGGAAATTATAGTGTGGGAAGCTTTGTTTGTCCAATTACAGTGACACCCTATGTGTGTCACCAACATCAAAAAAGATGAACAAGGGGAGGTAAAAAGAAATAAAATGTGTTATGCACATAAACACCAATTCACAGTGGATGTATTCATGGTGTGTGCAGCAATGCATTAATAAGACAGAGTGCTTTCATGCAGATCCCACTGTAAGGAATATTTAAATTTCTCCCCTCTTGTTCTTCCTTACTACTGCTACCCCTTCATTCAGGAATTTTTATATAGATTTCTAGGAAAACCTATCAGATATCTAGATTTTCATATTTGCGCTACCCTTGTCTAATGTTAGACAATAATAAAACAAACATTCTCAGATTTCAATCAAGGCATTTAATTTCTTCCTAATTAAAATGTGATTCTTGGGCCGAGGGTATAGCTCAGTGGCACAAGCACCTGCCTGGCAAGAGCAAAGTTCGATTTCCAATACTAAAAACAAAAACCAGGGGCCAGGGATTTAGCTCAGCAGCACAAGCACCTGCCTGGCAAGCACAAGGTTGTGAGTTTGATCCCCAGTACCAAAGGGGAGAACAAAGTTATTCTCTACTGCACTTAATTTAAAATAAAATCTTACTTCTGACTATGCCTAATTATGCAGCTTACTTTTACAAACTTTATTTTATCCATTTTTGGAATATTTTAATTATCAGAAATAATGTCATTCTTCATTAATTACTTGGACACAAAAGAATATGCCTGAAATATATTTTGCACAATAATTTTTCATGACAAAATCCTTTTCTTTCTTCAACTTAAAAGCAAGTGCTACATCCCAGCAAACACTTTTCTCAATCACCTAACAAAAATTCCAATTATTTTCCTCATCCTTTATTGCTTTCACTTTAAAATTCATTAAAAATTACAAATTTTTTGATTTTATGTTAGATAATCAATACTGTCACATTTTCTACTTTTCAAGTAAATTAAACTTTTCAAGAGGTAGTTAGTGATCTGATGCCAACCCTACCCCGTGGAGCAAGGTCTGAAATATTAAGTATTTGTTGAGTAACACTTTTTCAATGTGCTTTTGACCACTATGCATGGAGTCCAGGGCCTACCGCTGAGCTATCTTTCTATTCCCCAGGAAAACCTACTGCATTGCTTTTTGGTTATCCAAGAGTTTGTAAAGAGTCAATAGATCAGAATGTGCACGACTGAGCTAATCAGAAAATATCATGAAGGAAGAAGGGGAACATATGTCAGTTAATATATCATATCTGAACTCAGCATAATCTACTATTCTGAAGTAAATTCATTCAGATAATGTCATATTAGAGATCCTACATTAGGTCCACTAATGTCTTCATATTTGAAACATGCAATTGTGCAATTTAGATTTTCCAAAAACATGTAATAAAGAGAGCATCTCAAGCACAGTTAGATTTGCTGCTGCAGAGAAGAAATCCAAGGCCGTGGCCTCAAATCATGACCAACTTCGCTCCGCTACCTTACCCATGGTTTCTTCAACACTTTGTACATGAGAATTTTTCCTGCTTAAGTGTGAAAGATGGGGTGTTAGTGGTTGGAACCTCTGAAAAAGAAGGATCATTCCTTTAACAGTGCAGTAGAAAGAAATATTTCATAATAGTTTTCTCAGATTGTGTGCATACTGGTCTTCTTTGCCAGACTTGTAGACAACTAGAGGTGGAGATGAAATAATTTAAATGAGGAACCAACATAGAGCATGAAATCATTGTACAGAATTAATGAAGCCTAACATATTCCTTCTGCATTTATAGTAAAGACTCTCTCTCCATGTCTACTTCTTTACCAGTTCACCCACTTTCCCCACCCTACGCAAAATACTTTCTGTAAAAGACGGGTTCCTGGAAAGAGACAAAAATTGTGTGGTCTGAAAGGTATAGGGTGATTGATGGGCAAAATGAAAAGAGGAGAAATTACACCTTAGCAAAGATACTCTGACATACGTCTTCTAGTTTATTTATAACTATATGTGTAATGTGTGCAGTTGATTTCATTTTGCATGTGTACCAAGATTAAAATAATCTTTAAATTATGGTAATAGGTGGGACAGTAAAGATAAAAGTGCAGCATATAAGAAAATGAAAAAACTATCTCAAGAAATGTTCAATGATAAATTGTAGAACTGTGTGCAAAAAAGGGAAACACAGTTGAAGTCGAGCGAAAACGTTCGTCAGAATAAAGTGCAGCTTATGATACATGTGAAGAGGAGAGGTATTTGTACTGTGATTCTCTAAAGAACAAGATCTCTGAGTGGCATTTATGAGCACAGAGGTAAGTGTTGGCTCATTAGCCTGAAATCTTTCTTAAGTCAGCACTGTCCAGAAAGGATGTGTTGATCGTTCGCAGGTGGATTATCACTCTTGGTGGGGTTTGGGCAAACGGAGAAATTTCTACCCTGGGGGAAATGCCAATTAGACGATATTTTCAACCTTTTATTTCTACTTTTCCTAGTTCAGTACATGGAAAAGCTTTTTTATTAAACACTTCTTTCTCTTCACAACGTACTATAAATCGACACTTCTCTGCTTGGGTTAGCTATCATTCAAAAACTTTAATATCCAATAATGAAAAACCGTGCTGCGTACCATTAACCCAGAGACATTAGAGACGCCTTTGGTGAGTAATACTCATTTCAGCACAATTTGTATGATTTCACACTCAAGTGCTCAAATAGTGAATTAACTTAAAACAAAGCCATAAGCAAAGAACACCTCCTAAAAGGAAAGAGTTCAAGCCTTTATAACAGGAGGTAGTTTGACCACAAGATGTAGTCTGTTATATATGCTAAGTTGATAAGGTAGGAAATGTCCTATTTTGAAGAGAATTTCTATCCTTTACTATATTTTAAGTACAGTGTTTTAAGTACAGTGTTTTCTCATTTGTACTTCATGAGGTTCTCACTGAGAAAATTGTCACCTAGTATTCATGTATCATTGTTGCATGTTTATTTAAAACATTAGGCATAAGGGCTAGTGATCTGACAGAATCAACATACAGGCTTACATTTATAAAGAGTAAAGTATTCATTTTCATTTATGAGAATATTAATCCTATCACGAATGCAATTAAAGAAATCCTATGAAATATAAATTTCATTAAAGAAAATATTTAGCATAGCTCTGCCCCAGAAGAGCTATGGCATTTTATGAATCACAATTTTCTAATCATTCCCAGGGAAAGTGTTTAAATCATCGTGTTTGATTTGCCTGGGGCTTCAGTAAACATAGCATCATCCAGGTTCTGTTCATGCTTCACATCGAGGAAGATACTTAGCCTTAGACAGAGCTGAGGGATTTCTGACAAAAATCGGGATCCCTACATAGTTACCTGATCACAAAGGCCTGCTTTGTTGAATTTCAGTTACATAAAGAAGTTTCTCCTATTTGTCTATAGTCTACTCAGGACATTTTGCAGACAATAGAAGTGAAAATTCATATCTCTGAAATTTTATTTTTTAATTTTAATGAAAAACAAGTTGATATTAATAGGACAATATGAAATGCACTCTTACTTTGTGATAAAAATAAAACAAAGTTTCATAAAAAATTAAAAAGTAACAATAGTCAATACGCTGTGTAATATAATGTCTATCATAAAAGAATGGTCAAATTATTACTCAGAGTGCAAGTCATAGACAAAAGATATATATAAAGATATATATATATATATATATATATATATATATATACACATACAACTTCTCATATAAGTGAAGCCACATGATACTTGAGCTTATGGGTCTAATTTACTTCATTTAACATTATGTTCTCAAATTGCATCTATTTGCCTACAAATGCCTTGAATGTATCTGTCTTGATAGTAGAGTAGTAATCTATGTTGCATAAATACCACATTTTCATTGTCCATATCTGTAAATTTTTAATGAAACTTTACAGGTGCTCAGAAATAGCAAGTCAAGTCACCTTTCTGATAAAACTCACTCTGATTTCTTACTCAGTAGGGATTCCTTTCCTTGCTAGCCCCAAGTTTTCTAGAAAGTAGAAGTTCAGTGACTGACACAAAAAAGAAAAAGAAACAAGCATGTGGAAAGCTTTGTCAACGCATGTAAAGCCTTGGTTCACTTCCTCATAGGTGTATAGGTGTTTATATAAAGCATTCATCACAGTTGTGCATCATATCAGGCTACAAACTTTTCAGGTCTACAAATCCCTGAGAAAAAGATGTGTTGAAAATTGTCTTGCAGTAATTAGTATCAGAATCACAATGGGTCCCTCTTAAATTACCCTGTGCAGTTATTAGATGCACCTGTATAATCTCGTGGTTCACTTGAGATGTTTGGGGAAATCTGGCTACACGCTGTTATAACTGCTTGGTGAGAATGTGTGAACCAAAAGGTAATTTCCCAAGTTGATGCTCTTAGGCTGTTCTGAATTCGGTTTCTGCAATATCTTACTGTACGATTCACATATTTAACTCCATTTCTGCAATAGTCTGCAGTGTCAGTCACATTTATTATCTCAGCTATGATTTATTGCATTTTCTTGTTTACATGTCTACTTGTCATATTGATTCTATTCCTCAAGAGAGGTGATTTTTATATTTCTATCCCCAGGACCTGATGAGGTGACAATGCCGTAAGTGTTATTGATGTTTGGCTCTAGAGAATAAACCATAAAAGACAAACCTTATCTTTATTTTATTTTATGACTTCCTCTATGTTTCAAGATATATGATATGTTTTACCATTATATATATTTTTAAATGAAAAAAAGGATAAAAACAATGATACAAAATTTTAAAACAATAGGAGGCTAATGAGGGTTAATACATTTCACACCGTTTTTTTTACAGTAGTTGCTCAGACCACATGATATAGTCATGAAAAAATGAACAAGCAAGCAATGAATGCATGAACCATTCCTTTTGATAAGCTGACAGGGATTAGTAATATAGTTGTCTATAACAGAGATCATAACAACATATAACAGAGATATAACAGATATGCATCCCTGTGCAATAGAGATACATGACAGAAATTAGTAGCATTAGTGGTTTAGATTACTGTACCACTAATCTCTGTTAGTGAAACAACCATTATACATTTTTATCTTGAATAAGTCAGGTATAAAGTTCTCTTTCCATTCACTGATAATTGCCCATCTTATAATTCTGTAGTCGCTTATTTTCAAATAATTTGTAGTTTCCAGGTTTCCACAGCTTGCCCTTCTCCTATCTTATAAACATGTTTTCTTTTCTTTTCCTGTGTGTGCTCTCACCATAAATATTCAAGAGTTTACACCAATGTTTCTAAAGTTATTTTAGTTGATCATTTACCTATTTTTAAGTTCATTCCTGTTATTTTTTGTTTCTTAACTTTTATTACCGGGTGGATATTAACATTTATATTTCACCAGCTTGTAAAAAGATTTATGTAAGATAAATAATATCTTACCTAAAAATTGTGATTTCTTCTAATAATATCATTGTCTGAGTGTTGTAGCTGGATTCCGTGTTTTGGGAGGGGCTTAATCCATTACTTACTCTTTTATACTTGAATCTGAATAGTTTTAGACCTCCTAAAGGCAAAATAATCTCAAAAGATAGTGACTTTCTAAACAGTGGCTCCAAAAAGCTTTTAATATAATCCATTAAAATGGCAAATTTAAAACTACATAAAGAGACCAGATAGTATATAAAGCCATGTGGTATTCTGAACATAAATATCTTTTTAAACCATTCTATCATTTCCAGGCAAATAAAAATATATATTGTTTTTGATTGCTTCCTTAGCATGGGAATTAACAATTGATTCAAAGTGAAACAAAACCTTTCACTGACAAGAACTGAGGTAAGACAGTTCATCGTCTGAACACTGAGTCACTTCATATAGGAACAGTTCTATGCACAGACCAAAATTATATCAAAGGAAATTATTAATATTTTTCTATGCTCATTGTGAAGCTAAAAAAACTGGTTAAATCACTTTTATAAGAAAAACACACAAAATATGCTAAATAAAAGGAAAATTGAGAGGTAGACATTCATGCATGCACGATTACTTTTTCTTCAGTAGCTGACCCCGGGCGTTCTCAGTAAAGTACACCCTGGATTTTTTTTTAGACCAGTCCACATTGAGCTTCTGCATTGTGCAGGCTTGAACTCCTCCTGCCTCAGCCTTCCAGAGTACTAGATTACAGCAATGTGCTATGATGAATTTTTTTGTAATTATATTTTAAAGCCAATTTTTGCTAAAAACATTATTATGGCTCAGTCACAGTTTCGTCTCAATTCACTCCACATATGTGTTAATATTTTAAGAAACACAAAACAAAACTCATAAAAACCCAGCATGGTGGTGCACATCTATAATCCCCTTGCTTGGGAGGCTGAGGTAGGAGAATCATAGCAAGCTTGCAGCCAGCCTGGGCTACAAAGTCAGCTCAAGGCCAGATTGAACTACATAGCAAAACTCTGCCTCAAAATGCCAAAACAAAATTTTAAAAAAGACTCATGAAGATAATGTTATAACATACTTCAAAATGAAACATATCGATAGAAAATTAATTTGAATTTCTTAGAGTTGTCACACTATTCTCTGAAATACAGAACAATCAATCTAGTTGAAAGCCAGAAGTAGATGTTTATAGATTTGTCATTTGTATTTGAATAATCGGATTTGGAATGCCAAGATGTTTTACAAACATAATAGGAATCAGCTAACTATTACTGTAAATGAGAATGTAAACACTTATGTAATTGGAAAACCTAGCAGTAATTTCTCCATCATACCTTAACCAAAAAACCTTAAGGATTATTGAAACTAAAACTAATCATATTCAAAGCTAAAATAGATGACAATGCTTAAAATGATATAAAAACTATTGATTCTTCTAAGCATGTGTACTTTCTTTTAATCAAAATAGTTCACTACCCAGGGTGGTATTGGAATGCACAGAATTAAGCAGAACAATATTCTGGGGGAAGAATTTAAACCATTGAAAACATGACATAATACATTTTCAGAATTATGACAGAAAGGCATCCATATAAAATAGAAGAATGGAAACCTAAATAAAAACAATGAACAAGAGATAAGCACATTCAAAAAATTGTTTCAGATCTTTCTAGATCAATGAATTTTGCTTCTATGAAATTACATTTCAATTAACTCATCACTACTGACTATAAGCCATGATGATACTGAGTCTCAGATGCTAACAGCATTCTAAGCCTTCTTCCTTACTCTGGTTTCATTATGTCTGCAGTATCTCTAGATCAAATCATTTTAGTATTCACAGTAACTGAGAAAACTTGCCTGATATTGTAGGAATATATAGATAGATATTCATATAGATAGATATACTTATATATGCATATAATTACTAAATGCTTGTATCATGTTAATTTCCATCGAATTATATCTTACATATGTAGATTTATATGAGATAGATATTATAAAAATATATTTATAATATATAACTTACCAATTACCTATGGATTTCTGGTTAAAAGACAAATAGTTTGAATATTATATTTATATTATATTATATTATATTATATTATATTATATTATATTATATTATATATTAGATATACCACATAGATAAGTAACACATCCTGGCTGTCTTAGTCACTTTTATGTTTTTAAAACAACTTAGAGAAGAAATTTACTTTAGTTCTTGGCTTTTGGAGGATCCAGGCCCTACGGACTCATGGCTCCAAGGCAGACAGGGTAGATGAGAGGATTGGAGGAGGAAATCTGCTCACTTTCCTGGGCAAGGGAAGGGCTCCAGGGGAGCTGCAGCCACTTGACCTGCCTCAGCCAGTGTTCTGTCCAGGCCACCCCCTGAAACGCATTGACTGCTGCATCATCCAATCCCCTTCCAAAACCTCCACCCATGAATGCATGATTACCATATGTGTGGGCGGGGGGTCGTTCAGCTCTAAACCGTAACACTGCCATATGTAAACATTGAAGTATGACAAGTATTATAAGAAACAATCTAGACCTTTCAAACGTTTCTCTTCAACTTCTGTGGAGTTCTTTGAAGTAGGTTTTTTAAATGAAATATTAAGAATTAATTATACAAGATCACATGAATGATAGCAAAGTTAAATAGCACATGGCTCATGCAAAGGTATAGAAAATATCTCTAGACAGATGCTTCTTTCATACTTATTAACTGATAACAGGAACTAGGCCACACCACATATCAGATCTGCTCCATTACATAAAATTAAATAAAATATGTATTTCCTGGGTTTACACTGAAACGTCAATGGAAATGAGGCTATTTTGTGCTGAAAATGGATTAAGGTAATTTTTCCACAGCAGAAGTACATGGTTTGCCAAAAAGAGAAAGGTACTGTACCTTTAGATAACATGAGTAAATTGATGCATTATAGAAATTCTGCACATCATTTATACATGTCCAGATGTAATAGCATAAAATGCATCACCATAAATCATTCTCCTTCATTATTTAAAGTATAGTCAGGTCACCTCCAAAGTTAAGACAATATTAGCTATTTCACTACAGGGTAGGAAATAAAATCAGTAATCTTTTACAGCACCGTAAGTTCATCTTTCTTTTGAGTTTTGTTTTTTTATCCCTCTCTTTTATGATATTTGATTCTGGTTTTACCAGAGAAACAAAACACACGATCATGGGAAGCATAAATTTTCTCAGCTAAATGGAGTCCATTAAGCAAAACGCTGAATGCGAAACTGTTAGAGGAGGAAGAGCAGGACACCATAAATTAAGCAATAGCCACTCAAAAGAGTACCAAATGGGATGTTATTAGTCTCAGCAGCTAATTTATCCACACAAAGACTATACCTTGTTTACAAAGAAAATATTAAATAAAGAGTATAAACATTTTTGAATCTGTGCTTTGCTGACGGTGCATAAGCACATTTTCTTATCAGATACTGTAGCTGTTGAGTACATCCTGCTCTTGACAGTTTGATTATACAGGGACTAAGAAATAGTCTTTTTATTTGTGTTACAATACTTTATTTAGGAGTTATTCTGAAGGGCTTTGACTATTGTGAAAACTCAGAGGAATGTTTTATAGGAGTTAACACGGTAAGTAAGCATCTAGTTCTCACATATAGAATGATTTTTTAAAAAGGATATGGATAGAAGATGAGGAGATACAGATATGGACAACTGGTGCCCAGCATGAAATTTATACACTAAATGTATCTGTATTGAGAAAAGGAAGAAGAGGGCAGAGCATATTTAAACCACCCACATTCGAGACCTACACTGGAAATGAAATTCCTCTCTCCTCATGGCAATGTTGGTGACGAATCTTCCCCTGGAAAGTGTTTTTTCTCCAAAAAAGAAAAATCTAGAATAAAAGGAAAAGGAAATTATAAATTTGGGTAAAGGCCCTCATAAAAATATGTGCAAATGCTCTTTGCATTATTTGTATTACAATTCCCACTCAACCACTCCCTTCTATTTAAGGATGACAATGTGTTAAGTACAACAATTATTTTCAGTATGTTCCGGTTATGACTGGGATGGCTGCACTGATAACTAAGCCAAATTGGGCTCAAATTTTTGGCAGTTGACCTCCACTGAAAAATCATAAGCTTATAGGAGGAACAAATATTTCAGGTACTCTTATAAAGAGAGAGAGACATTGACCACAGCTTCTATATCATAAAAACAGAGTATGTGCCTATTACAGAACATGTGTAGTCACCCATGCTTTGTATTATAGGTATTACGTTGTTCATAGATTCACCAGAAGGTTTTTCCATTGGTAACTTGCACTATTTTTCACATTCATAACATTTTCCTGACTGTTTGTTTTTCTACTAGCATGCATCAATGGATTTAAATCATTACCATTCAGTTTCTTATACTTTTATCACAGAATTGTGGATATTCCTGGAAAGAATGAACGGAGCTAAGGTGAAGAAAACTCTCACTGAAATTTGTACTGTTTGAAAAAGAATCAACAGTCACACCCAAAGCAGAGAAATAAATGTTTCAACTTCACAGAATATGCATGGGTTTCCCTCATACACTGGAAAATAACCATGCATGTTACTCATTATCTTAACCAATCCCTCTTCTCTGCCTCAAAAAAGCAGGTGCTGAGAGCAGAATTAAAAACACAGTGCTAATGAAGGAGGATAGAAGCCACTAGAAGAAAAAGGCTCCCTGATAAAGGAAGGGAATAAACCCAATGAGCGAAGGGTTTTCATGCCAATTATTGCAGTGGGTGACTCAAGTTTGAAATCTTGAAGAAAATCTTGAAAAATTGTATAAAATATGCTTGAAGTCATTCTGCGATGAAGAAACTGGGATAATTACACTGTTATGCCCATTTGCCTTTCGTGGCTAAGGGCCACCTTTAAAAGACATTACATCTTTAGCCACTCTCAAGCAACTGTTTTGCTAAAGAAGCACATTTTGGCAACCCAAGAATGGCCCTCAGCCTGGGATGAAGGTGCTACCATCATAAATCAGGCCAACGCACACAAAAATACTAAGATCTCAATGTTCGTTGTGGAACATACACGGCCCATGCTTTCACCAGAATTTGCATCTCACCTCCACCTGATAGCAGTGTTTGCTGTTCTTACTGAGACATTTTTGTTGGTGTTCTTGCACTGAGTGTTTATTTTTTTATGACTACACAACTAGTACAGACCATTGAGCTTTATTCTGGCAGATTTCTATGTGCTTACAACATACTTGGATGGTTTCATTATTTAGACTTAAAATAGCCCCCCAAAACCTCTACTCTTCAGAGATTGGGCTTTTGGAAAGAGATCAGATCACAGGGGAGCTACTGAAGAGTGGGTTAGACCACCAAGGAGCATGTAGATGAATATACTACCAGGAGGCGGGCCCTGCCGGAAGAGGTTTTCACTGGCAACATGACCTGAAAGCCGGTGTTCTTGGCCCTGTCTTCCTTTCTACCTACTTAGAAAGTGCGTATGTTGAGTAGCTTTTCTCACCAGGCCTTTATGTCGTGACATTTTAGCCGTAGAACCAACCAATTATGGACTGAAACCTCTGAAAATGGTGAGCTAAGACAAAGCTCTCCTCCTTTGAACTGAGGATGCTGGGTATTTTGTCTAAGTGATGCTAATACAGTTATTCAGGTTGGAGATGTGGTCAAGGTCTGATATAGAGATGAATTGTACAAAATCATATTCACATACAATATAATTCCCATACATTCTATACAAATGCATTTACAAAATACATTACATTAACTGAATAGCCTTTGACTAAATTTATATCATTTTGTGTAACATATTTTAGAAGAACTAGGTGGAAGACTCATGACTGATCTGTACTAGTTTTGTAAATTTTCTTGAAGCCTAAAATTAAATACTGCAAACTTTTTAAGACTCAAAGAGAACATATTTTTGGCAAATGGAATAAATCATCAAAAATATAATATGAATCCTGTATTTTATAATCATGATTATTCATGAATGTTATACTTGTCATGCAAATGTGTCTTCACTGAATTCTAGTCTCACATCAAAATTGTTTGATATTTGACAGAGATTTAGGAAACAGATTTTTGAGGGTTTTAATGCTTAGAATTTTTTACCCTAAATATATGGCATGTAACACGGTCTATGATATATATTTAAGTTTAAATTGTAGCAAAGGGAATTAAGGGCTCTGTATTTTTTCTATTTTTCAACAGCTGGAAAGAAAATGAATTTTAGGAAACCAAAAATCAAGTTCATAACAATTATTGCTTTATAACATTTTATTTATAATAATTATTGCTTTTTTTCCCTAAGGATATAAAGCAGATCTGATAATTAAATGATGGAAGTTCTATACATCAGGCAGAAGAAATAATATCTGTAGCATTATTCACTAGCAGAGAAAATATTCTTCAGAGGAAATTGCTAAGTGTTATTTGTAGGGACTTCCAGCCACCTTAGCAGTGTTGTCCTTTGGTCCTACTAAGGGTTTACTACAGGATTCCATTTACCTCCTGGTCCTGGGTCAAAGAACAGATTAAAGCATTTTCACCAAGTGCCTGGTCTGGGAGTGGGTGAATTAAAAATCTTCATTTTAGGCTAGGCATTTAGCTCATGGTATAAGCACCTGCCTGGCAAGCACAAGGTCATGAGTTTGAGCCCCAGTACCAAAAAAAAAAAAAAAAAAAAACCTTCTTTTCATTGTGTATACTGTATATATGGGAATGGTTTTTAATAATGAAATGCAACAATAAAATAGCTGCACCATTAAATTGCAAAAATAAACACTGTGAAGTTAAAATTATCTCTAAAGTGATTTCCCTTCTGCGTTATCATAGGATGAAGTCATACAGATATGGTATGGTAATGTAAATTTGTATTAGATGACCTGTAATCATGTTATCGATTCATTGAAGGATTCACAGGCTCAAATTTATTCATGTGTTACAATATAAAAAAATAAAAAAATCACGAGTAAATATTTATTTTGATTATTCAGTGTAGATTTATGTCAGTATGTTTATAAACTGAATTACGTGCTAAAACTTTTGAAAGCAATTAATCATTCTGACTAGTATTATAGTACATTTTTTCTGTCAAGATATATCTTATAAATAAGGCGTTATGTTCAGAGTAGTGGAATAAGTGAGAAATACATAACTCTTGTGGGTGGTGGAATGTCCAAAGAAAGCTCAGATATTTGATGACTACCAAACCACTCACTGGTAGTATTTGGCAACATAAAGATTGCTATTCTCACTGGTGTGAACATTTTCACAATAAACAAATGAACAATTTAATTTAGTTATTTGTGAATTTCTATTAGAATTTTTTAAAATGTTGATATTTTTAACAAAAAATATAAAAGGCATTATACAATAAAACTCAATAGAAAGGCAGTTTCTATCGCAACTCTAGTGAATTGATTTCTTGTGGAATATCTAATAACATAACATTTTTCTAATTTCCAGAATATAGCGTTACATTATTTGCATGATAGATACACTCCTTGTGATGTCTGTTTTCAAATTCTAAAATATTAACTGTGAACATTAAGTGGAAATTATTCTTCATTAAGGGTAATGAAGAATAATTTTTAAAAACTTAACATATTGAAATTACTTGAAGTACATGATAAAAATCCAAAATGAATGAACTTAGCTTACTAAAAAAGACATAATTTTTAAAATTAATGTAATTTTTTCACTTTAAATTTTGTGATTTTCGAAGTCTTGATAAAATGATATATTTTTTACATAAAATACTCTATTCATAAACTTTTGGCCCTTGTTTTTACAGTCTGCTTTAGTAGCGATGTGTATTCATCAATTTTTTAGACATGTATCCCTTAGCTCACGGGTACGGTGGGACATCAGTGGTATCTTTTCTACAGCTGAAGTGGAGCATAATCAAAACTTCATGTTTGATAAAGGTTACTTATATTTTAAAAAATATGCAGTCAAGGTCAGAAGCTTTCCAGTAAAGAGGCTAGAAAAGGGAAGAACACATAATACTCTCCTGTATGCAGCCGCAGATAAAGGACACACATAGCATTTTAATCCACGACATCAGATAGGAACAAAGTGTAAAATCTAGGGAAATAAAATACTGACTAGAAAGTCAGTTTCCTCTTGCACATGAACTATCCCATGACGTGGTGGTGACTGAGCCCTCACTGTGGTCTGTAGAAGCCCTCACCACATCTCAGGGTGTAGACTTCAGAATAAGATTGATCTGGTTTCAGGTCTGTCTATGGCCAGCTGAGGCTTCTTTAGCATTTATATAGCATATAAAAGGTTTGGTTCTTTATTTATAGAGTGGATAGAATACTTTTATCCCTCTTAGAAATTTTAATTAAAAATGATTGTTGCTACTGTCATATGTATCAGGTTAATACCTTAAACTTTGAAATTTGAATTTTAACGTCTAAGAGGGAAATCAAATAGATTTACTATAACTGTAGTACATGGGATGCCGGAGCAACTTTGATTAAATTTCTGCTTCTGGAGTCACAGAAAGATACTCACATAGCCCTGCACTCTCCATTTATGGCCTTTACTTCAGCCACTCACAAAGATCTGTGTCACCCCAAAAGTCCAGAAGAACAGTAAACAGCATCCACTGTAAGAAATGATACAGTATATAAACCAAAGAGATAACATGTAAGGACAAACTTCTGATAGCTAGGATTTTTGAAATTACTGCATAATCTCAAAGAAGTCATTCCAAAACATCACCAGGAAGCCCCATTGGCCATGTTGAATTTCACAAGAACATTTATATGAGTTTCTGTGCATTGGAAGGAGAAAAACTGAAATAAATAGCATCACACACATGTGTTCTACTGACTGCTGATTTTGTCTTTTGAAATAAATTTTTAAAAGTTTTGGAGGTTAAGACTCATGATGTTTAAATAAAGAGATAGTAGGTACTTATGTAGGTAGAAATTCTCATATGTCAGTGTTATAAATAATGCTTCAATTACCTCATTTATCAGACTAGATTCAGGGGAAGGGTATGTAGAAACCAGGAATGAAGTGAAGATCGATCCTGATAAAATAAAGGCAATGACTATGCCCTTTCATTATTGAGAACCTGGCTGTAGCAGGAAAAATAAGAGCACAAAAGAAATAGATTTCAAGAGCTTCTTACTGTGTTTAATTGTGTTTTAATGGATTATATTGGAGTCTGTTTATTCCAAACCAAAAGAACCAGAACAGGTGACAAGTGGGTTTCCCAGAAAAGACAGGAAAGGCCAGGATGGATAAACCAAGATGAGACTTAGACAGAAATGGTGCAAATTTTCCTCTATCTGAAAGGAAAAAAGTCTCCATGAGTTCCAGTGTAGGTGAATTAATAAATAGCAGGTTTAGGAAACTGATGACTGTTTTCATTTTATATTGAGAGGTAGAAAGCAATACAGTCCTTGGATAACACTGAGAAAAAGGTGTAAAGCAAACTTCAAAGCACAGTGAAAGTTGGTAATCATAACCAAAGGGAAAACAGAAACCTCTTGGTAGTGACTTATAACGGAATACCCAAGCAGTGTGAAACAGACGGCTTGCTGAAACCATGAACTTATAATGATTTTAGCATTTCTTGGTGTGATTTTTCTTCAACAGGACTCAGAAGTGTGAGAATAAGAACAGAGAAAGTGGTTATAGGATTAATTCATATTGGAATTTTGTTGCATTAGTTCAAGAAAAGGCACAGGGATCAGGAAGAGGCACACTGAAGAATATTGGTGAAAAAGAAAGAAAAAAAAGAAAATTAATTTAGAGAACAGATAAACAGCATAATGCCATTAAGAGTATAATACATGTGAATGACTAAGCGCTATCTAATGATTACTACCGGCCAGTAACTATTCTGTCTCTGCTGAATACATACAACAGATGTAACTGAAAAATTAAAGAACACAAGGTCATTCAAACAGCAAGTTATAAAAAGCAACCTAGAAAAGGAACGTAAAACTTTGAAACTATGGAGAACTGAAAGTAAATGAGCAAGAGGATGAAAAGAAATGCTTATTCTCAGTTATGATTTTTCATTCTAAGTTTTCAAAGGTAGATTATTTCATTTAATAAGGTATACCTCTAAGGTATCATGTTGGTAAAAACAGAAAGTGTTGACCAGAATCTTAATAATTACTATTTTGCATTCTAAAATTCAAACATAATTTATGGTGAGGGTTGGAAAGGGGATTGCTTTTTAAAATATATCTCAGGGACTTTTCCTTAATTTGGTGTTTTTCTGTAGTTCGCTATGTATTTTGAAAGTGTCATTTAGATTTGTCCTCACCTAAGGGACTGTATATGGAGTGTCTTATTCAGGTTTAATACCATAGCTGGAATTAACACTCCCAGTGAAACTCTGAGTAATTAGCGGTAGAAAACTAATTTGAGTAATGGTTGGAGATCACATGTAATATGATGAGTCATACATTAAAATTTTCAAAATGATGGGGAATAATTAGAAGATTGGTAGTAGTAATCAAGACATGTGCTAATTGATAATATAAGGGCTAGAAACACAATGACTTCAATAGGTGTAACATAAGGACAATTGATTTTCATTCAAACTTTTATGACATGATGTTAATACTTTCAACAACCTTAAAGAAGCAGAGACTCTGTGCAAGGGCCAGAATTCATTAAGCCAAGAGGGAGGTAAACCGTTCTTACAAAAATAAAAATATGCAGGGGCTGGAGATTTAGCTCAGCAGCATAAGCACCTTCCTTGTAAGCACTCAGTCATGAGTTCGATCCCCAGTGCCAAAAAAATAAAAATTAAAAATAAAAATATGAAAAAATATTTACTGATTAAATGTAATATCTTCAGGGCCCAGGATTTAGCTCAGTGGTGTAAGCACCTATCTGGCAAGCACAAGGTCTTGAATTTGATCCCAGTACAAAAACTACAAATAAATAAATAAATGTAATATCCTCATAGTACCCAGAGAAAATGAAGATAGTTTTAAACATGTGAGATAAATTTAATGAAACACATAATTGGAAAATCTCCCACAAATATAAATGTGAAAATTTGCACACTTATATGATTTGTCCACAAAAATAGAAATAGCAGTGAAAAAGATGATGACAAGATTTCAAATATACTACAAATCCATGGTAACAAAACAGCATGGTATACGCACAAACATAGACCTGGAGAAAAATGAAACAGCAGAGAGAGCACAAAATCAAAACCACATAGCTATAACCATCTGATACTTGAAAGGGTATGAAAGAAAGACTAGAGGACAGTTTCTTTAGCAAATGGTGCTGGGGGGAAAATATATATATATATATATATATATATATATATATATGCATACATATGTATATATATGATGAAACACAGATCTGTATCTCCAACACTGAAGAAAAATCAACTCAGATCTGTTCAAAGACTTATATATAAGACCTAAAACTTTGAAACTTAAAAGAGAATGTCTCAGAGAATAATAACTGAAGTTGCATGAAAAACTTTGCATAGCAAGGGAAACAGTGGAGAGAAGACCAACAGAGAGGAAAAATACTTTCTCAGCCCTCATCCTGCATGAAAAAAAAATATCCAGGATAAATGAAGAGCAAATAAATCAGTCAATGCATGATGAAATGAAAGGAAGAGACACTTCTCAAAAGAAGTACAAATGGCCATAAATCATATAAAAAAAAAACCTGTTTAACGTATTTGGTCACTAAGAAAATGCAAATAAAAACTACATTGAGGTTCTATCCTACTTTGGGCAGGATGGTTATTATAAGAATATAAAAGACACACACACACACACACACACTCACACACTTACAATGGCATGTGGCAAAAGGAATACATACACATTGTTCAGGGAAATGGAAATAACCATTTTGAAAATAAATTTGCAGGTTTTTCAAAAACAGAACAAAAACTCTAGTCCTGAGTTAATGTTCAATCCAGCTGTCCTTCTCTTCAGTACGCACAGTCAGATACTCACTGTCAATGCACTGTGGTGAGAGATAGATGGGTAAACCCATGATCAGTGCAACAGCATTTCCAAAAGTCAAGCCATGATAACAGACTATATGCACATCTGATGAGTGGATAGAGACAAATGAAGAATGAAAGAAGGAGAAAGCAAGAAAGAAGGAAAGCAAGAAAGGAAGAAAGAAAGAAAGAAAGAAAGAAAGAAAGAAAGAAAGAAAGAAAGAAAGAGGGAGAGAGAAAGAGAAAGTAAAGTGAAAAAGTGCAATATAGTCTGTGATTAAACATGACAATAATGATCCAGTCTTTACTTCACAACTTTTCATTTTTAGAATAATTAAACACTCACTGATACAAACTTGCAGGCTGTGTTATGCATTAATCATCATGAAAATCTTGTTAAAAATCATTAACAATAGCTTAATTACTATTATGTGCTGAGCACTTGAATTAGTCAGACACAGTTTTCCCTTTAAAAAGCATCATTTATGGCTTCATTGACATCTCCAAGGCCATAACTGAGGACTAAATTTAATTATATTTCTGGTGTGCTCATGGACACATGCATGATATTCTGACTGCAAAAGTTCATGTAGTTAGAGGGCCCAGAACCACTGATCTTACTGTCTATATGACCATAGTCTCCTCTCTTACCTCAGCTGTGTTAGTATTAATACCTATCTCATATCAGGTATTCAAATAAATATATAAATGCCAACTGTGTAACACAGACTCCTGGATGTAGAACTCACAAAAATTATGTTTGATATTATTATTAGCATTACATTAGTGCTATTATTATTAACATTACATTAGTGCTATTATTATTAGCATTACATTAGTGCTATTATTATTAACATTACATTAGTGCTATTATTATTAACATTACATTAGTGCTATTAACATTACATTAGTGCATGTGCTTAGAAAAGCATTGACATTATAAGCCAAATGATAAATTTCCTATGAACTCAACTGGATTTTATATATTATTAGAAGGACAAAAACACCCTAAGAAAATATTCTTCATTTGAAAGAATTTTCCAGAAATCACAAAGAACAATAAGACTTATAGCAGCACAAGTCACATAGCTAAAACTTGGAAATGGCCCATATGCCTACAGACTGAAAAACCAGGGAAGAAATTGTGGAGTACTATTTGGCCATAAAGAAGATAAAGTTGAGCCATTAGTAAGCATACCAATGCACTTTGAAAACATAATATTAAGTAAAATGAATCTGACCCTAAAGGTTAAATACTGTATGATTTCTCACATGTGGGACACTAAAAATACCATTAATTTAAAGAGCAAAGTAAAAGAAAAATGATAAGAAGTATACATATGGAAAATAGCAGAGAATCTAGGGATGGAATAAGATGGGACAGAGAAGAGCAGAAATGTATTGCATATTAATTATATGCATATCAATTTTGCTCATGGAATATACTTATTATATATCAAAAAATGTACTAATAAAAAATCTAAAAAATAAAGACCAGTAACTCAGCACATACTAAAAAAGTTTTGGAAGGTGTTCAAATACGATATTATCAGTTTACTATCATATTTTAGTCTATTATAGATGACATCTAAGGTGCTTTATGCTAAAATATACAAAGACCTTATTACTATTAAAAGATATAAAATTATAGTGTACTTCAATAATAAATATTTCTTGTAAATGTCAATAAAGGTAATATTAGACAGAATGAAAAAGATTATCCATGTTAAGTAATAGAGTTATCATCATAGAAGATTAGAAAGTCAAATAATATGGTACGAATTTAAAATCATATGCTTATTTAATTTTTTAACACAAACCATGTAGCTGCAACCTAAGGCAATTTCATAAAAGATGAAGTTTTAAAAAGTGAATATTAATTAAACCATAAAATGCTATATATTAAAAATTCTGAATAACATGATTAATATAACCTAATGATAAATGTTAAAATATTTATGTGGGTTATTAAAATAAGGTCTAGTTTGCCTTCTCTGAATTTTAGAGGATGTCAGAAATAGTTCCACTTATGAAAGAGTCACAGATGTCCTTCAAAGTAAAACAAAATCATATCTCAATCCTAATGAGCACATTATAATTTGAAAAATATCATAAGCAGAAAACACATTGAATCTTGTCACAGCTGAGCAGCTCAGTGGGTGGTAGAGCGGTCGTGCTCGGTGAGTGTCCCAATATCAAGGAAAAAGGCTGAAATTCACAGTTTGAAGTACATTTCCTATGGAGTATCCCAGCTTTGTGCACTGTAGAGTTATAAATAAATCTTAGTCAAGCTTACCCAACTTGGAGGCTACCTGTGTTCATCTTTTTCTTTCATTATTCTTCCAAGATTTCCCTTTTATTTCTGTTTAAGTGGAAAATAATGACTGCTGGGCCTATTACAAGTACACATGTAATTAAAGAGCAGAGATTTAGGAAGATACTCGGAGAACATGACACAATGAAAGCTGTGTTTAGGTCCAGAGCACTGGCTTCCGGGAATCCCCTTTAGCTGAGCTCTTTTCTATTTGTTGGTGATAGTTCAGTGAGGAAATTTCTTATCTCATAAAGCTTTCAATTGTTAAAACTAGGAAATAAACTAAATCATATAATAAGTCATAATACACATGGAAGGAGGACCCTAGTATTTGGTAGTTCTCAGTCATGTAGGACAAATAAAGACACATAGGTGTAGATGGTTACGCCTTTCACTTAAGGATGGAACATTCTGTGACTATGATTGATTAGTAAACATCAATGAATAATACAGAATAATAATAGTAAAAAGGATAGTATATACTAAAACCTAGAGATTCTTCCTGTGTTTCTCTTGTAAGGCCATGATTATATGATTAGTAAAGGCACATTTATGAAATAACAAATTTATAGACATGTTATATCAAGTTAAAACCAAACTGTAGCCTCTGTCTGTGTTCCTGCTGACTGTCACAAAGGCACCCTGCTAAATTCAGTCAGCCTTGAGCATCTGGGTCCAGCTGCTTTTCTTCTGATAATATACTGGGCCAATTTGACTATTCTCACCTTAGTTAAAAGACTACATTGCTTCCAACTAGCTTCAAGGACTTCGGCTGAGGCAGAGCATCCCAGTCAAACACACCCTTAATTTTGCTTGCTCCACTCTTGTCCCCTTATGCCCTGGATGTTCCTACACTATGGTAAGCAATTCCTTTTAAATAAATGTATAATTAGTTTCCCTGATTATATATGATGTAATTGAATTCATGTATGCAATCATGTAATAACCTGCCATCTGTCTGTATTCCTGCTTGCAAAGTATGTTTAAACTGAATCCAAAACTGCCTCAGGGCTGGTGATTTGGACTCACCCTTTACAGTAGCATGATAAACAGTTGACTTCCAATTCCTTGGTACAAAGAGTCTTCCATTTGGTTTTATATCAGACTTCTACAATGCTCTCATATACTTACTTTGTTTAAAGGCTCAGACTATACAGATCCACATAGCGAGTTCTGATCACCTACCAGCCTACCAAGGGTCCAATTATTAAAAGATCTCAGAAATATACCGAATTATATTGTATTTTGTATTCAAAAAAAATCCACAAGAACCTACCAACAAGCATGTTACTGAGACGTATTATACACAAAATATATTGACATATCTTTCATCATTTCTATATAGATATTCATAGTACAAACATTTCCACTGCAAGTCCTGCCAAAGAATCTATAAAGTTCCCAAGATTAGAATCCTATTTCATATATATGACCTTCAAAGACTAAGATTAAAAAAAGGCATATGATTAGGTCTTAATACAATCTGATTTGGATTTATAAAAGGAGGAAATTTACACAATACAAAGGGTAGGTAATAGAAAACACAGGCCTGATCAAAATATACGTACTGAAACAAAAGTTGTGAAAATAGAAACTAGGTCAAGGCAAAGAAGATAATGGGAGTGACCATGAGCAGAACTTTGTATGCGCATGTACAGATCTTACAGGACGGACTCCTTTAATCTGGGTAGTTAGTGTACAGTAGTCAAAGAAAAAATGGAATGAATCATTAATTATTTTAATGAAAGTTACTTCAGTCTCACAGGGAGAGGGAGAAAGGACAGTGTGTGGCCGGAATGTGAGCAGATGGTGTTAGGGCAGACAGCAAGGAATCACAGACAGAGCTTCAGGAGAAAAAAATCTGCTGAGACCTTAATCTTTGGCTTTAGCCTCTAGATGCATGAGGAAAATACACCAATGGTCTTAAAGCCAAACAGCCTGAGGTATTTTTAATGGCATCTCCAGTGATCTCATGTACATTCTTGGTACATTCTTGGGGTACCGCTGAAATGCATACCTGCGGCAGCAGCTTTAGAAATAGGCCAGGAACAGAGCATGGAAGAGTTCTGAGGTCAGACCTGGATTTTCCAAGTAGATCATTTAGAAAATTAATTACCTGGAATGTCTATCGATGACAAGAAAATTAAACCACAAGAAGACACTAGGTATGTGAGATACGCAGGAAAATTCATAAGTGGAGATGACAAGAAGGTTGCCGGCCATCTGTGAGTCAAAACAGAGAGAATTTCAGGACAAGCAATCTAACGCATCAAACTTTCATCTCAGATTTATAGCCATCAAAGGAAATGCTTTGTTTGAGTCAAACATGTTGTTTGAGTCGCCCAGTGTCTAATGCATTTAGTGGCTATTCTAGTGAATTAGTATATATTGCAATTCACTAAAATTCTTTCCTGAACTTTCTCATCTCTTTCTTTCTCATTTTTTTTTTCACATCTGCTTTGCAAAACCACAACTCTGGATCAGCCTAATGTTTGTCTATTCTATGCATGTACGTGGAACACACATCTAAGTAAATCTGGAAGAAAAATAAATCATATGAAACCACACTGGCTGCTCTTGCTTTAAAATCAAAACCACAGATGTCCAGTGGTCCCTAATTGCACTGTGACTGTACCATGTAACCTAATGCACTGACTTTTCCACTCTGCTAAGAATTCTGACCTTTAAGTATTCTCATTCTGAGATTAAGACTTCTCTTCTTACTTTTCTGGTAGGGTTGAAACAATTGAATTTTTTTTCTGTTTTTTTGTCCCCAAATCTTTTCACCTCCCCAAATTCACACTCAAAAGCAATGCAGGTTTTAAGTGGACTGTTTGGTAATAAGTTGTTTTATTTTAGTATTTGCTTGTCTGATAAGATAGAATAAATTGAAAATATCAAACTGTATAAGTAAAATATATTTGCAGAGTATTTTAAAGAAGTAGAAAATATATTGTATCATCTAGTATAAAGCAAATATTAAAAAGGGAAAAAAACTATAAAAAAGAACTTTTTGTGTCTAAACTACAGATAATCTCATCTGTTTTTGTTTAAATACTCCATTGGAATTTTATGCCACATTTATGTTATTAAAAATCCTTAAAACACCATTATACAATCCATGCACTTTGAAAAGTCAACTAAACTTTCTGTCAACCCTGATACTTGCCCTGCCAAATTCTTACCTGATCTAATTCTTGTTTTTCCTTGCCAATTATTTATACAGGCAAATTAATTATTTTTATTATGTTTCCTTCATTTATTTTTGCTGTTATTATTGACCTAGGTAACAAAATTGTGACTGACATTTTGGTTCTGAACTGGTATTGTTGAACTAATTAAAATGTTTCTTTAGACTCTGGTACCTGCCTTCTGATTTTGAAAAAAAAAAAAAAGTCAAAGGAAGAATTTTGCCCCTTCAGTTCTTGAGTTATTTGTATTATGTCAGTGTCCTGAGAACTTATTCCAAGGGCTTCCACACTAGGAGGAAAGGGAACCTGCAGGTTTCAGTTTCCAATGCATTTGGTCCTAACAGCCTTTATAAAGGTCGGGCAGCCAGATGTATCTCTCTCCACAACATTTCCAGCTACTGGAAAAATACTCAATGCCTCCTGGCTATGTTTTCCTTTCATTTTGCTATTGCTCTGTTATTGTTTAATTTTCTGGTCTTAGCTGCTCTGCTGTGAACTCTGGTTCCCTGTGTATTGTCCTGACCTTACCTAGCATTCACCAGCCAGTTCCCCACGTACTCTGATTTGCATTTCTTGAACTGTCTAAAATTCTGAATGAGCTGTTTTGTAATATCCGCGTGTACTCTACAGCTCATTTTTTGGACTATCAATCTGAAACTACCGTGCCATACCAGGTCTCCTATACCTCTCCTATTTGGCTACATGCAGAATGCTCCCTTAGGACCTTCACTGCCTGTTACCATAAATCTAGCTGGTTGGTTTCCCATGCTCCAGTCCAAGCTGCATTTTTCCTCCTGTCTCTAAAAGTCAGTGATTTTAATCCATGCCTCACATTGAAACAGTTTCTATGATATCTGTGAGTGCATCCCTAAAAAGTGCAATGTGTGTATATTTATACCTGGGGATACATTTTCAGGTAGATACGAGAGGTATTGCCTCTTGGGTGGTTATAACATCCTTTACATGGAGTCTAAGAACATAGAGTAATCATTATGTTCTTTCTGACTGATGAATAAAGTATTTAGCACGCATGAATTAGACACACAAGACCTATATTAATTCCTGGTATTTCTATATAATCTGGATTTCTAGCAACTTTATGTCTAAAAACTTACCAACGTTCATCTAATTGACCCATTAGTAAATTTGCCAAAATATTTTAACAGAGAAGGAATTACTAATGAAATATTTCTAGCATATCCCAAGTGAAGTCATTAATTTAGGTTTTATATATATATATATATATATATATATATATATATGTCAATATAAGTGATTTTATATGAAACTTAATGTATATTGCATACATATAATGTTTAGGCATATAGAATAAATATTGTTTGGGGGCTTTTATATGTTATTTATCTTTCAGTATAATAAAGAAAAATTGTGGACAAGAAATTATAGCTCCAAGATTCTTTAGAAAAGAATTTAAAAGTGATAATGTGACATCAGGCATTTCAAAAATGTTTGAAACATTTTAAATCATGAAAATGTTTGTAATTTAAAAATCTAAATGCTTGAAACTGATGTCTAATCTTGATATGAGTAGTTTTTATATAACCAAGATATTCTAATATTGTCAGATTTGCTTCAGAGAAGGATAATTTCTCCCTTGGAAATAGGTGCCTAAGTTTCTCTAGAAATTTCGGTTGATACAGAAGATATTCACTGCAGTAATATTAGTGGAGAATGCTACAGAGGCACGATTTTTCCATACCCTGCTGGCTTCATTGTCAGTTTTACTTCACATTTTATTAGTTATGCAGAAATATTTGTGTAATTTTTAATTAGTAGAAATCAACAAAAAATTACAATAATGTGACTATAACAATATATAATGTGTTGATTATTGTTTCCTTACCAGCCAGTTTTGAAACTGTTTAGTGTTATTTCTTACTTTTTATGTTTAAATACATGCATATATGTAATTGTAAAAATAACTCTATTATCAAGTGCCTTTATGGATAATCAAAAGGTACAAAATCTAACGTACTATTTCTGCCTACAATTACGTACCTCAGCCAGAAAGATAAAACATAGAGACCCTTGATAAAAGCTAGCAAACAGTTCTAACTGCTCAAGGTCAGAGAGCATCAAAAGGAAAACCACGTAAACTTCATTCTATATATGTATATTTATTAACAGAGGAAACTCTCCATATGGCAGGGTCTTTGATATATTTTTGTCCTGGTTAGAACAATTATATATATATATATAGTAACTATCCTTTCAACTATATGAAAGAAGTTGTATTAGATTGGCTCATACAGCCAGAGGTTGGATAGTTCACAAACTTCATCTGCTTATTGGAGAGCCAGTGGATCTAGTAGCTACTAGGTCTGAAACTTGAAAGCCAGGGAATAACAGAGACCAGGGATAGAGTTCTGGACTCAGGTGTGGAAGCTCCCTGGAGCATCACTGGTACTATATGACTCTGCTTTGAAAATTGGAGTGTGATATATAAATGCAAGATAGCAGAAAGCACATCCCATCACCCAGAACTGAACGTCTGAGCTCAAACTGACTTCCCTCTTCTTCCTCATTTCATTCTATACTGGCTGCCAACCTAGGGTACTGTGCCTCCCACCATTGGGTAGGACTTACATCTGCCCCCAGGTTGGTGAGCTACATGCATGGCCATCATCCCTGGAAACTGCCCCTGTTGCCACAGCCCAGCACATTCAGAGGTGTGTTTTAACCACCTTCTACGTGACTCTTCAGCCAAATTCAATTGTCACTCAAAATTAAAACGTCACATGTAAAAATGTTTAAGTAAAGCAAAGAAAACTTTTATCATTATTAAAATATATATAAACAATTTTTCTGATGAGAGTTGAAAAAAAGATTTGAGTAGATATACACCTATAAAAATATATAGTGTTTCAAATTTTATTATGTATCCTGATAAAATTGAAAGAAACTACATATTTATTGTTTGTGCAAAATTCATCTTAAACTAGAAACAGGAAAGGGAAAGAAATAAAATTTGGATATTAAATATAACAATAGGCATGGGATCAATTCATCTTGTACAAAAATGAAGGAGAAAACAGAGGAACACTTCATAGGATTTTTACTAATATTCATTAACTATTGTTCAAATATTTTTTTCTGATCTAGTAATTCCAAATTAACTTTAAAAGTAGAGTACTATATTCTGGATTAGTGTTTTGTTTTGTTTGTTTGTTAAGAAAACAAACAGAATTATTTTTTCAGCCTCACAAAGCAAACTATTAAGTTAGCACAGGAAGAATGGTTCCATTTTAGCAAGTTAGGAGACAGTGGATTTATTCTCAATCCTTTAAGCTTCTACTTCATGAGAGTAAAGTGTGCTAAAAAGTTCCTGATCCGATTTTAGAAAATGTTTCAAATCCATTGAGATTCTCTATTCTCCACCTCTCCGGAACATGGTTATTCTGAGATCTGTACTTTCGTGAGACTGTCTGCGTTCACTCTAAGATAGGAAAACAGAAGAATATCGAACAAAAAGGTTCATGTGTCATGTGAAGAGGAATAAACAAGAAACAAAATAATTTTAGAGTGTTAGTCATGGAGTTGAGGCTCAGCATCATGTGTTAATGAATTGACTTCAACTTTATCTCACAGGGAAGTTAAAATTCAGCTGAGCACTATGGCTAACACTGTCACCCAGATTTCTCTCATCATGTGTAAATATTGACTTTAAATCAAATAAAAGATAGCATTCTCAAAACAAGATGTATTCCTGATTTTCACTGCAAATCATATACATCCTTGTTGCAAAATTTCCTTTAATAGAGTGTTTTGTTAGAAAATGAAAAAGCCAACTCTTGCTCTTCACCAATAAATATATTTTGATAAATTAAGACAATAATTTGTGGACTTAAAACCTTTGTGAAGAGAACATATGACATAATCATAGAGTTTACAAAACAGAAGCATTAATCATAAACTTTTAAATTTGAAAATTTTTCTTTGGATATGTTTCTGTCTTTTTTTCTTTTCATTATACTGTATAAATCTATAAACAATCATAGACTTTGATTTTAAGTGACATATTTTACTTTAGTCACGCAATATTAAGAATTAACCAGGACCTAAGGGGAAAACAGTATTAGGCTTCAGTGGAAAATTATCAATTGATGTCAACTCAATGCAGTGTTTTTGGGAACTGGAAAGCTTTCCAGCAGTTGATACTACTTTTGAGGTTCTGTAACTCTGAATCATAAAAGAAACATGTACAAAATGTTTTATAAGTTCTTCCTCATTCATACATACAAATTCGTTATATGTGTGTACATATGTACACACATGTATGTATATAAATGCTCCACAATACTTAAAATATTACTATAGTGGTCCATATAATCTCACCTGTGTGAAGTCTTCGACATCGTCACTGAATGTCCCCGTCATCTTTGGACTAATAATTCTTCCCTGAATTATTCCAAGACAGTTTTCTTAATTGATTGGTCATTGTTTCCATCATCATAGTCCATATATTAACATCCTGGATTTAGGGTCCTCTTCTCTTTCTATCATTGTTCTTGAACTGTTTGTCGTATGTTCTATATTACTAAGTTTAGCATGTAGTGTCATCAAAATATATGGCAAATATTTAAAAACAACTATTACAGTAAAAACACATTACCATGAGTCCACCTCATGACATTTTAGCTTCTTTTGAACATATTTGTCACAACATTCTTGCTACTTTCTGCAGCAGTTGTAGAAATCCTGTTTGGAGACCGTCTTTACAAGGTATCATAAAAATACATACAATGACTTCTGCTGCCAACCGCCACCTGACAGAGACAGGTTCCATAGAATGACGATGTGTCCTCACCCGCCTCGTTCACCAGATTTGGCACCATACAACTTCCGGCTCTTCTCCAAAGTCAAAAATGGTGATGAGTGGTAAATGCTTTTAATTTCTTCAGGACTTGTAGGCAGCTGAGCACTCCCAAAAGAGGACTTCCAGAAGTCCTGCAGAAAGTGCTAAGAAGGATGAGACAGGAGAAAGACTAATGCCCTTGTGCCCTTAACCATAGCTTTTAAACAAAATCATTATTTGAATTCATTGGTCACCAATAGTACTCTTTTCTATACCCACATATCACTGGCTTACTGTCTATCTCACTTTGTCTACACTGTTGTTCCCATAGTAACAGTGATGTCATTATATACAAACACGACCATTCCCTGAAGACCTCTCTTTCAATATTTCTCTGCATATTTCTTCAGCTGTTCTTTTCCAGAGCTGTGCCCTAGCCCTTGTTATTATGTAGCAATTCCCTTTCAATTTGAATTTTATAAATTCCACACTGGTGTAGGTTGAGTTGTTCTCCCCAACCCTGCCCAAAGTCATATGCTGAAATTCTAATTCTGTCTATGTGAATTTTAAAAGATAATTAAGATAAATAGGTCATGATGGTGCATTTCCTGTAATTACAGCATTTGGGGAAGCTGAGGCAGAGGATCCAAGTTTTAAACCCAACCTGGCCAACTTTGTGACTTAGTCATAATTTCCCAAACACTTTAAAATAAAATAGTTCTGACAATTAGCCCAGTGTGAAAGTCTTGAGTTCAATCTTTCATACCACCAAAAAGATAATTAGACGAAATGAGATTGTATTTTTTAGTATTAAACCAATATGATCGGTGTCTTTGTAGGAGGAGTACCCTACCTCACCTAGTAGAGATGGAGGAGTGGATTCAGTGATTGGAGAAAAGGGGAGTGCCAGGAGGGAAAGAATAAATACAAATTATTAAGGTCCAATATGTATACATACTACTTGAATGTAATGTAATCATGTAAGAACATAATTATGTATGGATGAATGAGTGTAAATGTATACAGCAAAGATAGACCCATTGTGTACACTTGTCTTGGTAACTTTCTCTCTTTGCTGAGACAGAGTATCTAACATCTGAACTTAATGAGGAAAGGTTATTTTAGCACCCTTTGTAGTTTCAGTCCAGAACAGAGTGGCATGGCAGGGTGGCGTGGCCAAGAGGGAAGATCCGTCTCAAGAGATGCAAGAGAGCAACAGGCAAGGAGACTTCTGGACTTGTATCCCATCCAGGCTAAAAGCCCGTTGGAGGGAGCATCCTGGAGGGGTTTTCCCACTATCCCCATGCAGAACTAGGGTGAGCAGCTAGTGGCCGAATCCAGTAGCACACGGCCGTAACCCCATACCACACACCTGTGATCAGCCACCTTCCGAAAGCCCTACCTGTGGGCACATGAGGTTTGGGGAGGACGTGTAGATATAAGCCATATGCCAATAAATAAACTGAGAGAGGGCACTAGGGCATAGAAATTTGTGTGTAAAAAGGAAAGGCCATATGAAGATCAAGGTAGTCGTTTACAAGCAAGGAAATGTCTCATAATGCAATCAAGGCTGCTGAAAATTTAAAATTTGAATTTGGACTTCTAGAATGTTGAGAAAATCTCCAATGTTTTAGCCAGTTTAGTCTATGCAACTTTGTCTTGACAATTCTATAATGCGAACAGATAGGCCATGTAAAATCTGCTATGATTTATTTTATTACACAATCAAATTTCATTTCTGTTGTGTGCTAGCCTGATAGACCATACAATTCTTTTTCTTTCTGTCCTTCCCTGTCCAGTTTGAACTGTAAGTTTAATCACTCTTCAGTTTTAACTGTAACACACACACTGAAACACAGCTATCATACACATAGAGTTGATGGGTATTGTCACATGAATATTCCCATAAAGCACTTGTGGAATGTTAAGGTTTTTCCCTCTTGTGTTTCTCTTACTCCATTGTAATTATTTGCCATTATCCAAATCTTAATTAAATCTAATTTGCCCTCAATTCTGGACCTCACCTGTATAAATAAATGTCTTTAGCAAAAAACTTAAAAACATAGCATCCATTCTCCTCCTGAATTCAAAGAGGGCTATGAAGTTCATGATCTTCATCTTCAATTTTTCACATCAAAGATCAGCATATACCAACATAAAAATTCAGAAAGCGAGTATTGTGTATTTTATGGGCCGTAAGATAATATATAAAGTGTATGCATGGTTATACGGCAACTGAACTGTTACAGAAAAAGCCAACAGCCTGAATTTGGCTCATGCCATTATCTGACACCTGCCCAAGACTGAAATGGGATTTTTTAAAATTTTTTCTAATGCCCCTAGACACAGCCTCCTAACCTACTCTGACTCTCAGGTGATCGCTCTAGTTTTCAATGCAGATATAAAATTGAAAATATTTTTAAAAAGCATTAATTATCTACCTCTCCCATAACTGGACACCCTTGACATATACTCTATGTTGTCTCATTCCTATCGATTATCTGCTCACATACCTATTTATGATCAATACTCTTACCCGTGTAATAGATCCTAGATCTCATCAAACTTTAATGAACATAGCTCAAGCAACCTTTGTTTGTCCCAACTCTTCAAGTTTTTTTTTTCCTCATTCTACTGAATTATTTTGGCCAACTATAAAACACAGAAAAACAAACAAACAAAAAAACACAGCAGGACACAAAGAAGCTCAGTTACTGTAAGTTCCACATCTGTCAGCAGTGATGTTCACTCCTCTTTGCTCTTCTGTGTAAACATAGACAGTTCTCTCCATTCAGTGAGTCTGATAGTCTTCATTTCTCTTCCACTCCTACCAGTCTTTCTTTTGGCTCTTTCAAAACCACTAAGGGTCACTTATGACATTCTCATAGTAAAATCTAATGATAAATTCTTGGTTGGGCTAGCTTGATGGACTTTTGTTTGATTTTTTGTTTGTCTAAGACAAGGTCTGGTTGTGTATTTCAGGCTGAACTTGAATTTACTGGGTAGCCCACGGTAGTCTGGAATCTGAACTCAGCATCCCTGGAGCTGGGTTTACAGGCTTGTATCACTGGACTTAGTTGGTTGTGATCTTTTAGGACACCGGGTAAGACTGACTCCTTTTACCTCCCATGTCTTTTTTAACTTTTAAGTACACCACAGCGTTGTTTTTGTTGTTGTTGTTTATAATGCTGCTCATTCTTCATCTCACATCTTAGCTCCTCTTAATGTGACCAGATTCACAACATGTTTGCTGTCAGGCTTCCCAACTCTTCAGTCACCCCTAATCCCCATGATTAGTGATATTTAGGAGATGCCCAGACGTTAGCATTTCATTGCACTTCTGTGTCTATGTGGAACCTGACATTTCAACACAGAAGACCTATACTCCATCATTGCATTATATCTCTACTCAATTGCAGAAGACATTTTAAATACAGTGTTTGGGGAGAAAATATAATTTATATTTAACCACTTTCACCATATCACAGAATGTCACAGAAATAGTTTGTGGCCATGTAAACAAAAATGACATAACTACAACCAAAATCCAATGTGTTTTCAATTCTGCTTCATCCAGCCTTGTTTGTCTGAATGCACAGCAAGTCTGTCTGCTTGCTAAAATTTTTCTGACCTCTTACCACCCCTTCACTAACCTTTACCTCTTCACTTTTTTCTCATTTTTCATACAATACAGCTCATATTTCCACTGCTTCTATTTTCAAAAGATATTCCAATCCAAGCAAGATCTACTCCTCCTGAACATTGTGCTCCAGTGCAATGAACTGTCTCTCTTGATCCAAGCAAAATCTTTTAAACTCTTCCTGCATCTTTGCATCTCTATAGCCAGTGTTTGCATTATCTATTGAATTATTTTAAAATATAATGTATTTTATAGGACATTGTGCAGGATTCCAAAATGTCCAATTTCTCCAAGAACAAGAACTAAATTACTTACAGTGGCTCCAAAGAGCATCCATTAACCTGTTTCTTGTTTACTTATTAATTTTGTCTTCCACTTCACTTCTCTCCTCTGGCACAGCAGTTGTTAAACAGGCCTGGGGTTGGGCTGTGTAACACATGGGCTGTGTTCATCATACTGATTCTTGAACTCCTTGGAAATATCTTTGTTGCGATGCACACAGGCCACACTGCTCATGTCTTTCAAGTCTTTCCTCGTAAGACAACTTTGCTCTGTGGGACATAATTAATGTTGTAGTGAACTGCTGTCTCCCACATCTTTGTCCTAACATTTAGTTTTGTATTTTTTTTATCAGCATATCTCACTTTTTACTTACTACATTGCACAAATATTTATTATATTCAGTAACACTCAAAACTTTAAAATGGTTTTCATCATTTTTAAGCTGCTCTTTTAATCTATGTCTATTTGAAATTTTCTGAGCAAGTTCTTCACTGTGGTTTTCATTTCTTTCTTATCTGATGAATTATTTCTTTTCTGACTTCCTCTATATGTGTACATGCCTCATGTATACTGTTCTTTTTGGTAAATTTCTGCTGCTGTCATTCAGAAAATTCAGGTGGTTGGATTCTGCTTTCATCTATCTCACGGTTCTCCTGGATTTTCCTGGGTAAACTGGAAGCCTAGCATTGGATTTTGCTTCTGTGTCTTGTCATTTTTAATTTTTCTAAAATTTAATTTGCTTCCTGTGTGGTTTGCATTTTTCTCATGTTAGGAAGCTTTATCACTGGTATCGAGGTTTCCCTAGGAAATGTCTATTCCTCAAATGTCTTGTGTCTAACATAAATCCTGTCTTACCACTTCATTGAGGATGAGTAATTGCTATCTAGTCCTATCCGACTGTGCTTTGGGGATGACTAGGACCCCAGATTATCACAGTGTTGTCATACAAAGATTTACAACAAGTATGGTATCCTGGCTAACTTACAATGTCATCAATCACAGCCTAGAAACTTACAATCTGGGGTAGCTGCTGATTTGGTGTGTCTAAACCTAGGAAAAGATCTACAGTTATATAACAACACCCAGCACAAACCAGGAACTTGTATACAGCAAGTTTTTTCTTGATAGAGTAATTTTATCCAGTAATGAAATGGAACATAAGAGGGACAGGGAACAAAACCGAGCAATAATTCAAGAGAAATATAGTGGAAGCAAAGCTGAAGGACAAGGATAATCACACAGACTTTGGTAACTGGAGGAAGCAAGAGAGTGAATGAACAGAAAGCAAAATAATGTGGAGATCTGTGTAGATATTCTTCAAAAATAAAAGCTAAGAGTCCTATTTGTCCCATGTATTCCTTTTTCAGGAACTTCCCCCAAAATTAAAAACATCAAACGATCCTCACAAATGTGCACCCTTGTTTATACTAGCATGTAGATAAATCTTGGAAAAAACACAAATGTCTCTCAACCAATGAATGGAAAGAAAAAATTGTTTTATTTCATATACTGGAGTACTACTTAGCTGTAAAGAAGGATAAACTTGAGACATTTATAACTAAACAAATGCACCTTTAGACCATTCTGTTAACTGTAATAAATTGGACAGGCATGTGTCTCTGTGATGTGAAAAACTGAAAGTATAAATGAGTACTAAAATATAAGAGAGATTATGAAATGGGAAGACACTGTTCTAAAGGAAAGAACAGAGAAAGGAAGGAAGGAAAAGAAGAAATGAGAAAAAATAAAATGGAAACAATGCTTTGTAAATACAGAAGGGAAGAGATGTGGACAGTTGGGAAGGGAAATGGGAAATAAAAGAGGAACTAACACATGTACAGGTATAAGTTTCCTGTAGTGAATGTGATCACTATGTTTATAAGAATTATACCAATAAACTCCATAAAAACTTTTCTCTAAATCTAAGAAACAAACTTTAAAATGCAAACAGTAAAAGTCTAGAGATTTTTAAAATTTATTTCAACTTCTTCCACAACGAAGGCAATACTTAGCATTACATTGCTTTAGAAAAAAGCAATTAATATTTGCTCTATGTTGAAGGTTAGACTTTAAAAACTATATGGGTGAATAAATATTAGAAGAAACAACAATATATAAACTTTGTATCTGAAATTTTGCAGTGAAAATTTAACCAAAATGCTTTGGGGATGTTAAAATGGCATATTACATTTAGCTTGATCACAGTTTAAATACTTTTATCAATGGTTTTCCTAAACAGCCAATAGATCTACTTTATCAAAACATAGATCACTCAGAAAGTTAAAATAGTTTAATTTCTTCACCATATGCCATGGTATTAACACCTTACCTAGTTTTCTGGAGACTATCTCTAGTTAGATTTCATATAGATGTAATTATTCTAGTCATGTAATCCGTAGCAAAGTTTTGTATAGAATCAGATATTTAATGAAACATTTTTATTCTAATTAGTCTTTGATCTTGCTGCTGTGATTTCTCAGACTCCTATTGCAATGGCAAACAGAAACACCATATCAACACCCAGAATTTGCAGGCAGATTTATCTACATTGGGATGGGCACTGACTGGGTCAGGCCCTGATCTCTCATGGCACAGGGCATACATGGGGTACACCAGCAGGAAGAACAAGGGCAAAATGCTCGTCAACTGAGGATTGGGTCTTACAAGTGCATCATAGTGACCAAACATACATCACAATGACCAGCATTTCCTCAGAACAAAAAGTGACAGAACTAGAACCAGAGTTATTTCCTGGGTGTCTAACAAACTGAAATACACTAGCCAGGGAGAAGAATGTCTTCTATTACATTTACACCCTCTTTTAGTTTCCCTGGCAAATCTTTGCTGGGCATGTTACATGTAATCTTCAGAAAAAAGTCCCAGCTAGAAGCAATAATTTCAGGACTGTCAGTGGTCCCAGGATGGGCCCTAGTCAAGGTCCCCAAGATTGAAAATTTCTGACAGAAGCTTGTGGCTTGTTTCCCTTATTAGAAGGTTTTCTCCCAGATTGACTCTGACAAGGGAATGAAGGAGTTAATCTGATCTAGGAGAATGTCCAACATGTTTTGGACACTCATTCAATCTTCATCGTCTGAAAGGGCCTTACTGGTTATTTTCTATTTTTTCAAGACAATCATCCACAGAGCTAAAGTGACGTGAGGAGTAGAGTAAGCACCCTAAAAAGGCCAGAAATCAAGGGAAGTAATGTTTTGAGGTATAGAGCAATCTCATCACAGGCATTCTCAGGCTTCAGTCGTGCATGGACTGGTCAGTGTCCAGAGAGACAGAGCAATGTTTTGGGTACATTGCCTCTTCAGCATGAGCAGCAGAGGAACTGTCTAGTCCAGGTAAATTCTCCAGAGCTCTGGAATGGTGGATTGAAATCTGGATTTCTGAAACTTGTACAGGTAGTTAATATGCACCATGGTTATGTGTATGTGCAGAAGTGCCTAGAGGTATAGCTGACTTTCTAGCTAAACTTCTGTGGATTTAAAGTTATGTTTTATTGTCTCAGTTTTTAGAGCTTATGATCTGTATGCTGTATATGGTTTTTATTTAACTATCTCTGCTGCAAATGCAGGCCCGTTATTGCTGCCAGTGACCCAGGGTAGACCATATCTATGGATGACTTTTCACAATAAGACCTTGAAAACTTTTACTGTCCTTTCAGCTTGAGTAGGGAACACCTCAGACCAGGCCAAGTAGGTGCATATGTGAACTAAGTCTATCTGTATATCTCAAATATAGAGGACCAGTGATATAGACCCTGAAACCTGTGCTGGCTGCAACAGTATTAGGGCCAATACTGTAACACAAACTTGAAGTCAGTATGGTGGAGGCAGTTCTGGCTTTGATTAAGATATATCTTCATGGAGCAGTGAGTAACTTTTTTCTGAATAGGGTTGATGTTTCAGTCAATTGGATTCCTGGAGAGGGTAGGACCAAGAATGGTAGTAGAAAGCAGTAGCAGGAACACTTTGGCCAAAATAACGTTGTCCCTGGTGACCACAGGATCCAGACAGCATGTAGCACCTATAGAGTTAGGTCTTGGCCTAAGAAGAGCTCCTCAGCTTTCTTGATCAGAAGGACAGTGGCTCTTAGAGCACAGAGGCAAAGCAGGGATACTGCCCTTAGTGACTGGATCTAAGTGTTTATACAGGTAGGCCATTGGGGACTCCCAGGGGTTGACAGTCTGGGTAAGCATCATGTGAACTCAAGGATCCAGATTCTGTAAAATCCAGGGCGCCAAGAAATTTGTGGAGTTTTTCTCTTGTCACCAGTTTCTGGCAGATACTCTAACACAGCTTTTGTGTCTTTTCAGCAAGAAGTTTGGGTATTATTAATCAAAAGTGGCAGTGACAGTTTGTTCCAGAAAGCTATTTAGGTCAGACAAAAGGGCTTTTCCAAAGAATGTAAACAAATTTTTGACCCTCTGGGAGGTGGAGTCCGGGTCAGTTGACTTATGAGTTCAGAATTTAAAGACAAAGAGGTCTTCACTGACAGTAGTCAAGTGAAGGCAGAAGCCATTCTTTAGGTACAGGAAGATGTACCAGCAGGCTGTGAGTGGCAAAAGACTGAGGCAACATATATGGAGGCCAGTTGTGGTGGTATTTGTCAGCTCAGAAACCTTGAACTGTTTTTACAGGCAGGAGACATGTATTTTAGCAGTATGACAGTCTATGGACATTTTACAGTTTGAAGCCTCATTTTTTTCTTTCCCAGGGGACTGTGATGGAACTAGAAGGGACAGAGAAACAGGCTGTCCCAGAGCCAAATCTATTGCCAGGGCCTCCCCAGAAATTGTGAGAAATTTTCCAAATCCTGGTAGCAACTGTACAAAAAGGGTTTATGGGTTGGAAACCACAAAATGTGAGCTGATGGTTTCATTGTGGATGATGCTGATACTTCACAATGTGATTAACAATGTATCAGGCTGGTGTGAGGCTGGGTGCCAGTTTGTGCTTCCCATGACGTCTGACAGCAAAGAGAGTTGTGGTGAGGCAGCAGGGTCAGTGATCAGACCCAGAGGTACGTCTTTAACTCCTACTTCCAGGAAGAAACTTTTCACAACTTCTGGTTTGTAGTTATCTGTCTTAGGCTAGGGTTGGCATCATCTTTATCTCAAGGAACAGTGAAAGTTGAAAGTGCAGGGTTAAATGAGAGGGAGGCTGGCTGGTTTGGTGCAAAGGAGATGGTCACTTTTAACGTGAAGAAGAGCTCTCTTCTGAGAGGTGGCTTGGGGACTGGCTTACACACTAATTCATGTTTAGTGAGATCACCTCCCAGGCTGCAAGTCTGTACTGGGGCAAAAATCCCAGTTGCCCCAGGAATGGTCATTTCTTGACAGAGAGAACTTCTGAAGCCAGAGTATTCTGTTCTATTATTTACCAGGAAAGTCACAGGTTTGCCTCTGACTTTTACAATGACTGTTGGCTCTTAGGTGCCCAATTTGATAGAGCTCAGGCCATCCTATCCATCCAGGCTCAGAAGGGTGAGGAGAGCATCATGTTGGGGTGAGACTGGACAGTCAGGTTGCTTAGGGTCTTTCAAAGGGGGCACTTACTTTTGTGTCCATCACCAACAAACCACCAACTCTTTGTTACTCATAGCCAGAAGCATCTATCAGACTGGATTTTCTTTTATCAGGTTTCTGAGTAAGGATGGTTTATGGGCTTTTTGCCCCCTTCCTATCTGATATCTTTGAAAAGTGTTCAACTGGGTTGTTTCTGGGTGAGGCAAGTTTTGAAAAAACCATGGCAACTCATTTGTCAGGGCTGATGGTTCAGTTTTTCTTCAGTCAACATGTGGAACTCAGAAGAAATTGCTGAAAGTCATCTTGGGTAGGCATTAGATGATTCCATATGACCAGGACAGAAGCAGAAGGGCCCAGAGGGAGGCTGAAGGCAGGCAGTGGCTAACTGGACCCAGTTAAATTGGCTAGATGTAGACAAGTCAGGAGTGGCGAGTGAAACCATAGGTGTTGGCAGCAACTGTGGCTGATAATGAGGGTGCCAAGGCAGAATTAGCAGGAAGAATGGGTCTTTTTTTTCCCTTTCCTTTCTTTGAGATGCAAGGGGTGATTTGGTTTCATTTTTAACTCCATAGAAGTCATTTTTCCTTCAGCTGGGGACTGTGGGTTTTGACTAATTAATTCCATGTCTGACTTCCTACATGTGTTGTGTACCCTTGAATGCTGATGCAACAGACAAAAAGCAACTGTCTCTCAGAGAGGGGCCAAGCTGTGCTGCTTATGGGAATTTAGGTGTGAGGTGGCAAAGGAGAGTGTGAGGTCCCCATTATGCCATATGTCCATCACCACCAAACCTTAGGTGATGACTGAATTAGCCACCATGACCAGTGCTTCCCAATCTTGCTGCATAGACAGAGCAGCCTGTTGCTTGTGCTGTCTGGTCCACTCACTCACACATTCCTTCAACCTGCACTCAGAGGTTCACATTCCAACCCTTTTCCCTCGAGAGTGGTTCTAATTAGCAATATGTGATCAAGTTCTCCTTCTGCTTGAGCTGAGCAGGACTGACAGACAGATCAACTAGGATCCCCCGGGGGTCTTTCCAGAATCCAGTAGGCAGGCAGGCAGACACACAGACAGACTATATACTCCTCTCTTGGGGAGTCTGTTGTGAATTACCCAAGCAGGGATCCAGGAATCCTCCTCTAGACTCTTGAAAGGATTTCAGAAATCTTGAATGTGCCCCTTTCCATTCAGGAGCTAGAGAGGTCCTCACTATATCTGCAAAGGCCACATCTGGTGACCAAATAGGTCAGCAGAGTAGGTCTTCCCCAGCAATGCACCAGATGCAACACCAAGCAGAAACACCAAAATTTTTTACCCAGGATTTGAAGGCAGGTTGATTTACATTAATGGGCACTGACTGAGGTCATTCCCAAAATATAAGACCCTGATCTCTGGTGGTCTTTGGCTTATATGGGTTAGGCAAGCAAGCAAGCAAGGAGTACAATGGTGGAACAATTTGTCAGCTGAGGATTGGTTCTTACAATATGCACCGCAGTGATGAGATATGCATTCCAGTGAACAGCTTTTTCTAAGAAACAAAGGTAAGAGAAAGTGTAACTAAAATTATTACCTGGGCAAATAACAAATCTGGGGTGGTGACATCTTCTCCTACACTATCTCAGCGTCCACTGAAAAAAACGTAAAACTGTGAAACCATATGTACACTGATGTGTTGATATATATATTAACTTACCTACATTTTATTCCAAGAATTATGCAGATCATACATAACAAGTAAATTAGTTAATTATTTATTTTTATGTAGAAATACTTTGCTTCACTTTCTAACCAAAGTGAAAATGAGTGATTTTGTGCTTGTTTCAATAAAATATTGGATAATGTATACTAAGCACTTATTAGATGCCAATACTATGTTAATAGATTCATAACTGTAATATTTAATAATAATGATCTTTAAATATAGGTGATCTGCATTCTGTTGTATAAGAAAAGGAAAGACTAAACTTAAGATATATGTGAAGGATAATAGAAATAGTAAAAGTATAATTCAAATTTCAACTTTTTAATTTCAAAAATGTGTCATTAACTTCTGAATTAATGTTACATGTTCACTCCTGTGAATTACTCTAGAATTTAAATAGAGAAGAAATGTGGTGTATTTTTACAACCTTCCGAAAAGTTTCAGATCTAACCTCATTAAGTTTATTCCCTGTGGAGATATTCTTCAGTTGTTGAAAGAAAAAAAAATTTGCCTTTACCTTTAGCTTTTTATTTTATTTTTTATTTAGCTATATCAATTTTGGTATTCAGGTGCTGTTAGGGCTTAGGATATAAATTGTATGTCTATAAAAATTTCCATTTTGTTAATGTCTTTTATGTGGCAAATTCATCTTGTTCCTTATTATGGTCTATGAGTATAATGATTTGGTAATGATATCCAATATTCTGAATCATTTTATGTATATACACCAGATGCATGCAAATTCAATTTGCCTAATACTCTGCTTTTTAATTTACATTCTCATAGAACTAGATGAGTGTTATGAGATACTATTATGTTTGACTGCTTTCAATATAGTAGAATGTTAAATCATTGTTATATGAGAAATGATTAAAGGCATTAATTATAAATTAATCATGAAAAATATTCTTAAGGCACACATCTTAAATTATAATGTTATAATAGTTATGTGTCATAAACACATTTCAAAATTGTGGTACAGACTAAATATTTGATTATGAAAATAAACTGACTAATTACAAGAGGAAAATATTATTTATATTCACTAGAAATATCAATAAAATGTATTGATATCATTCTAAACTATTAGGAATTAGACATAAATATCATAGATATATGATGTCTTTTAAATCAAGTAACACTAAGTGAAGTGTATTAGAAGTTCTTTTATTCAACAAATATTGTAACATTCTATAGCACAGAGGTTCTTTCATTAAAAAATAAACAAATATGCTCCTAAACTAGATTATTGTACACAAGGTGAGCCCTAAAATGAATCCTTTCCTTGCCTAAAAATGAGAATTTTTTCAAAGCAAGTTATATGATCGTACAATGGAGCTACAGTTTTCTAGAACTACATGAGCATGATGGTACCTAAACAGCATCCATTATATCCAGAAAGACTATTTGAATAATTAAATGCAAAATATACCTGATAAACAAAAGGCCTTATGCATGTTTGATCTGTTCTAGTCAATCTTACCTGTGAAAAGGCTTGAGACTGTAAAAATGTCTTTAGGCAACTAAGTTGAACATTAGTGTCACTAAATCACAATATCATTTAAGTGAATATATATATATATATATATATATATATATATATATATTCATATTCATTAATTCATTCATTCATTATTTGTTTTTTAATTTTTTTATTTAAGGAGAAAAAAGTAGAATATTACAGAGTTTCAAAAAAAGGATACACAGTAAGAGATCACTGTTTGATAAATTACATATTGTCCTTTTAGAAATAGTTGTTCAAGTTACAAAATTAGAGCATACAAACTAGACATTCAAGCAGTGAGACTGCAAACAGATCTTTTCAACAATCCAACAAGAACTTAGAAGTATGGTTATCAATCCTACACACTTAAAAATTCATGCATTTATTTTTTACAGCACTTCCTATTTCCTCTCTTTTTTTACAATAGCAATTATACATTTTTAAAAACTTTATTTAAAGAGAAAAAAACAAAAGAAAAAGGGTAGCAACAATACAGAATTCTAAAAGAAAAAAGAAAAAAAGAGAAAAAAACACTAAGAAATCACTAATTGATAAATTACATATTGTCACCTTGGATGTAGTTGCTCAAGTTACAAAATTAATGGATACATAGTAGACGTGCAAACAGTGAGACTGCAAACAGTTCTGCTCAAAGATCCAACAAAGATTCAGCAATATGGTCATCTATTTTACACACTCAAACATACATGCAGTTATATCCCTTAGAGCACTTTCTTTTCCTCTTTTTTTTACAGTAGAAATTATACATTTTGGGTTTTATAACTTTTATAGTTCTTATCACTTTTTACACTAGAGACACAATCTGATATTTATAAATATGATTCTTATTTATTTCACTAATGAGGATAGTCTCAAGTTGTCCTATGCCCTTCATTTACCTATGAAAGCCTCAAGAGCATCCTTTTTTATAGCTGAGTAATACTCCATTGTGTAAAAATACCACATCTTTTTCATCCACTCTGCAGTTGATGGGCATCTTGGTTGTTTCCAGGATTTAGCTATCACAAATTGTGCAGCTATGAACATGGGTGCACATATATCACTGTGGTATGAACTTTTCAGTTCTTTGGGGAAAATACCCAGGAGGGGGATAGCTGGATTGAATGGAACTTCCAATCCTAGTCTTCTAAAACTGTCCATATGATTTCCATAATGGTTGCACCAGTCTACATTCCCACCAACAGTGGAGCAGTGTTCCTTTTTCCCTGCAGCCTCGTCAACATTTGTTATCAGTTGATTTCTTGATGGCAGCTATTCTTTCTGGAGTAAGGTGGAATCTCAATGCTGTTTTAATTTGCATTCCTCGAATGACCAGTGATGGTGAACATTTCTTCATTTATTTATTTGCCATTTGTATATCTTTCTCTGAGAACTGTGTGTTCATCTCAGATGCCCATTTTTGGAGAGGGTCTTTGAATTTGGGGGGCTTGATGTTTTTCAATTCTTTATATATTCTGGACACAAGTCCTTTGTCTGAAGGGGTTGCTAGCTAAAATTCTTTCCCACTCTGTAGGTTTTCTTTTCACTCTGTTGGTGATTTCCTTTGAAGTGTAGAAACTGTTCAATAATATGACATCCCAGTTGTTGATTCTTTGAAGTGTTTCCTGTGTGGTTTGCATTTTGTTCATGAATTCTCTGCCTACCCATATGTCTCCAAGACTTCTATCTATCTTGTCTTCCAGTAGATTTAGTGTTTCTATTTTAATATTTAGGTCTTTGATCTCTTTAGACTATTGTTTTGTGCATGATGATATGCATGGATCTAGTTTCAGTCTTTGGCATGTGGAAGGCCAATTTTTCCAACACCATTTATTAAAGAGACTATCCTTCTTCCAGTGGACATATTTAGCCTGTTTGTCAAATATAAGGTGGCTGAGTGTCTTTGTAGTTGTGCTTGCATCTTCTAATCTGTTCCATTGATCCTCAGGTCTCTTTGGCAGTACCATGCTGACTTTATCACTGTGGCTTTTTAGTACTGATTCAAGTCAGGAATTGAGATGCCTCCTGCCTTGCCTTTGTTTCCCAGAATTGCCTCTGCTATTCTAGGTTTCTTCAGTTTTCAAATGAATTTTAGGAGTGTTTTATCTAGATCTGTGAGGTATGTTAATGGTATTTTGATTGGGATTGTGTTAAATCTGTATACCAGTTTTGGGAGTATGGCCATTTTCACAGTGTTGGTTCTTCCTAGCCAAGAGCAAGGCATATCCTTCCATTTTCTAATATCTTCTTCAATCTCCTTTTTCAGCGTAGTATAATTTTTAGCATATAGGTCTTTTACATTTTTAGTAAGGTTGATTCCTAAGTATTTCATTTTTTTACATGTTAATATAAAGGGTGATATTTCCATAATTTCTCTCTCAGTGAGTTTTTTGTTTGTGTACAGGAATGCTATCTGAGCATTGACTTTGTATCCAGATTCCCTGCTGAACTTTTTTATTACTTCTAGTAGTCTTTTAGTGGAGCATTTTGGGTCTTCTATATAGAGTATCATGTCATCTACAAATAGTGATAATTTAACTTATTCCTTTCCTATCTTTAATTCCTTTTATTTCTCTCTCTTGTCTGATTGCCTTGGCTAGTGTTTCCAGAACTATGTTGAAAAGGAGTGGTGATAGTGGACATCCTTGTCTTGTTCCTGATTTTAAAGTGAAAGCTTTCAGTTTTTGTCCATTTAATATAATGTTGGCTGTTGGTTTGTCATAGATGGCCTTTATAAGGTTGAGGTAGACACCATGTATTCCGAGTTTCTGAAGGGTTTTTATCATGAATGTGTGTTGGATTTGTCAAAAGCTTTTTCTGCATCTATTGAGATGACCATGTGGTTTTTCTTTTTGGCTGTTTTGATGTGGTGTATTACATTTATTGATTTGCATATGTTAAACCATCCTTGCATTCCTGGAATGAACCCCACTTGGTCATGATGTATAATCTTCTTGATGGTTTGCTGCGTTCTATTTGCCAGTATTTTATTGAGAATCTTTGCATCAATGTTCAGTAGTGAGATTGACCTATAGTTCTCCTTTTTGGTTGGATCTTTCTCTGGTTTTGGTATCAGAGTAATACTTGCCTCCAGGAGTGATTTAGGGAGGATTTCTTTCTTCTCAATTTCATTGAAGATTTTAAGGAGTATTAGCATCAAATCTTCTCTAAATTTCTTGTAGAATTCAGCTGTGAATCCATTAGGACCTGGGTTTTTCTTTGTTGGTAAGTTTTAAATTACATTTTCAATTTCAATAGCTGATACTGGGTTGTTCAAAATTGCTATATCTTCTTGGTTGAACTTTGGTAGTTCATATGTTTCTGGGAATCTGTCCATTTCTTCTGTGTTTTCCACTCTATGTGAGTAGAGATTTTCAAAGTAGGTATTCATGATCTTTTGAATTTCCATGGGATCTGTAGTAATTTTCCCTTTTTCAGGTCTTATTGCATGAATTTGCATTTTTTCTTTCTTTCTCTTGATAAGGTTAGCTAGGGCTTTGCCATTTTTGTTTATTCTCTCAAAAATCCAGCTTTTCAGTTCATTAATTCTTTGTACTTTTTTTTTAGTTTCAATTGCACTCATTTCTGCTCTAATCTTTACAATTTCCTCTCTTCTATGAGCTTTGGGTTTAGCTTGCTCTTCTTTTTCTTGACACTTAAGATGGAGCATTAGGTTGTTTATTTGTGCTCATTCTATTTTCTTGATATAATAATTTATTGCTCTATATTTCCCTCTTAAGACTGCTTTCATTGCATCCCATAGATTATAGTATGTTGTTTCTTTGTTTTCATTGAATTGTAGGTATTGCTTTATTTCTTCTTTAATTTTATCTGTAGCCCATTGGTTGTTCAAAAGGTTGTTATTTAATTTCTATGTATTTGTGCAGGTTTTACAATTTCTTTTGCCATTAATTTCCAATTTCATTGTGCTATGATCAGATATTATGCATAGGATGATTTCAATACCTTTGCATTTACTTAAGAATGTTTCATGGGATAATGTGTGGTCTATTTTGGAGAATGTCCCATGTGCAGCTGAGAAGAATGTGTATTCTGGTGTGGTTGGGTGGAACACTGTAAACATCTACTAAGTCCAGTTGCTCACAGGTATGATTCAGTTCTGTTATTTCTTTGCTGACTTTTTGTCTAGTTGATCTATCTCTTTGTGACAATGGGCTGTTAAATTCCCTGTTGTAATTGTGTTCTTGTGTGTTTTGTTTTTCATGTCCTTTAGTGTCTGTCTTACATAGTTGGGTGCTCCTGTATTTGGTGCATATATATTTATAATTGTTAGTTCTTCCTCTTGAATTTTTCCACTAATGAGTATGTAGTGACCTTCTTTATCTCTTTTAATCATTTTAGGTTTGAAGTTCATGTTGTCTGCCATTAGAATAGTTACCCCTGCTTTTCTCTGGGTTCCTGCTCCATGGAATACAGTTTTCCATCCTTTGGCTTTTAATCTATGAGTTTTCTTTTGGGTCAGATGTTTCTTGTATGCAGCATATTGTGGGAATATGTTTCTTGACCCTTTCTGTCAGTCTATTTCTTTTTATATGTGAATTGAGGCCATTTACATTTATGGATATCACTGATATGTACTCTCTTGACTTTGCCATGTCATATTCCAGTTGTTTGCTTCCTGATTTTCCCCTCATTTAATTGCTTATCCTACCTGGTGGTTTCTTTCTGTTGTTGTTTTGGGGATTGTGGTCATATTTATCTCTGCCTAGTATGTCTTTCAGTACTCTTTCTAGGGTTGGTTTGTGGACATGAATTTATTCAGTTGTTCTTTGTCATGGAAGTGTCTTGTTTCTCCATTAAATTTGAATGAAAGTTTCACGGGGTACAACAGTCTGGGTTGAAAGTTGTTTTCTTTCAGGGCTGGAAATACCTCACTCCAAGCTCTTCTTGACTTGAGGGTTTGTGCTGAAAAGTCTGCCATGATTCTAATGGGCTTTCCTTGGTAGATGAGTTGTGTCTTTTCTCTACAGCTTTTAGTATTCTGTTTTTATGCTGCATGTCTGAGATCTTAATTATTATGTGTCTGGGTGTGGATTTATGTTGATTGTGACTGTTTGGCATTCTATATGCCTCACTTATCTACATATCAGATTCTTTCCCCATGTTTGGGAAATTTTCTTCTATTACTTCTGTGAATACTTTGGCTAGGTCACTTGCTTTGACTCCTGCCTCTTCACTGATGCCTATTAATCTTATATTGTTGCTCTTGGCATCATCTTTAAGCTGTTGGATTGTCACTTCATGCTGCTTTGTTATTTTTAAAAGTTCTATCCTTTCATGATCACTAATTGCGATCCTGTCCTCAAGGTCCAAAATCCTATCCTCAGCTGCATTTAAGCAGTTTTGCAAGCTTTGAGTTGAATTTCTTGTTTCTTGGATGTCTCTTTCAGTTTGTTTCATGAATTCTGCATGTTTTCTATATTGTTCATTCAAGGTTTCAAACAGTTTCCCATGCTCCTCTACTTTTTTCCTCAATTTCTTCTTTAGCTGCACTCAGTAACTCCTTTACTAAGGTTGTTATTTCTGTCTTTACGTGGGAGAGTACTTCTAATTTGATTTCCTCTATAGCCTCATGGAGTTGTTTTTTTATTTCACTCGCTATCTTTTCAGAGGTTCCTGGTATGTTACTTTTGGGGTCCTCTATTTCAGTATCTCCTGCACTTGCTTCTGGTGGACTAGATATTTGAGACTGCATTTTGTTTTTCGTTTTGTCATTTTCACTCTGCTTGATGTTTTCTGTGTGTGGGAAGTGGTCACCCACACTCTTTTCAGACTCACCAAGGTCTTACAGTTAGTTGGAGGGGGCTTTACTACTGGCCCTATTTACCCACTCCACACCTCTATTTAAAGGGCATACCACACTGGCACACTTAATCCACTGTAGTCCAAGGTTCACCACCTGGGAGCTCAATTCCAAGTTTTTTCCATGTGTTAGGATTCTGCCAGTATGTGTGGTCAGAGCCTGAGGCTGGAATCTGGGTCCCGCTGGCTGCTTGATGATCACTCGGTGTGGCCCAGTTGGGCCCCGTCCCTGTGTGCAACACTGGGTGGTCACGGACACAGCGTGTGGTCCTACTGCCTAGGAGCAGGCCCAAAGTCCCTTTTCACACCCTGAGATTCTGCCAGAGTGCACAGTGAGGGCCCACAGCTGGAATCAAGGTCCCACTGGCTGCTTAATGGTTGCTGGGCTTGACCCGGTTAGTCCCTCCTCCCCCGTCCCTGTCTGGGACACAGCAGGTGGTATTACTACCTGGGATCAGGCTCAAAGTTCCTTTCCATGAACTGAGATTCTGCCAGAGCATGTGGTCAGGGCCCAAAGCTGGAATCTGGGTCCCACTGGCTGCTTAGTGGTCGCTGGGCATGGCCCGGTTAGGCCCCTGTCCCTGTGTGCAGCCCAGGATGGTCTAGGATGCAGTGGATGGTCTTACCACCTGGGAGTAGGTTCAAAATCCCTTTCTGTGTGTGGGATTCTGCCGGAGCGCGGTGAGGGCCCAAAGCTGGAATCTAGGTCCCACTGGCTGCCTTAATTGTTTTTTGAAACAAGTTCTCACTATGCAGTTCAGACTGTCCTTGAGCTCAATTTGTAACCCAGGCTGGTCTTGAACTTTCAGTGATCCTCTTGCTTCAGCCTCCCAAGTGCTGTGATTACAGGTGTAAGCTACAATGCCAAGTTGTGGTGCACAGTTCTATATTTTTAAGAAGTTTCATATGTCATTCCTCGAATAAGGTCTATTCAGCAGAAAATAATCAGAAGTGAACAAAATTGTTGAAATATATAGGAAAGCAGTGAATGAATTCTGTCCACCAAAGAAGAGAAAATGTTTGTTTTCACAAATAGAAAGAGTTTTGTAAAGGAAAAAGTTATAAAGAAGATAATTGAATGTAGTCATTGAATGTAGTTAAATATCAAGTAAAAGTTAATTTCCAAAGTAGAAATTACAGCAGAAGGATTATACTGAAAGATACATTAAAGAAAGCAAGTGAAATTTTACATTAGGAAAAAAAGAAAGCAAAACTGAGGAAAAAAGAGATAAATGTGAGTCTACAGCTTTGAAAATATTTGTATATCCTGGAAAAAATAAAGCATTGCATTAAAAATTTTTCTCTTTCTCTATTACATGTTCTAAGATGGGACCTAGAGAACTTCTCATTTTAAATGTAGCAGGTGTTATATTTCTATTCAACACTGAAAAATCAGTTTCACTTCTGACTATGTTTTTCTTGAACATAAACACATAAACAAGGTCAAGATTAATTCCCTGCTCCAAGCTCTAGAAATCAAGTACCTGTGGAGTTTCCATGTAGAAAAAAAAAAAAGAAAGAAATTTTTAAAAGCATAATTTTAATTAATTTATTCAAACTGTACCACTAGTGAGTGTTATGATTTGTGTCTAGGTGACCCCCAAGCCTCATGTAGTCATAGACATGGCTGAATCCAATGTTTGTGATTGGTTCATTGTTTGGCACTTGGATTGGTGGTGTGAGTTCTACACCCACCCAGAGGGTCGGTAACTGGTGTACAATATATGGGAGGGGAGGATGTATGTTTTTCCTCCTTTTGCCTTTGCTCTTGTGGTTTCAGCCACCATGAATAGTTGCCCCGCAGCCATGTCATCATGTCTTGGAACCAGCTGAGTATGGACTGAGACCTCCAAAAACTGTAAGCTAAATAAACCTTTCCTTGCTTCACCCTGGGTATCACATATTTTGTCTCAACAATGAGAGAAAATTAACCAAGACAGTGAATTTTTGTTTAACTCTCAGAGCACATTGTTCATGAATATGAAGGAAATGACTTTTAAATATTAGGTACTTTCTATTTTTCCTTTCTCTCTTTGCTCTACACATTCTGCAATGCCAGGTATGACCATTTGTTTTTATTGTTTTCCATGAGATAGTGCCAAGCAAAGAAGCAAAACAATTCTAGTAAAGCCATTAGCTACATAGAAAGTACTTGTATGAAGGGGAAGAAATAAGTTTAAGAAACTTATAAATGAAACATGGTATGTGTTCATGAGTTAGAAAACAACATTTTTAAAATGTCAGTACCAAAAAAGGTCTACAGAATCTAAAATCTCCAAGACAATCTCAATGATATATTTGCTGAAACATAAATATTTATCCTAAAATGGAATAGATTCTCAAGAGAGCCTAAATAAAATATCCTGAAAAAAATACCAAAAGCCATGGTTTCATGTTCCTTATTTCAAAATTTACTACAAAGGTATAGAATCAAAATAATGCATTGCTGCATTTAAAAACGGACACAGAATACTGGAAAAGAAAAGAAAGCAAGAAATAGATTCTTATATATATGACCAAATACCAAACAGTTTTCTACAATGTCAGGATGAGTCACTTGTGAGGACAAGTGTTTTCGATATTGTTATGAAAACTGAATGCTCAAATGCAAAGAAAAAAAAAAAAACGAAGGAGGAAGAGGAAGAGAGTGAAGAGGAGAGGAAGGGAAGGATCTGATTTTACAAAGTATGAAAACTCAAAATGGAAGGAAAATCAAACATTGGAGCCCAAACTATAAAACTACTAACAAAACAATAGGAGACAAAAATGTCAACTGTAGGATTTGGCGATGATTTTTTTTTTTTTTGGGATCTGACAGCAAAAGCATGAGAAGCAAAAACAACAACAAAAGTAGATAAGTTGAACTGTAATAAATTGTAAAAGTTTTGTGCAGACAAGACATTATTCAGTAGAATAAAGCTACAGCCTGTATAGTGGAAGAAGATACATGCATTTAATATGTAATTGAAATAAAGGGTGGATATTAAAATTCTCTTACAGTTAAAGACATATGATCGTCAGTGCTCTTCAAGGCACTCACTTCCAACATATTCCACTATTGTTGTCATTTTCTGAAGAAGTTCTAGAAATCCCCTTAGTGAATGCTTTCACTGGGTGTATTTAAAAAACTCTGATGTCATGGCTGAGTGTCATCCCACAAAAGGGCAAGCCCCTGAAAACTCTCCTCTCCCATCTTACTCCCTGGATCTAGCACCACGCCACATCTGACTCTTCCTGGAGCTCAAAGGGTCTGCGAAAGGTGAATGTGTTCCCTCAGAAAAAATCCTGAGAGTAAAATAGAAGCTGTTCCCTCACAGAGACCAAGGGATTCAACACAGCGAGTACCAAATGCTTTGGCTTCCAGCAAAATAGTCTGTTCATACATCAAGGCAGTGAAAATAAGGCAAGAAAACCCAGGCAAAGGATTGGCAGACTTGCCTTGGAGGGCAGCAGGAGAGATTGGATATGTGATCAATGGGAATGAGCATTTTCAGGAGGATTAATGCGATAGGTCTTTTATTGCAATAATATTTGAAAATTAAACATTCACTTTTTACCACAAGTCATATATTTGATAAATGATTGACATGGCAAATGAGTACATAAAGAACTTCTACAATTCAACAACTAAAACATTCAATCTCAAAAAAATACTCAATCTCACTAAAAATGGAGAAAAGAATTAGATACCTTTTACAGGTATTCAAAGCACATGAAAATTTGCTCAATAATGTTAATTATTATTAAAATGAAAGCTAAAACCACAATGAATGTACAATTACTATAGATGAGGTAAAAAAAATGTAAGGAAATGCTACTTTCTACCCACTGTGAGACAACCATGCACACACATGTAAACATGTACATACAAATAGTAATAATAATTTTTTTTAAAAAAGTAAAAAGTTCTTTCTAGACAGTGCAGGGTTAAAATCCTGTTCATAGCTGCTGAGAATGTAAAGGTGTCAAATAATCCCACCATAGTGGAAATTTTTATGGTAGTTATTCAAAAATTGCAAGTACAATTATCATATGATCGAGCATATTCATTTCTTGCTATATATTTAGAAGAGCTGAAAATATGGACTCAGGCAAATGTTTTGGCACTCATGTTTATGGAAGCATGATTCAGTATAATCCAAAAGGTAGCAGAAACTCTAACAACCACAAACAGATGAAGCAGTGAACAAAATATGGTATACATTGCACCATATATATAGTGAGATACTACTCAGCCTTCAAAAGATAGGAAATTTTGACACAGACTAACATATAGGTGAATTCGAAAGACATGGTAGGTCAAATAGGCCCGTCTCAAAAGGAAGAATATTATACAAATGACATGAAATGTTTAGAAGAGTAAAATTCAGACACAAAATAATACAGTGTTGACAAGGAGTGAAGCCAAGGGACAAGGCATTTACTGCCCACAGTCTCTGTCTGGGAAGATGAAAGCATTCTGGAGACTGACAATAGTTTACTACCACCACGTGGAAGTATACAGTGACACAGAACTCCACAGTTAAATATTTTAAATTGTATGTTTCATATATGAAGTAATCCAAAGCAGAAAATTATACTCTGTATAATCGTTTAGTGTGACTAGATACTACTCACCAATATAATTTGACTTTTTATTTATTTATGTGTTGTGAAACTTGGCCTGGAACCCAAGGACCTTGCAACGAGCTACATTCCCAGCCCTTTTTAGGTTTTGTAAGACAAGATCTTGCTGTCACTAATTCGCCCAGGCTGGGCTCTTGTTCTCAGTCCTTCTGGTTCTGCCTCGTAAGTACCAGAATTACACACATATGCTATCCTGCTTGGCAGCTTACGTACTTTAATTGCATAGAATATACAAAATTTAGATAATTGCTTTATGACCTAGTTTTCTTAATAAAATTCCTGAGAGAATAGTAGAATTGGTCACCTCTCAGAGAATAAGTTTCAATACAAGCGACTATAAAATGTTTTGGCTTCAAGCAATGTTCTTGTCCCTCTCGTAAACTTCTACATCTGGCCTCACTGCATGGCTGGAAACACTAAACCTTCCAGGCTATAATCACTAGAACATTCTAGTGTTTTCTCCATTTTTTCAGGCTTCCACTCTGGTATCATTTTAACTTGCCTCTTACACCCAGAATTAATGACTGAGTAATCTTACATCAATATGACCTCATGATAATTAGAGCCATCATGATGTAACAAGTTAAAAAAGATAATGAGAAACACCCCATTCTACAATAGGTTGAACACAAATAGATAGCGATAAGGCATTGTCATGTTCTGGGTTGTCTAGACCTCTAACACGTCATCTATTATATTCTGGTTGGACTAAAGATCTAGCAGTTAATATTCATACCTAGAAGTTTAGCTGCATAGTTATCCTCCCTTATAGCTCTAAAGGTTCAAGGATGATAAAGCAGATGTGTTGTGTGGCTTCTGGAGTAGAGTTATGAAGATGTCCTAATGCAGTTCCTCTTCTCTGATTCAACCAACTACTTACCTAGATACTTGCATGAAAAGACTTCACAAAGGAATTAAGGTTTCCCAACCTGCAGTAGGCCGATTACCCCAGATTATCTAGATGGGACCAATCTACTCAAGCAGATGGACCCAAGAAGTTTCCCTGATTTATGAAAGAAAGTGTTATAAGAGAGCAAAAGATAGTCAAATCTGAGAAGGACTCAATTCTGCATTGCTTGAGTGGAATGTGAAAGGAACCATCATGAGCCAGGGCATCAGCTCTGCCTTTAGATGGTGAGAACAAACCACCTCGGATAAGCAAGGAAAGATAACCACAGTCCTGCAGGGTGAAAGACCTGTGCGCATGAAGAAAAGCATAAGTGACTCAGGTGCACTCTGTAATAAAATTCTTTGCTGCTTCGCTTCTCTAATGCCATGCTTCCTCTGAATCCCACTTTGTTGGGATTTGTTGAAAGAAACATCAAGCAAAATCTGCTAGAAATCCATTTGACCACCAACTACTAACCTTTAAAACATTTTTGTTAGTTTAAAAAGAAGAACAGGAAAATCATTGAATTCCTCTTCCTGCTCCAAAGACACTTACCCCTGTCTTGCTGCTGCTGTTGATGTTGGGATCATTCCAGGCAGTGCCCACGAAGAAGTGCTGTATCATGCAGATTGTTTATTTAGGGGGTGTGAAATATAAGGATTCAGAGGAGCCCTTTATTTGACAAAGGGGACTCCATTTGAACATTGGGAGCATCAGAGATGCAAGAGAATATGGGCAGTAAAATGATTCATGATTAGAAAACTGTCAGAAAGGACTATGAGAAATTAATCCAGCAAGGAGAAGGAGAGACAGAATTATACTCCCACCTTGCATTTCTCTTACCTGCACTGTCTGATAGATTGAAATTGTTTTTATTAGTGTATGTTTGCAGTACATGTATTTCACAATCTTGAGGAATAGGTACATGTGTATAATACAACTTGCTTCCTTTTTAAAGACTGTTCCCCACTTCTTCTCCCCTTCTCCTTTCTCTCCCAATTTTCTTTTCCCCATTTTCATTCTGCTATTATTAATCTTGTCTCATTTTTATTACACACAATGTTTACATTCATTGAGATAATTTAGCTCCTGTATATAGATTTAAAAATGATTTTTAGTGGGCTAATGCATAATTAGAGAAACCTTCCTATTTCTAGAAAAAAATCTTTAAATCAAGAAATGAAGATATTGATACATAGAAGCTTTCAATTTCTCATGAAAATATTCATACCTAATGAAATTGCTTAGGGCATCAAAATCACTGCTACACATATAGACCGAATAGAACAATTTTGGGCAACAATAATCAAGTGACCATGGTTTTATATTGTGATAAATAAAAGAATACCTGCTGCTGGCAGGCAAATATTTCTACCATGAGCTCCTTTTCTTTACCTATATCATGAAAATCTGAAGGTATTACTTGCTAACATCACCTATGACTTGAACTTTGCTAAGTTAATGTGAGTTACCTACCATTTTCTGACCTATTTAACAATTCTTCTAATTTTGTTCTACAGTCTTATTGTGATTCTATGTTACTAATTCTCCTTTTTAGTTTCTTCTAAGAATGTCCTCCACTCCAACTTATGCACGTTAAAATGGTGAGATTCCTTAGTATCGGAATTCACTGATGTATTTTCTTACACAGTAGCAATCTTATCAAGCCTTGAGGTCATACATGAAATTTATCAGTTGATAAGGTTCCACATTTACCTCAGACTTAACTCCAGACCTCTAGATGGCTTACCTACCATGTTAACCTTCATTTTTAATATTTTTAGGAACACACACAAATCTTAACTTTTCTCTTTTTACCATGCAATGTCTTCCTCTTCATTTTTAAGTTGTTGCTCTTGTTATGTTCCAGAATTTTGTCTCATCTCCCTTCCCTCACATCCCTTAGCTGTAAGTCTTATTAACGTCTGAAACTCATCTACATCTTTCCATCTTATACGTTGCTTTTCCCTGTATTTTCCACACATCCTTCCATTATGACATTTTTACCTTGGAGCAACTCCAGGGACTAAATCCCCTGAGGCTGGGAGCCAAATTAAATGGCTTCTCTCTTCAATAGTGTCGTTTGAGAACTGAGTATCTGAGAAAGCTCAAGCTCCCCAAACCTTGTCATGAGCAAAAATTCACTTCTTTATAATTTTATTCTACAGTCTTATTGTGATTCTATGTTCCTTGCAAGGTTAGTTTCTCAGTCTTTCCACAGAAGTTTATGTGTCAAAAGAACAGGGGACAATATCTGCCTGACCAGATTTGATCTTAGAACCATTTTCTTTGACTTTGTGACATCTAACACAAAGTAGAATTTATTTTTATTACCTTTCACTTATTTATTCTTATCATCTACTAGATTTTAGAATCAGAAGGGTGATGATTCTTGATTAACAAAATATTACTAACTCTTATTACTAACTCTTGGCACAATATCTGCTGTAGTATAAGCACATAGGAAAGATTATCAAATAAATTTTATAGTTACCAGTAAACATGTCATAGATGCATTATGAGAAAATAAATTATTTTAATATTGAAGTTTTATTCAGCAAATAATGTCCTGACTATTAAGATAAAATATGTTTGAAAATGAGATATGAAATTGATAGAATGAGCTAGACAACTTTTGGACATTTGGACTCTACAGAAAAGAAAAGCTCTTAAAGTCAAAAAAGATAGAAAAATTTATGTCACATATTTATATCCAATATAATAAAAATCTAAGTACAGTAGATCAGGAAGGATATTTGTAAATTATTGGTTCTTTTTGCATAACAGCATGAGAATTGTATTATAATATACAAACTCTGTTCCTACACATTAATGCTATAGTACAATGATATTTTCATTCTCTGCTAAAATTGGAACATTATGAACACATTCCATTCCCAATGTAAAGTCAGTAATAATTTGGTTTTTTTAGAGTCTACATGAATTCTCTTGAAGGGAAAGCTACAGTTTCAATGAGTATTAAAAAAAGAAAGAAAGAAAATTTAAGACATCAAATTACCATTCCATTTTCTGCAGCTGAAATTAGGAAAGAAAATCACTTTGAAATAACAATTCATCACTTAAGAATGGTGGCTAAAGTAGAAGTCAATGCCTTGTTTCACAAATAAAAGCTATAGTCTAATCCATTTCCTTTCAAAGAATGACAGTCCAGATAATTTAAAAACACAAAACAAACAACAACAAAACCTTGTAGTGTAAAGTAATTTAAAATAGCTGTGTTAGAACCTGGAAAGGTTCGTAACAGAACCCAGGTTAAGTGTAAGTATATATTCACACTGAGATATATACAGATTTTTAAGACAAAATCTCACAAGACCAGTAAGGTGCCAGGCCAGGCTTGAATGTGTGGTCCTCAAGCCTCCGTCCCAGAGCGCCAGGACTGCCGGTATGAGCCACCCTGTCAAGCTTTACCATAGATCTTTGCCCTTCAAAAGTGTTCATCATCTCAGTTTCTATAACAAATACATCCTGGTTTTTCTTTATGCTTTTATTACAGAGCAGTGCAGGACCAATTTACCAAACATGAAGTCACTTTCATTTGTCTCCTAATTTCCAGTCTCATTTTTCCCTTATTTCTCTTACTACAAATTTAGTGAAGGACTTAAAAATAGCAACTACAGGGTTTTTTAAAACCATATTTCTTTGTTCTCAGTATTTTTTTTTGTTTGTTTTTTACAAATTGCCATCTGGCTCCAAAAGTTTAATCACACTCATGCGTGATGCTGTTTCCAAGACTTCGGTGGTGATGTGTGCATGAAAAATCACGTGTGTGTTTTTACTTTTTATAATCTTAGCATTCAGTGATGGTAAACATGTAGATTTATTACATGATTGGGCTTAATGTCAGCATTCAAATACTCTTTATTTTCATTAGTATCTACATTATCTCACTGTATTTTCTTAAATATCAGTTACTCAATGGTCCAGAGTGTAGAAAAATAAGGAAAAATGCTTGATTCTGTTTGTTTTCCAGCTTCTTACATGACTACATGATTCCAATTTCTTAAATTCCCGGTTACTTGGTGTTCCCTATTGTAGTTAAGTAAGGAAAAATGCTTGATTCTGTTTGTTTGCCAGTTTCTTACAAGATTACCTGCCATTCTCGGGGATGAATAAATATTTTTATAAAGTCATAAATTTAGATCTGTTTGAGGACCTTAAATTCACTGCAGTGTTTTTCATTTTGAAGCCACCTTTAGCATATCCTTCTTAATAATCTCTGATAGTCTTTTCTAATTTGGAGTTATCTCAGCACTTAGATCTGCTAGGGATTATTTTCAACAAGTTTTTTTTCTGATTTGTTTTATTGGAATATATTCTTAAAGGTCACACTATTGGTAGTAGGCGTTTTATTGGTAGTGCTAGAATTCTTCGATGGGAAAGAATTTAATGTCTTCTAAGTATGCACTAATGTCTCTAATTCACCTCCAAGACTACAGTGATTCTACATCACCCAATGCATCCTGAATCTGCCTCACTAAGCTTTTGTTTCATCAGTTTCTCCTTCTGCCGGAGGTTTGGTTTAGGAGATACCCTCGGTGGATTTGCTTTGAACATTCCCAGAACATAGCCAGGTTTAGTCTTGTAGTCACCACAATTCTTTTTCCTCTGCTATGAAAATAAGCAACTGTCAATATAGCACACGTAGGTAAAGTTGTGTGGTTTATTTTCCCATTACATGCTCCTATCAATAAGTTTGGGTAATATTTTTAATCTTCTTTCTTCAGATTTATCATTTATCCTTTTTTTTCTCCTGTTTTCTCATCTCTGTATGACTAATGACCTGATCTATTCATTTATTTTTCCTTGCCTTTAATTGCTTTGTATGTGGCCATTCAGGAAAAGGCAGAACCCATGCTGCAGACTCTCACGCTGAGTCACAGGAGTCCTGTACTGACATTTGGCTAGCAGACATCAACCAGGCTAGAGGCGCTGGTGCTCAGGAGATGCAGTCAAATACCAAAAATGAGCTGCAGACGCTGGGAAGTAGAGAGAAAACAAGACCCACAGCATGGAACGCACTGGAGAAGCCCGCCGGACGAATTTCAGGGTCAGCGCTGTGTAGATCAAAAGCAGGGCTGCCTTTCAAACCCTGGCCAGCTCCAGCCCAGGCCTGGCGAGCAAACCATCTGGGCAACAGGTCTGACCTACAAGTCAAGTGCAGCAGGAGCTCTAGGCTGCTGTGCATGGTGCTCGGTCTGGGGCCTCCCCTGGGCACCTCTTCTAACTCTCTTGGCACTGACGGATGGGACTCAGTGAGTCAGATGCAGTACCCACAAGAGAGGGCCTCTGAGATCAGGGTACTAAGGCAGGCGCACAGGAGATTATAAAGGGTAGTGACTGAGTTGGAACCAGTCCATCCCGGCCAGAAGGGAACAAAGACACTTGTTAGGGATCTGGAATGAGACACTGAAGCTTTCATGGAACGGAGAGTTTCAGGACTTGTGGTAGCCAGGACCATTGGGATCTGGGGTAGACGTGTTAGTGTACACATTCTCCCACTCCTCTCCCGAACACTGCTAAGCCCCCACCTATGTGACATCCTCCTTGCTCTCCACATCCGAAAGACACAGAGTGAGAGCCACCCCACTGCTCAACAAAAATTACAGAATTCTCCTCCCGCGTGACCCTCTCTCAGCCTCACCCAAAAGCTACTGATCCCAAGCAGAGCTTGATCCTTCCCGTGAATGTGATGCAGACAGAGTCTGATTCAAGGCAGAAAAACCAAAAGGAACAGTGCAGTGAGGAAGTGTTGCACAGCTGTTCCTCCTTAAAGGTACAGAAAGAACACAGGTAAGTAGCTGCAGGGATTATCATGTAGGAAAGAGATGGAGACTAAAGAAGGCTTCTCTGGAGATCAGTGTCCCGGGAGCTGGGAGGGAAGTTTTTCAATACCTACAACAAAACAGTTGCCAATCCAGACGACTGTATCCTGCAAAATTACCTTACAGAATTGATGGAGACACTTTATCATCTCATCTTTAAAAAATAAGGGCCACAGGAATGATCCAGCGGAAGACTCTCACAAGACGTAAAGACAAAGTTGGATCATGCATTGAGGGAGAGTCTGAAAGCAAGACACCTTAAAAACAGGATCCAACAGCAGCTGACAACCCAAATAAAAAAGTCCAGGAATTACAGAAATTTTAAAATGACTAGCAAATGACAGTAAAGATAAAATAAATCGATTCAACACAAAATAAAGACCAGGAGAGCCTTTTTAATATCTAGAATAAAAATAATTACCAATGCAGATTATTATATGCTGCAAAAATACATGTCAAAATTGATGGAGAAATAAAAAATTTCCATGAGAACCGATTCTAAAGCAAAACCCAGTAAAAATAGTCGATGGCAGAATTAATCACTGTGCTTTAACTCTGGCTGTATCTCTATCCAATGTAGAATTAGGGTTTAATTTCATCATTGTGCATTCTGGGGTTTGATGAACATATAATAAAGTGTAACCTCCATCAGAAATACTGTCATACAGAGGAGTGTCAGTACCCAGAAGTCAGTACCCAGAGTGTCAGTACTCTGTGCTCTACCTTTTCATCTATCCACTGAAACCAGTGATCCTTACCATATTTCCAAGATTTATCCCTTTACGGAATGTCGTATTGTTGGAATCTATGTCATATGGCCCATTAGAATGCTTCCTTTTACTTAATAATACATTTTGTAAGTTACCTCCCTGCCTTTTTCTTAGCTTGGTCACTTAATTTGTTATAGTTTCAGTTGCTCCATTGTTCATTGTTTAGCATTATTTATTTATCCATTCATCTGCAAAAGAACACTGAGTCTTGGGGAGGAGGCAGCATTTTTTGCTAAACTGAATAACATAACTATAATCATCTATTATAAGCATCTATGTGCAGGTTGGCTTTTGTGAACACAAGTTTTCAACATCACTAAGTAAACACCATTAAGTGAAATTTCTGGATCATCTGATGTGAGCAATGTTCACCTTTGTAAGAAATCACCAACTGTCTTCTGCAGCGGCTGTACCATTTTATATCCACACCAGCAATTACTGAGTTTCTGTTACACTAAGTCTAAATTCTCACCAAAATTGGTTGCTGCCAGTATTCCAGATTTTACCATTCTAATAGGGATGTATTTCTATCATGTTACTTTAATTTGTTTCCCTGAAGACATATGGCATACAGCATCTTTTTTTATATGCTTATTTACCATCTGGACACTTTCTTTGGTGAGGTGTCTGTTCAGGTCTTTGGCTGAGTTTTTAATTGGATTATTTATATCCTTAATGTTGTATTTAAAAATCTGTATATTTTGGAAAACAGTCCTTTAACAGATGTGTCTTTTAAAAAATATTCTCTCCAGGCTGTGGTCTTCCTTTTCATTATCAAATTATGGTCTTTCACAAAGAAGAAATTTCAAGTTTTAATGGAATTGAGTTTATCAATAATTTCTTCTAGGAGTCAAGTCTTTGATGTCCCTTAAAACTATTACCATATTTAAGGTCATCAAGGTTTTCACATATGTTATCCTCTAAAGTTCTTATAGTTTGCCTTTTGCATTTATTTAATTCCGTGAACTATTTTGAGCTAGTTTTTATGAAAGGAGTAAAGAATGTAGCTAGTTTTTTTTTTGATGTGGATATCTAGTCATTTCAGTATTACCCATGAGAACGATTATCATTGATAAATCTTATTGCCTTTTCTAAAGAATTAATTCACTGTATTTATATGGACTTTTTCTGCTGTTTACTTCATTCCATCTATTTGCTCTTTCATCATATTATTTTGCACTATTTTAATGATTATATTGTAAATATTATACAGTATAATATTTACAATATAATATATTACACAATATACTATTTTACTGATCATATTATATATTAAGTCTTGAAGTTTTCCAATATTTGTTGTTTAACATTGCATTAGTTATTCTAGCTTTTTTCCTATTCATATAAAATTTATCGTTATTTTGTGGATATATCCAAAAAAAACTTGCTAATAATTTCATCAAATTTGCATTAAATTCATATATGAAGCTTAAAAACCTACTATCTTAACATTACTGAGTCTTCTGTCTGTCAACATGTATTATCAATGTGCTTCATTATTTTTTTCATCAGTTTTATAATTTTTTTAGATGCTGTGTATATTTTGTTAAAGCTATAGATGTAATCTTGGTTCAATTGTGAGTTAATTTCACACTTGTCGAGATTAACAGCTTGTCTATTGCTGAAACACAGGCAAGTAATTTGCATATTAAATTTGTCTTACTACAATCATGCACTTTAGTACGAGGGAGATTTTTGTGTTGATTCTTTTTTGTTTTCTACATACATGGTTATGTCATTTGCAAACAAGAACAATTTTATTTTTTCTTTCCAACACACATATCTTTTATTTATTCTTTTTTGCTGTATTTCCTTAGCTAACAGTTACAATATAGTATTGAGAAATGTGAGGAGACATTGTTGTCTTCGTAGTTGTATTTGGAAAGCTTAAAATTTCATATCTTTAAGTATGTAGGGTTTTCATATATAGGCCTAATCAAGTTAAAATAGTTCCTTTGTATTTTAGTTACTGTATTATAAAATAGTGTTAGATTTTTTCAAGTGCCTTTTATACCTCTATTGATAAGATCCTGTAATTTTTCCTAGTCTGTTAGATTGCTTTAACTTATTTCCAAGTGTTGATTCTGAATTACATATTTGGGTAAATCCCAACTATAAATCTACGTGCCTAAGAGAGAGGTTTTCTCTACATGCCTAAGAGATAATGTTTTTGTAGTTATTTTCCTTATGTTTCATTTGATTTGAGTATTGAGGTCATGATGTCCTCAGAGAACGAATTAGGATTTGGTTCCTTAAGTTCTAATTTCTGAAAGAAAATGCAGGAAGATATAGCACTATAATTTCATTCCTAAATGTTCAGAGAAATCTACTATAGAACCCACCTCAATGAGCTGCATTATCTTTTAGAGATATTAATTATTAGTTTAATTTATTTAATGAGCATATTCCTATATAAATCTTTTGTGTGAGTTTTGACATATTATTCAAGTAACTGGTACATTTCATAAAGTTTATCAAATTTGGGAATATATAATTTTCACAGTACTTTTTATTATTCATTCAGTGACCATTGATTATACTTTTAATGGATGTGTAGTGGTTATCTGTTCATTCATCATCATTGTCTTAGTTACTTCTTCATTTCTGGAACAAAATATTTGAAACCCACAAATTTATAAAGGAAAGGTTTATTTTTAGCTGGCATTTTGTAGAATTCTCAGTATATCACAGTCTGGTTCCAAGCCGGGCAACGTGGCAGAGGGGGATGCCTGAGTAGGAGCAGCACACAGTAGGGCTGCAGAAAGCAGCAGCAGCAGCAAACCTCCCTTTCCCTTTTCATTGCCCTGAAGCCATGAATCCATTGGTTGGTGTCACTGCCTCTCGGGGGGGCCTTAGGTCTATGGCAGTCACTCAGCTACACTCTGCATTCTGATAATCACATCAGTAACCAGATCTACACCTATGACAGAAAGTCACATATCCAGGGTCCTGTCACTCCCGCAGACCCACCCGGGAGCCCAGGAGACTTGTTAGAACTCTTTTCATAGAAACCATAAAAGTTACATTGGTAAATTTTGTCTATATGTTTTCATACATAGATAGACAGCACATTTACTTTTAAAAATCAGAAGCCAAAATCGTTGAAGCTACATCAGTTTATTTGCATTTTGTTACAAGGCAGGAGAATTGCAAAAGCTCATTCGTTTCTCTGATTAAAGGTCTTGCCATGATTAAATTTCATTTAAAATGATAAAGCACACGTTTGAATCCAGTTTTTATTTCTGCCAAGCCAAGGTGACATTTCAACATTGTCATATTGATTTCCTCTCATTTTTTAGAGATTTTGTTTTTATCTTAAAAAAAATAAAGATTATTTTTCTACAAACATATGAGTTTAGTCAAGGGATCTCATATTGACTTAATCATACATAATAATTGATGACTTTGATAAGTGCATTGTGCTAATTGATGGAATCAGTAACCAATTAACAAGAGCATCTCCACACAACTCACATAACCATGGTGAAATAAAGACTTACACATGTTACCTCTCACTTCAGTACAGGGAACCTGAGTGCTAGCAAGAGATTCACTGCTGTTCTACTTTTGTATTACAGAAACAAGTAAAGGAAAATTACAGCTATACCAGCATGTGAGTGAAGAACTTTTGTTACTTAATTAGGTTTTACTTTATTCACTTCTTAACCCAGATACTAATTCTGGTTGTTTAAAATTAAATCTCATTATTTAAAGTGTGTTTAAAATGGAGTTTTCTCCAGTTCCACATGACCGGGTCCTGACTCACCTACCTCTCTCTCTCTCTTCCTCTCTCTCTCTCTCTCTCTCTCTCTCTCTCTCTCTCTCTCTCTCTCTCTCTCTCTTTCTGTCTCTCTCTGCTGTTCTTGGGTCACTGTTTTGCGCTTAACATTCAACGCATTTTCCTACTTTGCGACCTCTGTTCTTTCTGTTTTAAGTTTCAGGATCTCTGTTTTTATGACTTTTTGTTCATTACATTTTGATTTTCACAAAAAGACTCCTCAAATAACTGATCCTTAAAAATTTTTAATAAAAGCACCATTAACTGTTTCCTTAAGGTCTTCCCTATTTCGGTGCCTAACTGTCATGAGTTACTGCCTCAAATTTCTCTGTTTAAATTTGACTTGCTATTAGCACGCACTCACATTATCATGAGGACTCCATGAAGACTGAGCTGACCTCAGCTCTGTTTTCAACAGTGTAATTGGGACCAGGAACGATTTGGCTCCTAGTTAAAGTTCAGTGTGTATTTGCTTCATGATTACACTGTAGTAAGGGAAGAAAAGAAAACAGCTTGTAAACCATTTGTATGATATTTTCCCATTAATTTGTATGCAATTTCTGATGAACAGCTTTGCTTTTTCTCTTTTTCTCAATGCCTGTGGTAGTTCAATTTCTTGGATTTTTTGTTTTATTAGAAAGTTAAATCATCATTATATGAGAAAGAGCTGAAGGCATTATTTATAAATAAATCATGAGAAAATTTTCTTAAGGTATATATCATAAGTTATAACATGAAATTAGCTAAATGTCCCAAAGATTCATGTTAGAATTGTGGTGCAATCCAAGTTATTACAAAATTAAACTGAGTGTTTTAAAGAAGAAAGTATTCTTTCATATTTGCTAGAAATGCCTATCTAAATATGTCCTTATCATTTTGAACTGTTAGCAATTAAACAAAAATGTCATAAGTACATAATGACATAAAAATCAAGATACATGCCAGGGATTTAGCTCAGCGGCATAAGTGCCTGCATGGCAAACATGAGGTCCTGAGTCCAATCCCTGGTACCAAAAAAAAAAAAAAATCAAGATACACAAGTGGATAATAATATAAGTGCACTGGAATTTTTTTATTCAACTAAACGTAAATTGTAATATTTAATGTTACTAATTCTCTTTTAAATAATTAATAGTCACACAGAATCCTAATCTGGATTATTGGAGACCATGTAAGTCCCTGGATATGTTTTCTGATTTTTTTTCTTCATAGAAAGGAGAGCTTTTTCAAATCAAAATATGGGGTCAGGAGATGGAAATAAATTTTGCTAGAACTGCAGAAACATGCTGGTACTAAAACAGGGTCCAGCTAAACATATGCAAGTGTGCTGTTAAAAAAACTAAAGGCAAAAAAATCATGATGAACAAAAGCATCAGTCCTAGTGAACAAGGCGGGTGAACACACATCTTCGTGTTTTGTGAACCTGCCCTTCCCTCAGAAGGCACTCAGCAACAGTGTCACTGTGATTTTTAAATCACGTCTTATAAATCCTCAGAAAAGAGGACTTCCAGTACTGCCTTGGAAAGTGCGAAGAATGATGGGGAAAATATTACATTGTGAATGAACACCTGTCAGCTTTAGTCATGGGAAAGCCACTGGTCTCTTATCTGAGTAACATTAGGCAAGTTACTTGATTTTCTGGACCCAAATGTCTTTATCAGTAGAATGAGGGTCTGTTTCTGGAGGATATTGTAGCATCTTGTTCTGCAAGGTGCAATAATGAAAAGCATGTCATCACGGAGAACAGTTATTAGAACTAAGGAATTCATGGTAGGAAGCTCTTGGGATGTAGGGATTTTAATAACATCGGCAGCTGAAAAGGATTCAGTAACACCATTACATGTAATCAGTACTCAGCACTGCAAACAATATTCAGGAAAATAACAGCATAAAACCACAATGTAAAACTATCAATTCTTTTTTTTCTTATAGTCAACTGCACTTAGTTGCGTCACACAAAAACAAATTTCCCTAACATACATAACAATTGCTGATATTACTATATGTAAGTTAGAAATATCTGGCTTTTATACATACATTTGTCTCTCAAGTTTTGATGAAGTACACATGTGAATTACTATGCTAATGATCCTGACGCTTATCACACGCCATTAAAATTCAAAGATGTAGAAAACTAGAAATATTGTAGATAACAGAAAACTACAAAATTATATTATTCATTTTGATTAAAAAAGAAGTACTTTCTAAATCCTGTAGCCTGATCTCTAGTAGTATTTCCTATACTCATATTTTGCAAATAAATGATTCTAATTAAGTTTGCATTTTAAAAAAGGTTATCATTTTCTTATTATTTACTGAAAACTATAGTACTATGATGCCAATAATGTGGTGGGTCATAATGGCCAAGAACAATAACACTTTAAACACAATTTCTAGTTTTTAAAATAAATTTTCCATATATATATATATATATATATATGGAAAAAATTTAAACTTACTTTCCATATATAAAATAAATTATATAAAATTAATTTTCCATATATATATGGAAATAATTTTCCATAATTATATAAAATAATTTTCCATATATATATATATATATATATATATATATATATGGAAAAAATTTAAAGTTACTTTCCAATACTAAGATACTGTTTTTCTTATTCATAAAAGAAACTTTCATTGTGGGATAAAACAGCTTACACACCAGAAAGCAGTTTGGTTGTAGAAAGACACACACATGTTGAAGATTACATTTTTAGCAGTGAAGAATAATAGTACAATACAGGAGGAATGGAGAAATACATCACTTTTCTAAGTAAGGATTATTTATAAGATGGAAGTAGAATTTCAAAATGCTGTGCTGAATAAAACTGTACCTCAAAAACTTGTTAACGGAGCACCAGCCATTTAAACAAATTTGCTTGTGTTTCCCACAAAACCAACTTTGCTTGAAGTGTGATTTTGAACGTAAAAATGGTTTGCATTGCTCGTTTGCAGAATTTCTTTGTTGGGATCTTCAAAGGTCAGCATTCCTTCCCTCCTTTCGATCAATGACTGTAAGTGTGAATCTAAGCTTAATGACAATAGTTGATGATGATGATGATAATTTTCATGAATTCCCTTATAATCTATGTTTATTTTCTTTCTCTTAATATGAGAAGATAAAATTAATTCAATGCCTCAAGCTGTTTAGAGATCACTTTAAATCCCAACTATTCTTAATAGATTCTGTATTTTTACCACATGGATAATTTGTAAAATAGGACTCTTGTCTTACACTATTTTTTCTAACTTTGACTCTTTTTTCAATCTTTTTGTCTCCTTTAGTATCCACCTTAAAAATGAGTGACTCTTATTGCTCCTATTTACTTATTTACTTACTAAGGCTTATTTACTAAGCCTTATTTACTTATATTTGAAGAACAGAGTGTTAGAATTAATGCTCCAATGACACTGCTTTGAGATGGGCATATTGATTATGCATATGCTTTGTGTGTCTGTGCTTCATATTTTGAAAGGCTTATCTATGTTTTGTACATAATTTGTTATATCAAAAGATAATCAGATGCAAGGTCATACTTGCATCTGAACTCACTAGTTCAGAAAATCAAAGAAAAGGAAGCAATTTGTGTACTCTCACAAAAGTTACAACATCCCAGCAGATAAAAATTCTGGCTTGCTCTTCTCAGGAATAGCAAAATAGCAAAATGCAAGGGTTTTATATCAATTGTGATGCCGAAAATTACCCTTTAAGAACTACCTGGTAGAAACAAGAATAATTTAATGTGAAAGAATGCAGAGCATAAATATTTCACCTGAACCAGTTCTGAGAGTTACATTACACTGATTGTAAGAGGCACGTTAGGAAGTTTCTGTATAAAGAAACTTATAATTTCAGTCATTCAGTACCTTTACAGAATTCTGCTGTTTCTGAATGGAATGTCACTGCTTAAATTTTCAATATACGTTCAGTGCTGAGTGTCTTAAAAACTGTGTAATTTACTATCTTAGGCATTTATAGTACATCTGGGATGCACTGTGACCTTTCAGTAAGAGGATAACACCTCTGATGACACTATACTCATCTGACATAAAATATGTCATTGTAAAGGAAACAACTATCGTCAAAACATCATTACTATGTTCACAAGAAGTAATCTGGGGCTGGGGATTTAGCTGAGCGGCATAAGCACCTGCTTTGCAAGCGCACGGTCCTGAGTTCGATCCCCGGAACCAATTAAAATAAAACAAAACTGATCTGTCACTTATTTCATTTAGCAAAAAGAAAGACGTTTTAGTTTCCATGTGGTACTGAGATCTTGTTTTGCTATTTTGTATAATGAATAGAGTCCCAGAAACGTATGTGTGTGTTTTGTAATCTTTCTTCTTACTGAGTTTTAATGCATATTTTAAAATGTGAGCATAATTCTATTTTTCATTTTCCTTGTTTTAATGTTATACAAGCAAAGTGCTAAACAATCAAAATTAAATATTGTAAGACAAGAAACCAAGAAAGCTAGCAGAATCAATTCATCACTGATAAGCAATGGAATATTAGTTTTTATTTAAAAATGGGTGAATTATGATTTAGTATGTGAATTTTATAATGTATGTACCATAAAAAATAAATTTTTTTATTTAAAAAATTTATTCGGTATCAATATCCAAAAATATATTTATATAAAAAGCTCTCTAGTTTTATTCTCTTCCTATTTTAGTAACTCCACATTCTTACATTATTTCTAGCTTAAAGAAAAGTTTTAAGAATATTACTGTGTGCAAAATTCTCATATATCTTTACTCATATTTATAATTGGTGAAATTTCTCTACTGTTGTCTCTTCCTGGTTTTCCCTGTATTGGTCCTTCCCTTCTCCAAAATACAAGCATATTTATGCAAATATAAATCATTATAGTTTGTGTATTTAAAAAGTCATAAAAAGCCTTTTATTCTTAAGTACTTAGTGATACATTTTCGTAGCCTACAGACATCTTTCATAAAAAGTGCATTTTTCAAAAAATCAAAACAATTATTCACACTAGCAAATTATTGTCTGTCATCAATATTTAAATTTCCTCGATTGTCAACATCATTTCTTTGCTTCAGTATTATTGATTATATTTGAAAACATTCTATATGAAAGCTTCATTGTTGTTCTCTAAAGTTACTACTACTTTCCTTCTGTAATTACCAGGTAATCCAGGAAAAATCATACAACCATACATTTTTATAAAACTTTCATACATATGTTTATTTGTCCATTGCCAATGGAAACGAAGAAAACTGTTTTTAATGTTCTATTTATTTATATTAACATGTGAAATGAATAGTTCTATTTTTCAATAAGTTAATTATTATCATTTCACTTTCACATTTTACTGGATTTGGCTGGTGAATGTCCCTTCGTGACATTTTGTCTTTTTTTTCTTCACAATTTTGCACCATTTACATTGATAAAATTTTAGATATGTATGTTGCAGGAAATATTGCTGAACGATTATTTGTACTATTTATGCAGCTTTTCCAATGATAATAACTTAAAAAATGGACACAATATTAAAATTAAAAATTCAACTTTAATATATCCATCAATTTAATCCAAAACTTTGCGTTTTGCTTTTACTTGCTGTGTATTGAGGTCTTTAGAAAACAGTCACATTTATACATGACTGTGTCCATGCCCATAGTGAAAGCACTGGAAAGCAGTATTGCCCAAGGCTCCCTGGACCTGAGATGTCACACTGCAGCAGTACATGTGTACCAGTGTTTACAGCACCACACACTTCATAACAGATTAATCTTGGAAGCAACTTGTATAACCAACAACAAACGACTGGATAAAAACTGTTATACAGAGATATAGATAGATAGATCTGTATCTATCTATCTCACCTATAAAGAATGGCAAATTTGAGACATTTGTAGGAAAATGGATGCATGCGGAAAATCCTGAATGAAATAACAGTGAATGAAATAAACCAGACGCACTAACCTATCATATTGTGTCTCTCATTTGAGTGAGGCAAAGTAAAAATAAAAAGAATAATAAAGGATGGATAGAAAGAGCAAGTGGACAGATATCTTCCGGTAGGGAAACAGGCCAAGGAATCAAGGGTAACGGGGTGGGGAGAGAAACAAAACTATACCGCGTCCAGGAACCTAACTGCATCAGCGAATGCAAACATTGTATTCCAAGATCTAACATTGATAATATCAGCAAGAGTGAACCTCAGGGTGGGGAACCGGAGGAACAGGGAAGGAGGGGCGTAAAGGGGATCAGCAGGAGAAGGTGAGGCATGCACGGGTATCCACTGGCCAGGATGATTGCAAGCTGCATTATTAAGAACAGGTATTAATAAAGTTAGAAAGTTTGAAAAAGAGAATACGTGGACTGTTTCTAACGGCTCTAAACAATTAGATACAGATTTTTTTAATGCGAACCTAAGTTTTATTTTTCTGGGATAAATGCACAAAATCGAAAATACATTTCCAAGTTGCATGAATGATTGCATGCTTTGTTTTATAACAAAGCTCCAAACTTTGTTCAAGAATGGGTGTACCCTACTGCATTGCTGCTAGGAACACATGTGTCCTTGCTTTCCCTGTGTCCTTGCTGTAATTTGCTCTTACACACACACACACACACACACACACATATATATATATATATATATATATATATATATATATATATATATAATTTAAATAAGTGCACAGTAAGACTTTTAGTTGTACTTACATTTCTCTGGTGATTACTGGTGTTGAACATATTTCTGAGTTTATTTGTCACCCTTCTCATCTCTTTGTTCAAATGTCTGTTCATGTCATTTGTTTTTTAATTGGATTAGTTAGTTTTCTACGACTGCATTTTTAAAGTTCTTTATATTTTCTTAAAATCTGTAGTTTATCTCCAGTTTATTAGCTCATCTTTGCCCTTTTTCATCTTGGAAATGGTCTGTAAGTCCATCAACGAATGAATGCATAAAACATTTTCTTATGTAGGCCACACTCTAACTGTGAAATCAAAAATGTTTTGCCTATTCTAGATCACAAATAGTTTTTGAAAGTAATTGCTTTGTGCTTTATACAAGAACAGTGAAAATCTTTGATTTGTGCAGAATTATTTGTAACTGCATATCTTATATAATTTCATAATTGTTAGGACTACATATAATCATTGCTCCTGTTACCCAACATTTTTATTTCCATGTTACAGAGACAGATAAACAAGAAGAGCCCAGGTGCTTGTCAACTCCATACACTGCATGGAAATCAGTCCTTTCAGTGGCAAAATGTGTGACCATGTGTCCTGAGCACTTGCAAATGTCAGACTCATGCACAATGTATAAACTTCCTTGAGGATATGTATTAACAGTTTTGAAAACGGTATGTATGTCTACTTGGAATTTAACAATGAAACACATGTATGGTGGATAGTTACTAAACATCCCCTTGTGGGACTAGGATTATACTAGTAAGAAAATATCGAGAAAATCTGATTGTAATTTCACAAAATACCTAACCTATACTCCCTTAAAACTGTTAAGGATATCAAAAGAATGAAATTCTAAGTAACTGTCATGGTAAAGAAGAACTTATTTAAGGAATAATGCAAACTAAAATAAATATAGTGCCACAGAAGGGATCCTGAAATAGAAAATCATATAAATGAAAACAAAATAAATATGAATTGTTGGTTTTAGTAATGATATTGGTGTGTTAATTTTAACAAATGCACTGAATCAATATAATAATTAGCCAAGGGTATATCAGTAACACAGCACCAGCCTGGCAAGTGCAAGATCTTGAGTTCAATTCCTGGAACCAATAAGTAAATAAATAAATATAAATAAAAAACAAAAGCAAAAGTTAATAATTAGGATGCTAGGAGTAGACTATGAGAAATAATCTTTATGATTTTTTGGTATATACAGAACTATTCTGAAAATAATAATTCATTATTTATAAAAGGGATCAAGAAAATAGTGAAAATAGTAAGAACCGAAGAGTTCCTGAGGGAAATTAAGCTATGCAGTCTTCAGTTGCTCAAGGATTCCAATTTTATGGCTTTGTGGCAATAGCAGTAGAGGCATGAGAAGCCTGTGGAGATGTATCATAATATAACTAAAGTTTAATCTAGTTTAAGTCCTACACTGAACATGTAGATAAAAAATAAGAGATTATAGGCATACATAAAAGATTTAACAGTCTAAAAAAAGTATCTAGGATACCTGACATATTAAACTAGCACTTAGTAAGGGAGGTGAAAAATAATACACAGAGATTTCAGTATATATATATATATATATATATATATATATATATATTCCTTTTCAATTCTTTCCAAAGGTATTTCTGTTTGGAAGAAATCATGAATCATGGAAGTATTAAGAGCAAATTAGCAATCTGTTGGCTTGACAACTGTCTGTAATTTTAGTCACCTGGAGTTTTGAATTCTGAGTTTGTAATTTTAGCCACCTGTGTATTTTCCAGATTGCCATGGGTTCCACTGATATGATAACAGAGGTTAACACTCTTTACAGATGTTGATAGTTATTAAATCAAGCTTTGTACAAAATTATACTCATTCAGCTCACTCAAAATGGCCATGTACATGTAGATTTATTGATAAGTGTTACAGGTTATTAAATCTGTAACACATTATTCAAATTAAAATGTTATTTGATATATTTAACTGGCATATACACAATTATTACTGAAATTATTTTATAAATTTTGTGTTCTATATATTAATTCATTTGTAAGTACCTATACATGTATATTGGCTGTTTCTATGTAAACATTCACATTTTTCTTACAGATTTGTAATTCTTCTTTATATACATATGTATACATACACATATATAAACATACATGTGTATGTAAACCTTTACTATGTGGAAGATTCTTACTTTTCAGAATTTAAATTTTTCCATGTTTGGTGTTTCCCATGCTCATACCTACAACATTACCTAAAATTTTACAGTGTATTGTAATATTTGATTTGAATGCCTTTTGTTCAAAATTAAAGCAAATACAAAGCAATAATTAAAATTTTGCTGCACTCTTAAGGGCATCTGAACCCAAATACAACCAGATTAATGCCCTCACTTTATATTTATCTCACTTAAGCTTAAATCATTCCACAAAACCCTCTGTAACATTACATCTCAGTGAATTTCAAGGATAATTCAGCTGTGTTGAATGCATTATACATCATAATATCATGAGATATTATAAATAGAAAATTGTTATATAAAGTTATATTGCTTCAGATCAATATTGGTTTTAGAGTGCATTCAGGACCACACTTCTGTATCAAGTAAAGGCAGCTATGAAGAAAAAACAGAACACAAAATCCTCTGCAGATTTCATTTGTGTCATTTTGCTGACACAAAAATGACTCAGCAGATTTCAACCGAAGTATATTAAGCACAAACAAAATGCACGTTAAATTGTAATCTGTATTATTCCTCCTCACTGTCATTTATCTTGAGAGCTGATAAGAATTACTATAGCTAAATGGAATAAAACTGTCACCAAATGAATGACCTTAAGTCCTTTTCAAACAGACTCTAGGTACATGGGCAAAACCCTAGCAATCAATTTTTAAGGTTGTCCTTGACTGGTGATAGAAATGTGTGTACAAACTTTACATGTTAGAGCAGCTTGTATGTGTTTTGTCCAAGTATGTTTTCCTGCAAAATAAAGAAAACTGTAAATACTCTGTGACTTCACAACTAGTAAATGGGAATTACCCTGTCTGGATACACCACTAACGTGTCAGCAGTGAATCCCCTAATCCCTTCACTTGTTCTTGTTCAACAGATATTAACTATGATAGCAAAAGTTATTATTTACATTTCTAACATTCAGTTCATACAGTAAAAGTTGATTTTGAGTTCAAATTTCACTATGGGTATTTTCTTTGGAAAAAGATTTCATTTTTCACTATAGTGAAGATTCATAAAAGAACCTGTGGTGCGTATGCACAATGGTATTGCTGAATTGCGTGTGGGGTTCACAAGGGTTAACACATGGTCAAATTCTTATTCATACATGTTTTGTTTTGTGATAGGACCAAGCCAAATTGATTTTTTTCAAAAGAAAATAGCTACTGACACACTTCTAATCCATTTCCTGATGGTCAATAGGGCTCAGATAATAGAATTCCTAAATAAGTCACGAGGCCCTTTCTCCTCTTATTCATTCATTTTTTAATTTTCTGGGCCTAAAATGACAAATCTTTAGTTAGGTCTGCTGACATTTGTGTGTGTGTGCTGAGCTTTGGACCCAGCGTCTTGGACCCGTTAGGGAAGCACAAGAAGCACTCTACCACAGCGCCACACTCTCAGCCCTGCTATTGCATTTTGTAAAGTCTAATTTTTTAAATCAATTCCTGCATTTCATTAAAAAACATCAGAGTGTATCACAGCCAAATAAAACTGGTGCCAGTGGATAGCACAGTCCTGAAAACAGACAGTGCTCCCATTTTATTATATATTTAGTTTTTCTCTGAAACGCAGCTTGAGCAATAAGCAAAGAGCAGATTAAGGACAAAAATAGAAATGCTTGATGTGTACCATCAGCAGTCAAAACCTCATCATAAGTAATATTCAGACACTTTGAGTTACTTCATCTAACTCTTTAATCAACACTGGGCCTGCAGCCTGCCAGGAAGCTGTCTGACTACCTCCGACTTTTTACCATCGTTTATTATTGGTAGCTCTCAGGTGGGGAGAAGGGTAACAGGATGATTGGCAGGCCTGTGCCCTTTAATTATTACTCGCCCTCGGCTTGCCTTCCGAGGAGCCAAGAGCTAGGGGAAGCAGCTCCTCTATGGTCCAGCAGAGCTCAAAATGCTCTAATTGTTCCCTTTGTTCAGTCACATGCCAGGAAGGGAAATACGTGGCTTATGGCCGAAGATGTACCTATTGATTAATTATATGCAATTTACATTTTTTTCCTTTAATTTAGATAGTTAAGTGAAGTAGAGATATTGAATTATGGTGTTGTGGAAGACCAATACCAGATTATTGGAGTAAAATAGAATGTGACAGCAGGCTTGCTTGTGCCACTGAGGAGCTGGTAGTTTTACTGAGAAAAGTGACATTAAAAAATTGAAAAGAGAAAGAGAAACCATAGCTTTGAAAAACCCTTCAAAATAGTGGCACATAATGTAAAACTTTAAGAAAATCCTCCTAAAAAAACAGACATTTCTGGATTTTTTTTTTTTTTTTTTTGGTGGTACCAGGGATCAAACTCACAACCTCACACTTGCCAGGCAGGCGCTTATGCCACTGAGCTAAATCCCTGGCCCTTTCAGCTGGAATGTCAAAAAGAAATACAAGTTAATAGGTGAGGAAGGGAATAATGGAGAAATTATCACATATGAAAAGAGAACTTAAAGTGAGAGTTCCTAATACAGAGGAGGAATTGATGTGTAAAAATACCCTGAAAGAAAGCGGTTGCTGAGAGCTGAGAGAAGGTCCAGTCAGATAGCCACACATCAGTCACTGGCCCTTGTCCATCCAATGGTCGCACACGGAGGACCAGCATGTATTAGTTAACTCTTGGGCCGCCAGGAAAGAGTTGACCTAACTTCTTTGAGCACAATAATGTTAGGTAATGTTAAGTACTTTGAAGAGAATTAAAGCAGCTGAAAATGATAAACAGAACAGACATGCTGGACAAATGTGAGAAGAAATGAAGAAAACTGTTGTGAAGATGAGAGGTTTACACAGGATAAACAAGATGAAAGGGAGTTCATGGTGAGAGCCAGCGGAAGAGAGTTCTGAGGACAGGAACAGGTTGTGGACAAGCTAAGAAAAACATCGTACTTAAAGTATAAAAACAGGTCAGTGTGGCTGAATTTACACGAGGACAGAGCAGGGAGCTGATAGGCTACTGGAGAAGAAGTAGGAGAAAGACAATGTCAAGATTTTGGAGGGTTGTATCAGGAATTCAGTTGTGTTTTCAGAATGATGTTAAGCCATTTAAGAATGACAGGAGCCGGGAGAGAAAGCGAACAGGGTGTTCTATCATTTAGCTTCACCTTTAAAATATTAGCTTGGTTTCTGAACATAGACTGACACATGTAAATCCAAGATCAAAAGGAGGAAGACTGAGTATCAGGCTATTAAATCAGTGCAGGCAGGAAATGAGAATTATCTACAGTCTAGTGGAGATGAGCATTAGAGAGTCGGTGGGTGCCCTGCAGGACAAGTGGACCCATCGCAGTGAAAAGAAGAAGGAACCACATGGTCCCAGGATTTGTCTTGAGCTATATTTCGAACAAGAGGCAAAAGACAGACAAGCAATGCTTGAGGAGAGTAGCAATCAAGAGTTCCTTGCTAGGCAATTAGAGTTGTAATTTTCCTTGGACAGTCAAGTGGAAGGTAAAGTAGGTAGTTTCATGAGCACATCGAAAGCTCTACCTACACAGCAAGGCTGAGAATGTGAACCTGGAAGCCATCTATCATGATAAACTGCATACAGCAGAAGTCCCTAACCTGAAAACAGACCAAGTTCTGGGTCAGGGCTGGCTGAAGTTAGGCTTCATTCCACACTGTGTCCACCTTACACTTTTTACCTGACTTGTTTGAGGTCAAATGGCAGATTCAGTAGTTTTCTTCAGCCCAACCAATCTCCACTAATAAGAGTGAAAGAAAGCCACAATTTTCACCCCTCTAGAGTCACAGTACCATTGTTCCTCTTGGAACTACTGGAAAAAGAAAATCTCATTATGCACTTTTCTCTTTTATTTATTCACCTATGGAAATCCCAAACAGATAACCTGATTCTCCTATACATATTCATTTGCATAAATCTCAGAATATCTTCTAATCCAGACCTTTTTCACACCCCATCTTAGTTCCAGAAATTCTTTCTGCCATGTGTAATTGAGAGAGATTAGCAGCATCAACATATCTTATTTTCTCAGCTTCTTCTCTGAAAATTTCCATGATGTTATTGTACCATAATGGAAAGCAAGATGTCATTTCTTCCTGTGGACAATCTTTTCCCTGATGCTCCCTGAAATAGCAGAAGAAACTTTTGTGAATGAGCATGATCATAGTAGTGATTTGCTACTTTCCGTGGTTCCAAATTCTACAGTCTGTCTCATTCACCTACCCAGATTTCACTCCAATATTCACTGATTGTATCCCCTACCACCTTCATTTCTTGTTGTCATCTTTAGATCTCAGTTACTCAAACATGTGTGTTGCTAAGACATCTTTTTTTGGCTTACTGTCACTTCTTTCACACTACTCCAACCTTAATTGCTGGGAATTTCAATGTATGTGTTTGCTGCTGTGGTAAATAAGTAATTTTCTCATTTTTAGATTTATTTTCCAAATTTGCATCCATTCCACCTTAGGGACACACTCAGGATCATGCCCAATATTTAATATTCCCCATAAATATGATTCTAAATAATTTCAGCCTCTGCATTGTCTCTGGATTTTCAACCCAATTTCTCTGTCACCAGTTCCTTCGGTCTACCAGTTCTAGTAATTTTCCATGATTGTTAAGATCTTTGACTTTTTTTTTCTTTTCTTAAGCTTAAATACCAAGGTCAATTAATAATCCTATGGCACAGTTTCTACTTCCTCTAGCCTAGCTTTGCTATCCTTAGATGGTAAATTCAAAATCCCATTCAGTGCAAATTCCTGTCTTCTCTCATTCAAAATTGGTGCAATACGAACATAAAGGAAGAAAAGCATCCAATTATCGAGTATTTCACTATAGATTCACAATTATAAATCTTTCTTGATAAAACGAATAGCATATTTTTCTGCGTGCATTGCCTCCCAAGACTGCTAGAGGCGCGGCTGCCTGAACTTCAGTGCCTCAGACAAGGTCGCTGCTTCTGGTGCGTTTGACAGGGCCGCAGGAGAAGTGTACACAGCTCAGGGAGCTGTGGCACCAATTAACTTGGCCTTCCCGGGATACCATATAGACACTTCCCCTCCCGTCCCAGCATAAACACCAAGGGATGATGTTTTGCTACGTGTTGGATGTTTTTCCTGTTCTGGGTCTCAGCCTCCACTTAAACTCTCCTAAACGTCAGCCTCCTGTTGATTGGGTAAACAAACCTGCTGCTGCAGTTGGCTGAGCGGTCCTTCCTCCCATCAGCCAGGAGCTCTGCGGACCTGCATCTTGCTGCATCCTGGCTCCTGTTTCTTCTGTGCATCCTCCCCCCTCCTCCCTCTGGAGCTTCAAGAACTGCACTGCGTGGAGCACACGATGGCAACCTCGCCGTTTCTGCGATTTTCTCACATTCAATGACATTTCATGTTCACTGTCAGGTGATGACATTGATTTCCACATTGTGAAAAGAATTAATGTAATTTAAGGATTACTTTAGCAGATCAAGTTAAATTTATTTACCTGTTAGCTCTTTCCGATAGGTTACCTTCAAGGATGACAAGAAAGTCAATTTTTCATTTTTTCCAGCGTCCCTACCTATCCTCTAACTGTTCGGTGACAACTCTTCAGCAATTATCTTTTATACATTCTTGCTTCCTGCCCTTTTAAAACAACTATTATTATATATAAGTGTGTTATTTACTTTAGCAAACCTGCTGATTATTTCTGTTATCTCAAATAACATTCTCCTTCTTTTTTGTTCTCTCTGTAATAAAATTCTTCCCTTCATCTCCTTCCAAAGAAAGCCAAGTGAATTGGGCTGTCTCCAACACTACTAGGTGTATTGGTTTTACCAGTGTCACCTGTAATCTGTGTATAATTAATCACAAGGTTACATTTTCAGTTTTAACCTTATTTGTCACAGCAGCTGCATTTGCTGGTCCTGGTTTGTTTGTTATTGTTATTGTTTTGGGGTTTTTGCTGTTGTTGCCTCTACCTGGTTTCCAACATTTCAGACCACATTGGATTTCTTCTGTCACCAATGCTCTTCTATCTTCCTCTCCATAACATTTCTTTATCTTCTTCATGGACCTTTTATTTTGTAGTTGCTCAGAACTTACTTCTGTTTCCTCCTTGGCTGATTATTCCTGTCCTCTTCAAACTACAAAACCACTCTTTTGGCTTTAAACACTACCACGTGCTAATGACTTGCTAGTTCATGTCTCTCTTTTGGTCCTCTCCTGTGAACAGATATACAGATTTCCTAATTCCTTTAGTTATGCAAAACATTGACAACTGTATTGTAAGCTACAACTTCTATCAAACCCTAGCACACATCATTTATTCTGTACTTTATGCTCACGTTCTCCACTTGATGAATTATAAGCTTTTGGCTTTATGTTTAAAATACATCTCAGACCTGACTTTCCTCATTAACCCTCACTGTTGTAAGTTAGGTGTCAGCTACAACAATATTTTAGCTAGATTGTACCAGTGATCATCTCACTAGTTTCTGGACTACTACATTCCTGTTCCCAAGACTCCACTCAATCATGGCAAACATATACACTCTATTTTTAAAGAGAGGGTTTTCGTATAAATTACGTCAAGATTCTGCTGAAATCTTTCCAGCGATGTCTCATTTCAATCATGTAAAGGCAGTATATCTCTGATCCCCTCCATTCAAGTGCCTACAGGAATACCAAAGTGACGTCCATCTCCAGCTAGGAGAAAACTACTAAAATGATTTCATTTTAGGAAAGTGATGTGAAATAGTCCATCTACTTAGAGGGTTTATTGCAAAAGCAACTGCATAGTTTGAATAGACAGAGGAATATGAAAAAGTAATTTGAAAAGGTAAATTAAAATAATTATGCTTAACTTGTAGGTGATCTATACAAGGAAATTAAGTATTACCTCAAGAAAAGAATTTACAGGGCTCCTGCTGTACTTTTAGAAAAATGATGGTAAATTGGCCAGTATAGTACTATTGAAGAAAAGAAGCAAATAAATATGGAATATGTAAGTATGTATACATATAAGCATACATTATAACTGGTGAGAGTGTGAGGGAAGAAATGGCCCAGCTGAATATTGGATGTCAGGAAACATAACAGGTAGCAAGAGTGTTATGTCCCATAAATTGATAGCAACTGGAAAAGATTTCTATCTCTAATAGATTGGTAGAAAAATGTATCTATTTTTCCTATAATTATAAAAATTCAGTAGCCTTTGTTGTGAAAAGAAGTAAAATATAGTTATGTAAATTTAAATATCTATCAATATAAGCAAAGCTCCATTTATTAAATACTTCATCTGTCAAAATATTATTTGTTAAAAGCAGATTTTACTTTTAATAGTGTCCTGAATGAACTGATTTTTCATGCATGTGGCAGTTTTGTAATAGCTAATGTCATTTCCTTTCTTCATTCCCGCTCATGGAAATTATTCTAAAGTATCAATTTATACCTTTATTTCATTAAAAATATTCTAGATTATGACTTAAGCTTATTTTATTGTAGCCATGATTTTACATGAATTTATTTCATGCTATTAGATATAGTCATATACATCATTAAGCAAGCCAGCTTTATTTCTGGTTTTCATTCTTTTTAAAATGGCCCTTATAAAAATTGTTACATTGAATTTTAAAAAACAAAATTTATCATCTCCATTGCTAAAATTCTTTCAAAGTACTATAAGTGTAAATTTTTCTTTGTACATAAAAAATAACTGTACAATTAAGTTGTTGTTACACCGAAATTATTCCTTATGTTTTATTAATATATTTTCCAGGCAATAAAATTCATCTAATACATTCGTTTCCTTGAGGCAGTGTATATTAAGCTCTTTTTCTTCATTTCTGAGAAGAACAATTCGTGACTAAAAACCTCAATAGACAGAATAATTCTGAAACATATAAATGGAGTTAAAATGTGTAAAAGGAAATACTGGTGGTATTTTCAAGCAAGTACTTGCTAGTTCCCTTCTGAGAAAAGGTACACAGCACAAGAGCAGCTTACAATTCAAAATTTTCAACCTCCTCACAAAATCATTTGACTTTGTGATTTAAAATGCAAGTAAACACTCAGCATGAGGATTTCTTTCCCTCAGGCTAAGGGCTTTTAAGTGAGAGAATTTTCCTGAAAATAAACACAAAGGCAAATCTGAGGACAATCTTGATTAACAATGACAGAATACCTAGGAGACAAGAAGAATCCAGTGGAATTTCCAAACCAACGAATGAAAGGAAGAATTCAGGGAACAATACATAGTACAATATACTTTTAAATGATGAGATTCACAAGATAGTTTTATTTTAATTTTTGAAGAATATTTATAGTGACTTCCCAAATGGCTGTACTAATTTGCATTCATATCAAAAGTGTATGATACATCCGTGCCAACAGTTTTTACTTTTTGTTCTTTGGATAGCAGGTATTCTGAATGCAACAAGATGATATTGCATTGTTTTCTTTGCATTTGTCCAATGACTAGTTCTGTTGAACTTTTTATTAGGTACCTGTTGACCATTTATGCATCTTCCCTTGTGAAAGAATGTCTCTTGCCCACTTTTAATACAAACGTTTTTGTTGTATTCAATTTTTAAATTCTTTATGTATTATGATAATCAGTTGTCATGGAATGATTTTGAATGTTCTCAGCACAAAGAAATAATGAATTCTGTGGCAATGGATATATTAACTACCTTGATTTGATTATTCTATAATCTATACATATACCAGACTTTCCTATTGGGTTCCAAAATATGCATGAGTATTATATGTCAACCAAACAAAGCATAAAACTTCAAAACAGATAAAGTTATCACAATGTTTTCCATAATTTATTTCAACAGCAAAGTCATTATTGTCTTGCTTGTCAGAAAATGGTTGACTGTTTAAACATTTGTTCATTGTCAGTGAATATAAAAGAAGAAAATGGAAAAATAAAAGTAAAAGTGTTTTGGTTTTTTTTCTGAATCTCTACTGTTTTTTTTTTTTTTTTTTCAAGTTTGCTCCAAGTGATGGGGTAGTTACAAGTCTCAGGCATTTAGAGGGGGGCTGCCTTCCGGGAGAGGCAGCCCACTGTTTCCTTTCACGGTGTCTGGACCAACAGCTGTATTTTACAGCAACAGTAAAATTTGTCACCCACAGAATGAGCACTCTGCTGCCTCCAATGGCATCTAAATTCCATTCTCAGAAAGAGGGATCACACTGTCAAGTGCATTTCTTTCTCTGTTACTTTCCCTTAGATATTCAGAAATCCCTGATTTATAAAATATAGTTCTTTTGCACTCTCTGAGTAGCTAATCTCTTAAAATAGTTAATTCATGTTTATAATAAACACCTGCTAAGATTCATGATTTCTGTCTTTTGACTGGGCTGTGAACAGTAAACACACACACATGAACACACACATACGCACACATACACACACACACACACACACACACGCATGCACACACACACACACCTGCACATAAAGAGTTAGAAAGGTACATTTGAAGCACTTAACAATGATTTCTTTGGGGTGCTTAACTTTGGAGTACCCTTTATCATCTTTATACTTTCTGTGTTGTCTAAATTCTGTATATTAAGGATACATCACTTTAGCTAGAAGGAAGTTGTGTTTCTCGTGGAAACATGGATGGAACTAGAGATAATTCTGCCAAGTGAAATAAGCCAGGCACAGAAAGACAATACTGCATGATCTCACTCACATGTGAAATCTAGCAGAGTTTATCCCAAAGAAATTGAGGGTAGAATAGAAGTTGCCAGAAGCTTGGGGCCCAGGGAGGTAGGACCAGGAAAGGGTAGTCAGTTACAGTTACACAAGAGCAAGGAGTCTGTGCTATTTACAGTAGAGCCACTGCTGACACAGTAATGCACTCAACACGCCAAGAAAAAGATGTGCACCAAGAGGAAATGCTAAGTGACTGCAGCTAGATAGTTCTGTTTTAAACACAATGCACAGAAGTATAGAAACCTTGCATGGCATTGCACTAATACACCCAAGTTTTGCATGCTTGTCAATCAGCTAAAGACAAATTATGAGAAGTAAATCGAGAAAATTGAAAATATATAATACATTTTAGAAAACATTAGTAAAAATTGTGGTCACTTTAGAAAATAACGCACACCCAGTACAGTTAAAACACATTGGATTTTGAAATTTATAAGACAGCATGGGAGACTTTTTCATTATCCTGATCTTACACTATATTCTTTTAAAGCTTCCAGAATAAAATTATAAAAGAAAAAACACAAACGAAGTCAATGAAAAATGTCAGATACTTTTGATATTACAGTTGTTATTAGAAGCTATTTTACTGTTTCAAACAAGAAAGAAAAATGGAATTACTTTTACAAACTTGTCCTAGATGAGAATTCCTCTATTGAATGCCCATTAATGAGAAGTGACAGAATCTAAACTGACCACACAATACAGTGCCCAAGTGATCACGGGCAGGCTGACAGGGCCTCCCCTCCCTCGGCGCCTGATTTAATGTCATCAGACACAAGGTGATTTAGAACTTCTGCGGCCATAATGGAGAGGCTGGTGCAGATGTGAAGACGTATTTAAGGCCTTCCCCTCCCTCTGGTTTGTTCTGTAGTCAAAGCAGTGCTGGGCCGACAATCAGTGCATTGCAGGATATGATGAAAATGAATATCAAGGACGGACTACAATGACAAGGGAAAAAATACCTTTCCATTTCTTATTCTTCAAAAAAAAAAAAAATGAATTGCTTCCCAGCCAAGTTGCCTTTCTTTTTTTAAATAGTGTTTTCATTATCAAAGCTTGGCAACTTTTAATATCCCCCTTGAGTAAAAGAATAATGACCAAGACACCGGGGGAATGAATACCCAAAGCATTTATTAACATTTATTACGATGTTTAAGATGTGAAGGTTAAAAATGCAAATGTCCAAATTCTAAGCTTTATTGTATGGCACACTTAAGCAGATGTGTTCTTTTAAAAACTGGACATTATTACAGGATTCCTCTAAATAACCTTAGCTCATTTTTAAGTCAATGTACTCAAGAGATTTCATATATACAATAGCAATGGTTCCTGTTCCTAATAATTATGATAAAATCTTACAATTTTATCTAAACTTTTGGAAGGTTTACATGGTCGGCAAGTTAATATATGTCATACACTTGGAATTTGCCTTTACAACATGTACTGTCATACATCTTGCTCAATAAAGACGTACACGTTTTGAAACCAAACGGACTGTATCAAGGAATAAGGTAACTTAGAGCTTATTTTTCTGTTTTGTTTCTCCAGGATTTGTCTCCTACCAGCCTGTCTTCAGTTGGATCAGAGTCCCTAGCCTCACACTGTGCTTTGCCCTGGATACAGCCATCACACTGGATTCAAACAAACATGATTCTTTGCTTTGTTCTGTCCCCAAGCAGAGATGCCAGGTCATGCCCAGCTCCAGAAGGACCTGAACTAGTCATGTTCACAGTGAAAAAGGTATAAAATGTCCCATTGCTCCCTTTTTTTGGGGTCCCAGATTACTGTTGTTAAAGTGGGTCTCATACCCTAAATGCCTGTAGCCAGAGAAAGTCTTATGTTTTGATTTCTGTTTCCTCCTGGGCAAGTTTGCTTTTCAGAATTTTTACCTTATTGCTTACCAATAGCTGAATCTGTCAACTCATAAAGGCAGTAAAATCTGGACAGAATTCTTCTTTCAGGAATGATTATCCATGTAACTGCCTTCAACACACTCAACTACTCTCTTCCAAGGAAAGAATGGGCCTTCAACCACATACAGAGTTTTCATTTACAAACTGACGAACTATTTTATTATGTTCAAGTCATTATCAAAATCTTTTCCCCGTACTTTGACACGTCAATCTTTTGTTCATCAATTTGATATATTTCCCTTTTCAAATGAATCCAAATTGAGACAGTTAGAGCTGTCTTTCATATCAATGACACTGTACTTGTTTTATATGCTCATAACTATTTTAATTTTAATTCATTGACTTGCAAAACTAGAAGTTCTTCACTATTATATTTTTTCTATGTTATCTTTAAATCATTACTTCTGCTCCAATCAATGACCATTTAGTATCCACAATTTATGGCTTATGCGATGAAGATACATAGAATAGAGAATGTTGTGAAACTTAAGTTTAATAGAGTGTGCATATGAAACAGACATTAATAGGAAATGGATTAAAAAAGCATTTAAAAACTGTTGTCTAGTATCACTATAAGCAGATATCTATGGAATATTCAACTTTCCATCCAGTTAAGGGCATGCTTTTCTTATCATAGAAAACTAAAATGTTATTAATCATATGGCAGAAACATATATTTGGCTTATTAAAATGCATAGAGCACTAGATTACAAAGGTGATAGGGTGAACTCTCATTCTGCCCTCCAAGAGGGGTGAGAAACAAGGGAAGGACACCCCAATAAAATCACACACTTAATTCTCACTTGGAGGTGCAAGTGGAGCCCTGGGACACGGTGCACACTTCAGCAGAAACCAGGGAATGTTGTAAAGATCTCTCACGGGAATGTGGCTGCAGTAGGAATCTGCAAACCTTCAGGGCAAGTTTCCTTGTAAGAATGGATGACGAAGGAACAAATACTAAGATAAAGAAAGTTTCACCTTCCTGTACAAAGTCAGTAAGAAACTACTAGAACATCTAGTGTTTCAAATTGCTATCATGAGGTATTGCAAGTCCAAATTCTATTGCTTACCCACAGTGACATAGGCAGTTTCAGCTTATAAAACCCTGTTTCTCATATGTAAAACAGAATCATTGGGTAGAGTGTGTGGGATAAGAAAAAGAATGTAGGTTAAGCAATTCTGACAGTTTTACATGGTAAAAGTCATAAACGTAATGCAAAGAAACCCAAATATAGTAGAAGAGATTTCACAAAATACAGAGTTGAAAGATTGGGCTCTTAGTCCCAGAGTGAGAGGGCACCAAAAATTTGAAGGTCGCTGTGACATGTAACCTGAAACTGTAGCTTCATCTTGCAATCAAAACCTCAAATTAAAAGAGTCTAGTACAGTAAACGGTCTTGCCATGGATTCTGAGAAATAAGACTAGGCTGTATAACTATATTTTCCCAGCACTAGATGTGACACACACACACACAAAGTACATGCCCCTTCTGATCCCTTTGCAGGAATAGGATGGTGTTATGTGAAAACCAAGCTGCCGAGTAGTTTCCTTGCACTAAGGTTACTTCATTTGAACTGAGAAGTAATTGGACTTCTGACTGAAAGTCTTGTTTTGGAAGCCATAGATTTTTTTCAAGGACTTAGGCTACGATTCATTTCTATAGCATTGTACCATAATTAACTTCTGTATTTATCATTTTATTTCTTTATTTATGAGGCATTCAGTCACAAAGATCAACAGTTTTTACTTTCCATTGGTTGATGTCTCACTTTTTTATTGCTCAGACAAAATACTCAAGACCCAAGACAAAATAGGAAAAGTTTGTTTCGGCTCACGGCTGGTAGAGGTTCAGTTTTTTGATGGCTAACTCCAAGGCAGAGTGGCATTGCAGATGGGCATCGCCAAGGAGAAACAGCTCACAGTGGGCAGGGAGCAGCAATGATAGAAATACCAAAGCGACAGCAATAAACAAGACAGCTGCCCTCTCTCTGTTCCTTATGTTCTCTTCAGGCTACCTGTCTTTAGGGCAGGGGACACTCCCCCAGAGTGGTTTGTCCCATTATCCACACCAAGAACTATGCCAAACCATCAGTCAGTGGACTACTCCATTCATCATACAATTTTATTCCAGCATTGCACACTCTAGATTCAGCCAAATATGAAGAGTCGCACCTACAACCACATGAGGCTTTGGAGGAATGTCAAGATGCAAATCCTAAGAGCTGAGGTTCAGCATCCAAAAATTGTGTCTTTATTTCCACTTTATTACTACAGAAGGCAGACTCACATATAAATTCTGTGTATCGAAGAAGCTCTTCGGTCTTCCATTCTTAAGTAGCAAATGACAAAAGCATCAGCTTTTGGTGGGAGGGATTACTGTACGCTATCTCAGACCAAAGCAAACTAGACAGGTGGACACATTGACCATTTCTGCTTCTTGTCTCCCAGTCACAGAATGTTGACAGTTATGAGACTGTATTAGAGATGAAAAAATACAAAGACAAATTTGATGTGTCAGTTTATAATGCACTTTTGAAGCCTTTCCTAGTTTGTACTATTACCGAAACTAGGAAGATTCCTAGGTCTTGGAAAACATTGTAATAAGTAAATCCTAAAGTTAATTTTGTACAGTATTTTTTTCCAGTATTTCAAGACTAATCATTATACTTTGATCACTGGGACAGTATGCCCTGACATGGAAAACAATAACAATATTCACGAAAAGCTATAACAATATTCATTATGAAAAGCATCAGATATATTATGAGTTCTATTTTGAATAGAAGGAAAATAAAGTGCATAAGGGATTCAGTGACTGAAATGCACCTCACAGGTAAATGAAAATGAAAATGTGAGTTTTAATCAGAAATAGTTTATCTGAAAGTCTCTTTTTTAAGAAGCTTTCTTCCTTCCCTCTCTAGAATGCATACTCTCTGCTTTTGTGAATTATATTTTGAGACATATTAAGCCAAGAATATCACAATTTGATTAGTACTGGGAACTTTATAATCATTGTTATAAGCATATGAATCTTTTCATGAATAAATCAATCTGAGAAATTGATCCCCAGATCAGAATATCTTATAATTGCTATAACTTTAGCAAACCATAAGACACTGAAAATAAATCCTAGGGCCTTTATTTATTGGGCAGTTATTTATTTTATGTGTATAGTAATTCCATAAATAATAGGTAATTGATCACATTATGGGCATTAAACTAAAATAATAAAATGTAAATGAAAGATACTTAATTTTGTTGCTACTTTGTTTTATGAGATACACCAAAAAGCTCATAAATAAGAACATTTTTCTGCTCAGAATACATTAACGCTGCATATATCTGATTCTGAATAGCTTTTCACATCTTACAGAAATATCAGTTCCTCCATGATGTCCATGGCTACAAAGATCACTTTTCTTTAGATATCAAAGCCTCTTGTTGTAGGGTCTCATAAACGCTGTATGTTCCTTTATAACATACGCCAGAGTCTGATGATAATTATTTGCTTTTCCGTGACTTACACCTTTTCCCTCCAATTGATACTGGCACCACCAAGAGAAGCAGGCACTTACCCTGTCACCACTGTCTCCTCAGAGCCACCTGCTGGCCTGATACAGTCATTTTGACAGAAAATTGAATAACTCCCAATATCGCTAAAACACGCCGCCAAGTAAATGCACACTACTACAACACAAGAAAACAACTTTTCTCAAGGTTACATCAAAAACAGAGGAACATGAACAGGACCACAGAGCTAGACACAGACTGTACAGTCCTGAACGAGTGTAGGTTTGGCAAAGATTGGGTAAACTTTCCTAAAACCTTTGCACGAGGAATGTACACATTATATGATTAAAATGTACACGGCAGGTCATTAAACTGATGCTTTCTGTCAGTGAATATGCGTTGCCCATGAAACACATCCCCATATCCTTGAGTTTGTGGCAATGCTTAATAGCTCTTACTTTAATCTGTCATTTGTCTTTTTATTTAATCATATTAAGCTTCATGAACTCTTACAAAAATGAAATAATTAATCTTTATAACAGCCTCCAAATAATAAGATAGCTTCACTATAACAAAAGAAGTGTGAAAATATATTTGTTAGCTGAATTTTGCAATATCAGCACCTTAACATTCCTGATAATCTTTTCAATTCATAACGATCATTATGTCTTCATCAATGTATTTGTATTTTTACTTATTATTCTCTTTTAATAATGAGTTATATATATTTACAAGTAGTGAATATATTTGCTATGTATTCGCTTTTAAATAATTTAAATTATGCTTCATTTATTATTTAATTTTTCACTTCAAAATACTTGTATTTCTTTATAAAGTCTTTTTTTTTTGGTACCAGGGATCAAACTCCCAACTTTGTGTCCTCCAGACAGGTGCTTATGCTGCTGAGCTGAATCCCCAGCCCTATAAAGTCTTTCTTAAAGAAAATCCAGACCATTCTAAAGTATGTTCGCTCAAAAGCAGTCATTTCAAACTGAACTCTAAAATAACCTAAACATAACTCTTATGTTCATCTTACATTTTGCTGCAACTATCTTACTTTGCTTTCAATTCTTTGGGTCATGAATAAAGGAAAAATCACCCACAGTGCTAAACTTCTTAGTTTGTAGCTTTGTTATTGATTTTCTTCCCTTAAGTACAAGGCTATTCATTACATTTCTCCTGGCCTTTGTTCAAAATTCTCAAAAATGTTGATTTCTCCAACTTTTATCAAATTCCATGCAAAGGTTTAGTCATACATCTATTTGTTTGTAAATCTATTTGCTTATATAAATATAATTGCTTTAGAAGACATGAATATTCAGTCTATTGCATGTAATTGCTTATATTTACATAAGCAATTTAAAATTGTTTAAAATTTAAATGACAGGACAGGTACATCACAATTCCCAATAATGCCATTAGCTATTTCTTTCCAAATCATCACAGCAAAATGAACTCATGAACTGATTTATGCCTCATATTTTCTTCAAGAATATTATGTAGCCTTTAGTAAATGTTTTAGTAAAATAGTATTTGCCTGTGTTTCTCACAACTATAAGAACAGCAAACACATAATAATACAAGATTAAACTGACCAATTAGTCTTGTTCTAACAGTGTTTTCACCATTAAGTCTCACCCTAAGTTTTATTTCTGGGTGCTTCTGAGACTTCTATTTCTACTTCTGCCTTTGGGTCTTTCATAGTTATTGTTATGTTTCCAAATCTACAGCACGTATGCTTTTTTCAGTGTCGTGAAAGCAAGAGTAAAGTGATATCAAGTGCAATACACTGAATATTCAGGACTCTAAATGTCATGCTGAAATTCTACATCCTAATGTCGTGGGATTAGAATGTAAGGATTTTGAAAGCGGGGATCTCATAAACGTGATTAGTGCCTTAGAAAAGCAACCTCTGAGAGTTTTCTTCCCTTCTTTCTGCCACGAGAAGATACAATATACTACGATCTGCAGCTCAACAACACAGCACCACCAGAACTCATCCGTACCGGCAACCTTATCTCAGACACCCATGCTCCAGGACACTGGCAGTAAGTCCTGGTAGCGTATGAGCCACTCCATGTGTCACACATTGTCACAGGAGGATAGCAATTGTCTTCTGCACATTTTCCCTATTTTTAGACTTAATTTCCAACAATGACATTTTTTAAAATTTGGCTTTTTGATATTTATTTTCTAGAGAACATAAGTAATTGCACAGTAAGAAACCAGCTCTGGCCTATGGCTTCTATTATTTTGCCTCTACTATTTTTTTTTTTTATTCATACAGGTTTATAGTGTTGCAGGAAAATTCCCAAGCCAAGCCCAACCAAACCAAACTGAAAGGAAGACTCTTTGTACCAAATTGTTGCTCTCAGAATCTGAAGGCTGGAGTTATAAGCAGGCTGAGCTGTACCATAAGCAGTGTTCTTAAATATTTCCTGGAAAAATTTAAGAAAATGTGTTATACAGGAGTGAACTGTAGACATCTATCAAGCACCGACATCTACACAATCCAGCAGGAGGCGCTGGCAAGGCCAGAGGTTTCCCTGATTCTTTCCTCCTACCTCAATTCCTAAATGCTATTATTGTAAGCTCCAGGAGAAGTACAACAGTAACATATTGAAATTCCTACAGCAGAAACCCCCAGCCATTCATTTGTAGTGTTTCTGGAGAACGTTAAGAAGAGGCCAAAAAAAAAGAAACAAAAAAGGATGACTTATAACATATTTTATGTTCAGACAATTACTGTGGACCTTAGGGGAATTCTTGCAATGGAAGCTATCTAGACACATTTGCATTATCTGATAGAAATGAGAAAAATTATGATACTTATTTAACATTTTATTGAACAGCAGAGACAAGAGTAGTTATCACAGCAATTCTAAAATAAAAGTGAAAACACGGCTGCAGTTTTTGTTTGATCCTTATTGAATATAGCTTGGGCTATTAAATGGCTACCTTTAAAATAACTCCTTCTCTCTTCCTATTTAAAATGTGATGCAGAATGACTTAAGGTTGTCATTGAAATTGTAGGCCTTGAAAAAAGAATTCACAAAGAGACCATGTCCCTTTGTGTGGATTATGACAAATTCCTAGTCAGAAGGAGTTGTAAAAAAATCCATATCATGAAAATCAAACAATTTAGCAATCTATCACCCAGAGAAAAAGTAAAATCAGTGATCAGGTTTACCTCGTTATCCACGTCAGTGATCATATTTTATGTTTAGACAATTACTGTGGACCTTAGGGGAATTCTTCAGAGTAGATGAAAGAACTGAGAAAACCTAACAATACAACTGTCAGTCCCACCCTCAAAGTCCAAGGCAGTGAGCACACAGCACTCATCACAGTTTTGGCTTGAAAATAAGCTGTAAGTGACCTTTAGCAAGGGCAAGTGTGAGAGAGGACATTGAAGGCTGCTTTTATCCAACAGATAAAATAGTTCTCAATAATGGTAGCGTATTTTTAAAACTCCCTTAACAATCTCAGGACTCTCATCTCTCTCTCTCTTAACATGCACACAAACACAAACATGAATAGAGCTAAAGCATCGCATCATTTCAGCTGGAAAGTGATGGAGTCCATCGTGATTATACTGTAAAAGTGACTTTGAAAAAGTCGAATTTTCTTTGCCTTAGTGCAAGCATTTACCTGACTAAGCAGGAATCTGGGTCCTATGGACTTTTATCACACTTTCCTCTGCATCGAATACTGCCTTGCTCCAACAGGTCACTGTAGGATTTTGTTTTCTAAAGGGGAGATGGAAGGTTGTCAGAAGATGATTATGGTACCTAGAAAAGGACAGGATTAAAAGTCTGGGGTGATGTCTGCTTTGTGTGTGCTTACTTTGAGCTCATCTGACTTCAGGATAAAATGAGAGTCAAACACTGAAGGTAAAAATTTGAGGAGCATGAGATTTTTGGAACCATTAACGCTGAGAACTGTTTCCTAACACATTTTGTAAAATGTAGACTCTAAACCACATTGGCATTATCCTGTCCTTGGGACTTGGGCGGGAGTAAAAGCAGTCCTTTCCAGCTCAAGATTCAAAGAGTTGAAGAAATAGCGTAAGTCATGATGGTAGCCTTTTGCACAATGGGCTGTGTTGACATCTTAGACACTAATTTAATCTTTCCAATGTAAGTGATGTGCACTAATATTCTCCTTGGTTGAGGAGTTTTTAATTTAGGGATTTTCATTGTTTTGGCTTGGATCGACTCCCAAATCCTCATGCAGTCATGGGAGCAGGCTTTTGAATCTAGAGTGTGAGGTTGATTCATGGAATAATGCTGGGTTTAAGGGTGCGTGTGCGTGTGCTATCCTGGGCTGGGAGCCTGGATACAGTATAAGAGGTAGAAGAAATTTGCTTGCTTCTCCTCTCTTGTTGCTTTTGCTGTCCTCTGCCCACAGTGAATTGCTTTTTTCGGTGAAGCCACCCTGCCTTAGAGCCAGCTGATTATGGAGTGAAACCTCTACAAACTGTGAGCTAAATAAGCTCTTACTCCTTTAACTTTGGGTGTTGGGTATTTTGTCACAACAAGGAGAAAACAGTTACTGAGACAGGGATCAAGTGATAAAGGACTTTGAAGAACTCTGCTTGGTAACAGTCTCCCTTCTACTTCTTTGTAAATATTATCTTCCTTCTACTCTCAAGTAACTCTTATCTGCCTATGCTGGCTTACATCCCGTAGGCTGTGTTTAGATAAATAATTTTCAGTTCAGAAAATCACTGTTTCCTCCCAATTAGTCGATTAATATATCAAATAAATAATAAAATATTTTCAGTATTTTGCTTCATATACTTTTATTAAGATCTATATAATTTCAATTGTAAATGTTTCTCTGCTTTTTCATATAAGAAAATATCTGTACTGTAAAGAAAATATCTATCTTATCAAGAATATTAATATTTTTAGATTTAATGTTTAATGCATGACAAAATTAACTCATAAAAATGCTTATAAATGATTAGTTTAAGTGTGCAAATTAAAGCTTTTTATGATAGGGGCTGGGGATTTAGCTCAGCAGCATAAGTGCCTGCCTTGCAAGCATGAGGTCATGAGTTCGATCCCCGGTACCAATTTAAAAAAAAAAAAAAAAGCTTTTTATGATGGGTTCTATGATTCTTTATCCTCCAGAACTTTCTTTTTCCTGATATATTCCTTCCATGTGCTCCAGAGAAAGATTTTGAAAGATTTCTCAGTCAATTTCTATTGTGCCTCTCAGATAAAGTCCATAATCTTCCCTAATGAAGTCACTCTTGAGTCACAAACACATTCCTAGGTGAAATCTGTCTGCCAGACTTTGTCCTATGCCTTTGACACTCAGCAGTTCCTGTCACCATAGGGGCTTGATGGGGTCTGGGCTAAATAAGCATCCAGAAAGATGGTTTATTTCTCTTTTTAAAAAATGCTTCTAATAAACCATTGTCATTATTGCAACAGGCAATGGAATCTATTTAATCATTTTTTTTAAATGAAGGTACAGAATATTCTGTAGCACAATCTGGTCTGGTGGAAGACCCTCACTCAATGGTAATAGGTGCATAGAGGCCCAGGACTCTTTGGTTTCTACAGAGCATCTCCTGAACATGGCTACAGCCAATCTCATTTTAGCTGGCTGCATCCTTATTACTGAAAAAGTCCCTGAGGAAGTTATTCCAATTTCGGATTCATAAAGTAACATGTATGCAATACAAGAATTTTGATGCTTTAATTTGGATATCAACCAAGTAGGAACAAAAACCATTTGGATTCCTCGTTTTCCCAGGTCAGACCTTCTGACAAAGTTCCCAATGAATCTCCTACCTCATTCGAAAGTCACAGAAAAGTGCCTTTAATTGCTTTTCACCCAGCTCTAAAAGTAGGATTCTGTAATCTAAACTATTTTGGGGCAAGAAATTTTAGGGTCTTTGTCTTCTGGAAATTCACAGGCAAACTAATGGATAATTTTAAACTGCCAGTAAGAAGGGTTGTTTAATTTTACCCTGAAGCTCTGCTCCAAAAGAAACTTTGAGTCTACTGGCTAGAACTTCTAAAAGGACGTGGAGTCACAGTACTGGCAGAATGGATTCCATATTTATCTCAGCCTTGCCAATTCCACAACTGACAACCCAAAATGGTAAGGAATAGATTTTGACCATTTTAAGGAATATTGCACTACATTACAAATTAATTGAAAATAGTAAAATCTATGTATAATTAAAATTTAAAGGTAAGTTCATGAGCACCTAACTGCCATTATTGTATCTTACTGAGCTCTCTGTGAAATGGAATTTAACAATAATTGAGAATGCAGAGTCTAAGAGCCGCGATTCTCCTAGAATCCCATTTTATGTTTATAATAGTGTCTCTGAATGAGAGCTTCTGCCGATGTCAGCCCAGTTTATGGCAAAGTCAGATAAATAACAACTATAAAAGTATTCAATTCTTGCAGTGCAAAATTAAGATTTTTTTGAAACAACTTATTTATAGGATGTTTTTAGACTTTTAGTGGTGAAAATACAGATGGATTTTAAAAATTCTAATGTACAGCAGTAATACAATGAAATATTACATTTAAAAAAATGAAGTATAAGTCAAATCTGTGACCTAAAGTTACTTTGTCAAATTTTATACAAGTTTTCATACACTCACTTTATTTCTGTACTTAACTCATGGCAGATTAATAATAGATTTTATTTCAGTACTGGTCTTTAGATCGTATTATATATAGCACTCTAACATGAATGCCTAGAAATAAATTTGTTCAGGTGAAAAACATTACTAAGCATAAAGTTTAAAGAACCATAATACAACTTTACAGTAATTTTAAAATTCAAAGACCTATCAGGATGTCAAGGTATTTTTAATGAGATGCTTTTGTTTTGTTTTGGTGGAATATTGCAATTTATTTTATATATGAGAAAGAAAGTTCTATGGTATGAAGGATCATGTCCCCCTCCAAAGATACCCTGAAATCCTCACACACAGTATATTGGTCTTAGCAGGCGGTGTCTTCTGGAGGTGATTAGATCATGCCGAGAAAGCTCTCATGGATGGAATCAAGAGCCCAATGAAAGAGATTCAGGAAAGACCCCTGGCTCTTTCTTCTACACGTAGGAGGGAGAAAATGGCTGCCCAGGAAAGTGGCTCCTCAGCAAACACTAGGTCCACTTGTTCCTTCATCTTGGGCTTCCCAGAACCCAGAACTATGAGAAGGAAACTTCTGTGGTGTATAAGCCATTCCAGTCTATGGTGTTTTGTTAGAGCAGCCACAACAAGCTGTGACAGGTGCAATGTTTTTTGAAATTGGTTCTTATTTTGGGAATTAAATAAAAGGAAAACAGACTTGTTATACAAGAAACTTTTTGCTCATATATCTTTACATATGAAATGGACCCTTGTCCGTGCTGCTTCCCTTCCAGAAGTTTCTTTCCTTTCACACACACACACACACACACACACACACACACTCCCATATACCTTAGCTCAATTGTAACCTTTTTGTGAATCTGTCCTAGACCCTAATAGCTAGAGATTCTGTCTATCTTTGCCACAAATTATTGTTTCCCTGGCATTTTGGTTTTAATTTGCTTTGGTTTTTGTTTCTTTAAAATCTGACAACTTAGATTCCAGTTTATGCAGATACTGTCTTTTGCTGTCTAAAAATATTATATATATTTAGGGAACACTGTTAATTCTTTTCAGGTACCCTTCATTACATTCTTTGTCTTTTTATTGCCTGTACTCTCTGTCTCAATAATTCAGTATTTTATCGTTTTTATCATTAAATAAACTACAAACTGCAACATCAAAACCAAATCTATTTTCTTTAGTACTCTGTAGTAAATCTCATAAAATAAAATGTATATACTAGGAATTATTTTAGGTCTTTATTCAGGGTAGCAATACAAAAAAATGGCAGTATTACCAATCCCATGTACTTATCATTAATGATAAAGAAATGATTCATTTCCTTGAAGTTAGAGATTTGAAAGTAATTGACATGTTAGCAGTGTGTTTCTAGAGAATCTAACCTCTATATTTTATTCACTCTTAATGAATGACACTTACAATATATATTTATAACTAAGGAACAATTTTAAGTACTGATTTTCATTAAGTTAACAAATTTTAACATAATAGATGTTTGGAATGAAAATTAAAATTAATATATGAGTAAATATGGCATTGAAAGTAGTTTATTTAAATATTGATATTTTGCATCTCTTTAATATGTTTAGAAATTGAGGTTTTGTGGTTCAGAAAAGATTTTAAATTAAAAGTAAAACAGACTCTCAACTGTTGTAAGATACTCCCAACATAATTTTTTAATTGATTCAAGTTAGTTATTTCATTGAGTAGATGCAGTAAATTGGCAATGGTATGTATAATTCAGTAAAAAGTGTTTTCGGTCTGATCAGTGAAAGAGAACAAATATAGTATAACATCAGAACAATAAATAGAAAGATAACATTACCAAATATTTTATCAGCAAGATATCAACTAGAGCTTCAAAACAACTTGAGAATGGACTCTAAATAATCTTGAATGAGGTCAACAATTCATGGCTACTGAGACAGAAAGAATTGCATTTATTAAAAGATCCATCTGCTATCAAAATCAAAAATTAGGAAAAATGTATATCATAATAACAATTAGCCCATATACTAAAAAGTTTCTCAAAGTGTCATTTAGTAAAAAGTCTGGACATGTTTCTAAAAAGTTGAAATGCAGAGATGCTCACTGCTCCACTAGACTGAGACTAGACTCTTTTGGGTCACCTATGTCTTTTCAGAGAAGAAGACAGGACACAAAACAGCTGCAAAGGACACGCGGTTATCACTAATAGGAGGAGATTAATGTTGAAAAGATCATCAGCAGTTTCTCTCTTTGTTCGGAATAATGAGGATTGGATTTTACTCAAGAAAGTGATGAAGGACGAACAGGACAGAAATAATGTCTATTAAGGAGCAAAAGAGAAGTAATGAGTCAAATCATCCAAAATAAATGTGATCGTGATGAGAGCAAACCTGACTCGGTCCATGACGAGCAAAGCACCGCAGAATCCTATAGCATTTCTCTTCAGGTTATCAGGAAAACACAACCCAAAGAAGACTGGGAGGAAATGCTTTTATTTCACTCCTCTTAGCGACAGTTTAGAATATTTATCCAACATGTAGAAAGAAAATAACAAGAAAAGCATACAATAAATCTAATCTTGAGAATTAAGCAATTATTGTTTCATTTTCATAGAATTTCAGTGAAATAGCTTTTAATATTGTTCTGACTTACATGAAAATAATTCTGTTACTAAATGCAGATTTTTATGTAAATTTCACATGACTCTTGCAGGCCACGCAAAGTGTCCCCTCCTGATGGACTCATTTGTGCCTCAAGTTTATCATAATGATGAACAGAATAAACTCAGGTACACTTGAATATACTATTTGTTAGAAAAAAATGTTGTTAAATTATTTTACAGGAAAGTTTGAATAGAATATATCAGTTCAGGAACCTCATAACCTAGATGTGTAAATTTCAGGATATTAATCTCAGTCTCCGGATTAAAAGCTTCAGACAGCAATAGAGACAATAATTCTTTCATTCAAAGGATCTGAACTTTCATTCAAAGTTCTCTTTTCTCCTCACTTCCTGGCACTGTTTCTCACTTTCCTGAACTATACAGAAGTACTAGTGAAGCAGAACAATAGGTCAGCAAGCTGGAGACAGCAGTCATGAGTTTTCTGGTCGCCTTTAACAAAGGCAATCTGGATAAATCATGTAAAAAGGAGATGGAGTTATAGTCAAGTCACTAGAGAAAGAGAAGGAAGACTATTAAAAAATTTTGTTGGGTCAGGGATTCAGCTCAGTGACACAAGCACTTGCCTGGTGGGTGCGAGGTCATGAGTTTGATTCCTGGTATAAACAAAACAAAACAAAACAAAGCAAACAAAACAAGAATTTATTTGCTGGTCTTTCATCAAAGTCCATTTGAATACTAATCAACTTCTTTATTGTGAAATTACTTTCTATACTTTATCACAGAAGAAATATCAAATAAAAAGGAACTGTCTTTTCAAGTGTAATATATATAGACCTATAATTTTGCAAAATTTATTCAGTGCATTATGATTAGCCAATTATAAATTATCCAGTAGTTAGTCTGAAAGGTAGTTTATAAAACAGAAACTTATAAAAATGAATTAATGATGCAGTGGGAATAAAATTATTTGAAAATAAAAACTATACCAAAGAATGCCAAAGGAAAACCTCTAAAAATACTTGAAGAAAAATGATACACATATTTGAACTTAAAGAAGTTTAAAGACAAGTTTATGAACAACAATAGTCAAATGAAAACAATGGAATTATATGAGTACTGAGTCTCCAAAAAAGACTATTTTGAAATTAGTGGCACAATTCATAAAAGTCAAATCTTGGAAGCAATCTATATGTCCTTTAAAAAATAAAGAAAATGTGGTATTTACATAGCATGGAGAATCACCCTGGATAAACTTCTGTCATTTGAATGAAAATTGTTAGGTCTATAATGCTACATGAAACAAATCAGATATACAAGCTTCAGTATTGCATGCTTTTTCTTACTTGAAAAACCTAAAATATAAATGAAGAGCAAAATAAAAATAATAAATAGGGAAATGGGGTTTGGGGGTTGTTTGTTTCTTTATTGTTTTGGAGCTGTTGATTCATCATAATCAAACAGAAATCTGAAAAAGAAAGGTCAAGTTTAACAATATGAACCAAAGACAAATTTCTTCCAAGTTTCTGTTAATTCGCCAGTTCATTCAAGAAATAATCTTGGGGACAATATCTTAAAATCCAGCGTGTGCTAACTGATGAACAAGGCAGACATGTTCCTAGGCCCATCACTAAATAACAGACTAAATTGTCACTGAGTAAGGCTCAGTAATGCAATTAGAGAAAATAAGAATAGAAATAAGATGAATAAATGACTGTGGTTTTATTGCACAATGAAATGGAGATCATAAAGAAATTTAAAAGAACACGAAGGAATTTATGTTTTCTAAAATATGAAATTATTTTTATAAAATTATGAGCATATGAAATATTCACATTGCATCAAATTTAACAAGGTAGACAAGGCATGAAAATTGTTTTCTATAACAAATTTCAGCTTATTTAAGATTTATCTCTTAATAAACACCAATGGATTGTGCAGACTTTGGATTAAACAGTACTATCTGCATGCCAGTTGATACTATGATAAATCAATCAAAATTTAGAGTATTTATGGTCTTCCCAGTCAGTGTTCTAAATAAGAAATTTGTAACCTGGACTGACTTACATCTAGATTTCAAAGTGTAGTTCAGTAAGGTGAGTTTTAAGCCAATCACTGATTGTCTACTCTATATTATCTCTCTCTCTCTCTCTTTCTCTCTCTCCCTCTCTCTTATCATCATCATCATCATCATCATCATCTATTATCTATCCATGTCAGCTCTCTAATCACTGGCACACAATACCTGACACTTACAGTTTAAAGCAGAAGGATCCCTCCATAGCTGGCTTGCTCCAAGGAAAATGCATCAGGGTGGGAGATGCTCAGATCATGCCAGCTAGGCAGCTGCTCAGGGAAGTGTCAGAGAGGAGAGGTCCTGGGATCAGATAAAATATCCAAGGCAGCACCTTCGTGATCCTTTCTGACATGTGCGTATATATGGTTTACTAATTCACTACATGACTACTGAGTCTGTCATGTTGTTACAATTAGCATTTATTTTTGTCTGTGGTTTGGAACACAAAATTTGTTTATATATTTATATTTGAAAATACTTTTCTCATACCCCTCAGCTTTTCTTTTGTTTGGGATCTCATACTCCCTAGGATTGTTTCACATATCCCTGGTCTGGAAAAGTTCTTTAAACAAAAAGAGCATTTTAATTTCAAAAGCTGATTTAGTTATATATTGCTCTTCAAAGTTACTACAGACAACCGTTCAAAGCAATCATTCTACTGTGTCACACAGATTCTGTGTATCTTAAGTTTTTCTGAGATGCATCTGAGCAATTCTGCTCCACGTGTCAGCATGTGGGATTGTTTCATTCTATTTACCCAGTCCGTGAGCTGGTCAGAACTACTCTGCAGGGCTTCGCGCACATGGCTGTGAATAGAAAGGTGGCTGAGTACTATGTAGTTCCAGGATAAACCGACTTGGTTCAGGGCTGTTGGCTTTTCCCAGTGTGGGAATATCAAGTACGTGGGAGACGTATGACCTTTCATGAGAAGTCACATAATATTTAATCTGCTATACTGTACTGGTTGAAGTGGTTGTAAAAATTCTCATGCTAAAGGAAGTACAGTCAAATCTTAGACATGTGTAGAGTATGACAATACCTTTTGAAAAATAATACTATTTTGGTGAGACATTCAATAAAGTTCAGCAAATTTCTCATTTTTGATTTTTCTCCTACTCAAAATGAATAAAAATAAAGTGAACATTTTAAAAATAAACTCTTATTTTGTCTCCTTAACACCATTCTAGAAAACATCTTATATAAATATGTGCATGCACTTTTTATTGGAATATGAACCAGAGGAGATATCTAGAATTATATGTATCTAAAGCACAACATTTAATCATTTTAATAAACATAATCTACGGAAATAAAATCATATACATATATCCTTCTGTCCACTTTTATACGTCTCTTAGGCTCCTATTATACACTGTGCAACATTGCAGGGCGCTAAAATACACTATCCTCTTCCATGGCCACATGTGAGACTTTTGTAGAGCACATGTAAATGCCCACCTGAAGAATGTTAGCATCCATACTGTCACATACACAGGAGAGACAGGAGGTTAAACTGTGATTTTTGGATCACTGAGTACACTTAATGAATGTGTTTTACAAAGAACAAACAAACGAACAAAACCAGGTTTTTTCTTTTAAGCACCAGCACCTTTTATCAAAAATAGGGGAATAGTAAATATGGAAAATACTGGAAGATGAAAATTACTGTTTTTATGTTTTTACTTAGCCTGAAACTCTTTTTGGAAAGGAAAATTTAAAGTTTCTGAATCAGAAGTTTCCTACAAAGAAGGAATGTTGTATAAAAGAAGTGAAGAAGATATCAGACAACATTTTCTAACTCATAATTTTACCTAGACTCAGGATTCAACAAATCAGCGAATTCCTGCTTTGATGTTTCAAACAAAAATCACAAAAGGCGCTCTTGAAGGAGGATGTCAACTGGACTCAAGCTACTGGAAAAAAATAGCACTTCTAATTCACACTGTTTAGGCTTTCCCTAAAAATTAAGAGCAAGGTGAAGATGAACAAAAGTTGATTTCTGTAAAAAGGTAAATTTTGGATTTACTATTATCATATTTTGAAGACTGGTAGTGCATTTATTGTTTTGTTTTTATTGGTTCTATTCTGTTCTGTTTTGTTTGATTTTACTGTCTGAAGGAATGGGCAGCTATTTTGAAGACAACAAGAGGCATTATGGTAACCATTGTTCATTTTCTATTATCTTGTTGAGAAATCCTGTTTCACTTACCCTGCCTTGTTTTGACTGGCTTTATTCTGTTTTATTTTGCTTGGTTTTATTTTTGTTAAAATAAAATTTTAAAAGATGGGATTAATTATGAATACATTTTTAAGATTATCAGAGAAATATTCCAGGCAGTTTAGTACTTTGATTAATAAGCTAAAGTAAAATATTATTTCTAACCAAATTGTATATAAAGAGCAATTTATGATACAATCATAAAGCATTTTAAAGTTTTTAATATTAATGTTTACTTCTAGCTCAATTTTGTTTCTGAAATATATCCATTTAAAAAATTACTGGAAATATTTTATTAAGCATATTAAATAACATTTAGATGTTATTGCCTGGAATTTAATGCAGACATCAAAGTAACTTAGTATGGTTATTTTACTATTTTGTGGAAAAAGTACACAGTACAATTCACTTGTCATTTACCCATTTACCTACAATGTTTTAAACTTCCTAAGGCAGTAAAGTATTGAACATTAATTACATTTGCATTAGAAAAATATATAACTTTAAAATATTTGTATTCTCTGATCTATCAAATGTCCTAACTATATTATTATAATATACAAACTCATTTGAAAGGATCTTCATTCTTGCATTATATCTAATACTATCAAGTTTTACTTCCCTAATTATTGACTGATTAATTTAATGTCACACCCATTAAAATGCTTAAAAAATATTTAAAAACTAAACTACATCTCCACTTCTCTAGTTAAAAAAAAGCAAACAAATTATATACATAAGGTACCCCTTTTTTAAATTTATATTTATTTCTTCACTAATACATATTGGTCAGGAAATGGGATAGTTCCATGAACTAAACAAAAATCTCCACCCTTGTAGAATTTACATTCTGATTGGAAGAAAAACCACACGTGATAGAACTATCTAAAGCCATTGTGAGGTCATGAGCATTTGAGATTTAAAAAAAAATAAAGAGTAGGTCAGAAAATGAGCAAAGAAAAGCTGTGGATGTAAATAAATAGTATTAATATAGTCAGCAAAGTGGTAATTCAAAGAAAAGCCTTGATGGAGATGAACATGCTAATTAAGTAGCTTGCTAGAAAAAGCAATAGGTGTATGAAAAGAAACTTCAGAAAAAGCTTATTGCCTGGCTGATTTGAAGAACAATCAATGAAGGCCATGTGAACAGAGTAGCTATTCGAGAAAATCAATAGAGTAAGATGACTCCGAGAGGTAATAGAAAGCCAGACTGTATCAGGTTTTGATCTCGGGTTAGACAGGTTTATTCCAAGATGGAGAATTAATGCAAGGGTTAGAATTCAAGAGTGAGGTGATCTTATCTTTAGAAAGAATCAATCTGATTTCTTTTTTAGGGAAAAGAAAGGATAGAATTGGAGCAATCTATGGGGTCACATCCATTATCCAGGAAAAGGGTGATGAATGTCTTGACTATAAAGCTAGCAATAGTGGGCTAGAAGTGAGAAATCGTCTGTTTCTATCAAAAAATTACTTAAAAAGCTGTTATAGATTAAAAACTTGTGGTCAACTTAATGCCAGCAGAATTAAATCACCATGGTGCTGAGTGTAGATGTTCAACCTGAGGAAAGTTGCCAGCATAAGTAGAAACGTGGAGAAGGAGAAGCTAGGCATTGAGGTGTTGTAGGTTTCACCAAGTGTTGCTGTTTGAGCCATTGGTTCTCATGGAGGAGCTCTGGTCCTCACATTGAGCATTGCTTCCTGGCTCCGGAGAGGAAGACGTGTGCCACTTGGTCTCCAGGATGAACTCGTCACGCTGGCTTCCTGGTGTGTACCCAAATGTGCTTATCCTTGGAGGAGCTCAGGGCCTCTGTGTCGCTGAGGATGGCTGTGGTGCTTTTCAGGACAGCCCTGGTCTCTGTTGTGAGTGTGACTTCTTGGCTCCAGTGTAGAACCCTCAACCTACCAGCACAGCTCCTTCACCCCGCTGGTATAGACTTTCTAGCTTCCACCGCTGACCTTTGGGCCTTCCCAGCACGGATCCGTAAAAGACACTGGTGTGAATCTTGTGGTCTCTGGACCTCCAGTTGGACTCATGGGAGGCATTGTCATGAGCACTGGGTCTTCATCTGGACTCATGTAGGACATTGCTGTGGGATCCAGGCCCTTGGCTGAATATTCTGTGTCTTTAGTGTTGTGGACAGATTTCCTGCACTTTCTTGTATTAAACTCTGGGTGACCATCATAAAATAATAGTATAAATTCCATGTCCTGATTCTAACTGTTCTCGGCACAACTCCAGACAACAACAAAAACCAGTAAGATTTCTTTAGGAATTGTAAGTAGATAGGAGAAGAGAACAATTAACAATTAAGGATGAATCCAAACTTTTATAGAGCCAGAAAATTTGGAATGAAGATGGGGAAGATGGTAGAGAAAGATTTGAGGCAAATGAAATTTTATTTTTATAGATAAGTAGAATTTAGCTTATCAATTACATATACAGTGGAGATAATTATGTAGGTCAGGAGCGATGTCAGGGCTGGAAAAATAACTCAGCGTATTTATTGGTATGTCTAAGCTACTCAGTATCATGGGACTGAGTCAGAATCCCTGCGGAAAGACTTGGATAGAGAAAAGGATTTTGAGACCATGTGACATAATTGAGATTTAAAAACAAGAAATCATGCTGTCCATAAAGATAATAAATGAAACTTATTAAGGAGAACAGCAATGGGAAAAAGAAGCAAGTCAGTTATATTACTAGTGTTTTGTAGTTCATTGAAAAAAGGGGCTGGGGATTTAGCTCAGTGGCATAAGCACCTGCCTGGCAAGCATTAGGTCATGAGTTGGATCCCTGGTACCAAAACAAAACAAAACAAAACAACAACAACAAAATGAAAAGGAAGGCTTGTGCTAATATCGATTGGAGAAATGTTAACACTGTCTTGTATTCTGAATAACTTCTTTAAAGCTAACACTATGCAATGTGTGTTCTACTAGTTGGTTATGAAATTTTGTTTTACCTTTTTCCCATAAAACTGAAAAAAAGAAAAAAGAGATCACAGCTCTTCCCAAGTTTGCTGATTGGACAAGTACTGTTGTTATCAGGATTATTAGTGAACTTAAAGCAAGCTGCTTCAATACCTTTGTTCTTCTTACAATTAGATGAACAGTAGTTTCAATTTAAAAGTGTATTCAAGTGTACATTACTTAGGTTATAGGGGTTTTTTGCATACCAAAGCACCAACGCCATAGTGTTGTAAAGCACAGACTTACGTTTTGCTCATGTTTCTTAGGTCTGGCCCAGCTGAATGATTTGTCTGCTTCCATCAGTCTGCAGCTGTGTCCCGGGACAGCTGTTCAGTTATGCTGGTTGGAAGAGGTATTATGGCCCCCTTACATGGCTTGACCTGTATTTTTCATGTTCTCTGGAATTTCAGGACAATGCCCTGGGCTGCAAGAAGAAGGAAAAGGGTCCAAAACTTCTTAAAACGTAGGTTAACAATTCACATAACTTTATTTGCACGATATAATTTAATGGAATCATATTACTCATAATGCCAACTCAATTCAAGGGTCCTAGGATCAGATTCCACTGTTACTGAGATTGATGCAAACCACTGTGTCATTATTTGAAAGCTAACACAGTGTTCTCAGCACACAACAGCTCATTCCATGCAAAGTGTGCTCACCGTGGTTTAAGGCACTCACAGTCTCAATCAGTTATGGCATCAGACTCCAAATTATCTAAATTAGATCCTAAGCAGCTGTGTCTCCTCTTTATTTAGAGGCATAAGAACAACAAAAATCTGCCACTCACATATCTAAATACAACCCTGACAACTTCAGGCCAACTAAAATAGGTATCTCTAACCTTTACAGAGCTTAACACTAAAACTGGTGAGTCTCAGTTGGAGAGTATAGAAATACTGTACATGTCACACATCCATATTTTAGCAGCTAGATGTGGGGTCATGAGGTAGGTGAAATACTGTGTAGAAGAGACTAGAAATCAGAGTTTATTGTGATGGAATAGTGGAAAAGAAAATCATAGGAGATGAGAGGATTACTTGATTGAAAAACCTTAAAATAAGTTAAAATGAAAGTCATTGGAAATATTGACTATGAAAGCTCTGGAGAATTGCATTTAAGAAGAAAATTAAGTCTACTGAAAAGATTCCACCAAGATTCACTCTGAAAGCAGGAAGATGATTTGGAAGGATCTTATAATAATGAAGCTGAGACAATTCTACTAACCTAAGACAGCAGTAATATGAAAGGAGTATCCATGAATGTTTTCCAAGACTCACCGATATTTTAGGTGGAACACTGCTGAGAGCTGATGGACCATTGTGAATGAAGTTGAATGTATATGGGAGACTTTGTCAGATTTTTGAGTTGAGTCAAATTAAAAGTACTGTTTCCTGAGATAAAAATATGCAAAAAAAAATTCTTTTTGGAAACTGATAAATTTAGTATTGGCTACATTCAGCTTTACGGTTCCTGTAGAAGACGTAGGTACATGTTTTCAGAGTATAATCATGTATTTAAGTGAATAAATGATTAATAGGTATGAAGATTTACTGAGGCCATGTGATCAGATGAACATAACGAGTAGAATTAAGTGAGGGAGAAACATAACAAGCCTTGAAACCTAATGATGTTGAAAGTTTGGGAGAGGAAGGAAGAACACTAAGAGCAACTGTAAGGAAACTATAATTGTTGGAGTTAAATTATGAATTGTGGACTTTTTCTTATACACGTAATTGGTAAACAGCTGGAGGTGATTGAAACACGGGTCATTCTCACCCTAAAATTGAAAGCTGTATGCAGACTTTCGTGAGCTGAATTCTTTACAGAACCAGAAATGGAAGAAAGCTATTCTATCACTGATAAATCCGTAGGGCTTGTTCTCTCTTCTTCACTAAGAGCAATTTGAAATGCTGGGGAAAATAGAACAGGATGCTAATCTTGCTCAGGTCCCCCATGTAGTCGAAGTCCTAAGAATCATTCCTGTAAAAGAGATTTTTGTTAATGAATCATCAATAACCTTAATTTTTTAATTTAATGTTAGATACTCAAAATTTCTTACTATGTATCTGCTTCTTGTAGAATTTACCCTTTATAGAAAAGAGGGATATTAACCACCAGAGTCTGAAAAGGAATTCATTCTATATAAAAAAAAGTAACTGCAAATATGTAAATTGTGAATTTGGTATTTTTCAGTGAACTCTTTTTTTATCAAACAGTTATCTATATTCTGGTGTTCACATTTGAATAAAACCCTTAATTTTTCAATGGAACTGTATTCAATCTTTTCCAAATATTTTAGGGAAACCAAACACTACTAGTTTTTGGGCGGTGTTCAAGATTGTATGATAGTTCCATTTGCAGATATGTTCTGACTTCATTTTTATGGTTGTTGTTAAATTTTCCCCTTAAAATAAGACCTCATTTCACTCACTTCTTCTATTTCACTCTACAAAACCAGGCTTTACCATGGCTATTTGTGGCCAACTCTATGAACTGTTTGCTATTATACCAAAGAGATATCCAAACCAGGCTATAATTTGGAAATACTGAAAGAAATTTAAATGCCCTGGCCATAATCTTTTTGATAGAGTTTTCTGGCTCAATAGAGAGGTAAAAGTACAAAACAGGTTTATCAAGGTGAGGACATGGGAAGGATCACACAACCCATGGCGGCTGTCTCCTTGGACCAGAATATGGGGACATATGTAATCTTTGAGACCGGGGTGGTGCTTAGTGCAGGCATTGATGACCTACGAGGAGCTGATTGGAATTTTCTTTGCTCACACTGGGAAAGAAAAAGGAAGTTGTAATAGGGAAAGGAGGAAGTGACCTCGGGGTAAACATTCCCAGTTTGGCTTTCCACTGCCATAATGTCCAGTAATTTATTCTAGGGCACAATTCTTTCACTTTTCCCTGGAACACTTCTTTAATTGCTTCGTATTTGTATATATCTGTCCTCTGTTGTCCAATGACCTTACGGTAAAGCCACAGTTGTACGTCAGCTGCTTACTGATCCACAGCAGGGCTAACCTACTTCATCTTAAAGCTAAAGAGGAATACATACAGTAAGTTATATAAATACTTATTTTAAACTCTCTGTCCTTATATCTTCTAAATAATTTAACTCCCCTGTTCATGACCTTTGAAAAAGTTTTAAGCACTTACGGAATATCAACCTTATTACAATCATAATATTTTGGAAGAATTGACCCTTCAAAGAGATTTTTTTAAACTATTTTACATAATATCTTTAATTTTACTTTTTTCCACTTTAAAACTGATCACACTCTCATTGAAATGAAGCCAAAGAATATTATCCCGGGTTATCAAACTTTTATGAAATTTAAAGATTCAAATATTGACTGAGGATTCTTGTGAAAGTAGAGCATTCAACAATTACCCATGGGCTTGGAGGGCAGGAAAAAGGCTCTCTGATTAGCAACAATTTTCATTTTTTACTTGAAATACAAAGAACCAAGTCTTTCAGTATTTCAGTCTCAGCATGAAGACAGCAGGCATAAAACACACTGGCGGACTTGTGTTAAACATGTTTTTAGGAAAAGAGACTGAAGTGAAGGCTCTTACAGTTCCTCACTATATAAGTTTTAACAAGAATCATTGCCTAGGAAGTTTCCATCTGCTTCGTGGAATTCTTCAAGATCCAGAAAGACCAGAAATCAGGCTGCAACTGAACTTTCCAAACAAAGGGAACCTCTGATTTATTCTTGCAGCATATGTGTTACAACATCAGGGAAGTAAAACATGTTTTAGAAATCCTCAATCTGGTTGGAGTTTAAGTATTCTCTAGATTTTTGCACAGCACTAGGTGTGCAGGATAATATCAATGCAGAATATAATTCCTTCCAAATCAGTGCCTAGGTTTCATTTTAAACTTTCTTTGGACTTGTTCCACAACAAGAACTAACTACCCACTCATTTAATCAGCAAATGAAGAGAGAATCACAGCACTTCTTGGCACCTTCTCTATCAATACTAGAAGAGATCAATTAACACACTTAAAAAGTAATATTTACTATTTTTAAATGAAAGTGGCTGAGAGATATTATAAATAAAATTAGTTAGCTTATTCCAATACAGCATAATGACAAAGAACAAAAATCATGCTGGAATTCAACATCAACAACAAATAATTAAACACTGAGTGAACCTGACAGAAGACCTTTAAAGTGTTACCAAAGTCTATTTGGGTAAACTGAACGTTTACAACAAGTCTAATGATTTCATCAGTCTTAATTATAATTGTGGTTTAGTAAAAGACTCACATCCACTAAAGGTAATGAAGAATGTGTCAAATGTCTGAAGGGAAACAATTAACCACTGCCCAAATGGTTATTGTTTTGCAAATAATCAGGAGCTAGGGAAAATGGTGGTAATTTCAAAGGAAAGTCTATTGTCTCTAGAACACCCAGCACCTCAGTACGGTGAATTGTTAAGATTCACAACCCCCTTTCTACTTCTTCCATGGAATTTTTTTCAAATACTATTATTTTTCTATGAAATCTTGTTCATTAATTTCACAATGACAAATGTGAAACAAGAAACTCTTGTGAAAATATTTGTCATTTTGTTTAAAGGATAGGTATTAAAATCTGAAGCAAAATTTGTTTAAAAGTTGTTTGTGTTTCTGCATGCAAAATTCTCTGTATGAAGATTGGTAAGAAAAAAAAAAGCATTTTAAGCTTAGGAAATCATATAAATTGATGGATATTTTGACTATGGACCATGGATTACTTTATTGTCTCCAACACAGAAAGAAAATAGTGCAAAGTTTATGTAGATATACCTAAGCTTTAAGCTCATTTGGCCCATACTACTTCTTGTACATTAATTTACATTTCCTGTAAACATTTTTATCTTTGGATACTATGTGTATATTACATAGAAATTGTACTCTCGATAGGCATTTGATTCATTTCTGACTATTTTATTGTAGCAGTAAGACCATAAAAGATTTGCTTAAAATACATTGAATTTTTTTTTAAAATATGATTTTCTTCCTAAAAGAAAATTTCATTTTTACAACACATACATAGTTTTGTTGGCTTTTTGGGTCAAATTTAAAGATAGAAAGAAATGCATACCAAATTTAATGTGCCAGGAGAGACATATAACTTACATGTTCCTGAAGAGCCAATATGTGGTATTGTATTTCATTTTGTTTTGCTCATTTAATAGGAATATTTTTTCCTTTAAATTATTTTGAAATGCATCTTGCTAAATTCTACAGGGACTGTGCATTCCTCTAGGAAATGTTAAGCTAACCATGTATACATTAAGTGATACAAATTTTGGATACTTATTGTAGATTTAGATTTTTACACAGATTTGGTACTAATTTGATTCCTGATGCTTACATTTTGTGAGTATTTGTTGATTTTACCAGTTAATAAGAATATAGAACACTTTTATTTCTAGAAAGAGGTAAAAGCCCAAAATTTTAGATTATTTCTAAAATCCTCATTGCAAAGGAATATAAAATGAGCTTTTACATATACAGAAGTAGTGAAAAACAAGGGAGAGTATCTTGTTTCTTTAAAGAGGAAAAAAACAAAGAAAAAATAAAAAAGAAACAAAAGAAACAAGCAACAACAAAAACCCCAAACAATAGTGGTATAGGATTTCAAGACACTATCATGGGAATTTAACAATGGTTGTTATATTGCATATTGTCTTCAAAAGAGTTGCTCAGATTAGCAGACACAGGCATGCAAAATTGATTGAACACTATAAGCACTAATTGTTTCTTTCCTTGAACTAATAGAATTAGCTCAATTATCTTAGCTATCTTTGTGTGTGTGTGTGTGTGTGTGTGTGTGTGTGCACGTGCACATGTATGCATTCTGGGAGGGTATTTTTAACAAGCAAAAACCAAAGCAATTTTGTAATATATATATATATATATATATATATATATATATATATATAGTGAGCATTGGATAAAGGAAACGTGAATATCACATCTCATTGTGGCAAGTTCATAATCTACATTTCCCCATAGAGTTTTAAACACAGGGCATTAGGCCAGGAATATGGATTCATTGAACCTCAGGAAGCAGAAAATAAAAATATAAACTTGAAATTTGATGATTTATAAGAATTAAATAGGCTTTACTGAAAACAGTCATATCTGTTAAGATTAAGTGCAACATAGTAATTACAAGGCACTATGTATCTTAGCCATTTTCTTAAATAATTTGAATTTTAAGACTTTGTGCAAAATATTAAATTCATTACATTTAAGTAGTGCTTGGAGTAAAAAATTTAGAGATAATATTTTTAAAAATAACAATTCAGACTTTTATATCTAGTGATAATGAAGTAACTTGGATTAGATTTTCCCTCTCATATAAAACAATAGACACTAGAAAAAATATGTGTGTTAGCTGTCTTCACAGAATGGATAACACAATAACCAACTTCATTGTCAGAAATGAAAATGGAAGAAATAAGGAGCTCAGGATTTGTTCGGTGCCATTGAAATGAAATTGAACATACAGGGTGCATTGTGGCCGGGGCATGGCTGACCAGAGAACAAAGAGACTCCTCAAAGGGCAAGATAAAGCCACAGCTGAGAGCACCTGGCTCCAACCCCAATTATCAAGATAGAGATTGTACTGCAGGCATCTCACTCCTGTAGTGAAAGTCAATCTGGAGACTCCTAAGATATTTCTCCTAAATTAACATAAAATAGTTCTCCTGAATTAACATAATCTATTACTTTGGAAAAGTCCTTGAACTCCACCCAAGGTCCTGCTCAGTTTCCGTGTTTTCCACCCTAACTCCTTCCTTGTTTGAAAACTAAATAAATACAGGCCACCCACAGACATTCCTTGTCTTAGCCTGAATCTTGAACACTGTTGGATGGTTTTGATCTTCCTGGAGCCCTAACCTCATACCACTTGTGTCATTTATTTAAGCCTTTGCCATACACTTTTCAGGAAATTGAGGATCTGGGCCAGGTCCCCAGTATAGATTATCCCAGCATTGCATTTGAATAAGCATCCAGGACTGTGGTGGAAGAACCCTAGCAGACAACTGAATTGAGGTAATTGAAATAGGAGTTTAAGGAGGCTGGATGGATGTAATCTGTGTGACAAAGTACTGTGGAGCAGGTAGGGTCAAAGCAAAGGAAATGCAGAAATTTGGTTATGGTCTCCTTGTACAAGTGAATGGTAAATTATATATATATATATATGTAAAGTGATGGTTTGCAGGCTGAACAAAGTACAACTGAGAACATAAAAGTAGAGCAATTGAAATAATTCACCCACAGCTGGAGCATTTTCATGTTCTGTGAGCAGTAGTATACAATACTTTGGGGAATTCTAAGAAGTTCAGTTGAGATCCTAAAAGGAATGCAAAAAGGATAATAGTGTAGCCAGTTATTAAGACCTGACCAAAAAAACTTAAAAGCAAACAAGCAAAAGGTTCAAGCAGACCAATAAGAAAGCCTCCAAAAACAAGGCTATACAGTCTTTGAAAAAGAAGAAAAAATAAATAAAACTATCACTTAAAAACATAAAGTTCATAAGTCCCTAATGCAATAACAAATCATTAAACATGCAAAGAAGCAAGAAAAATAACACTGATTATCTGAGATGTTTTTAAAAATGCAGAAATTAAGGAACTCATAGAATCTATTAAACGGACTTTTTTTAAAAAAGAAATATATTGTATGAAAATCATCTGTATGTAATTTTAGGATTGAAACATATTAAAAAGGGACAAAATAAATAATGAAGAGCTGACTGTGTAGAGATGAAATATCTGATACCAAATTGTATTACAATGAAAATAAAGTTTCACAAGAGGAGTATATGGTGGCAAAATAGAAAAAAATTATCAGAAAGTCAATGTTCCAAAATTGTCAAATTTTAAAATGAGAAATCAACAGATGCTTATAAATTAATAAAACTCATATAAGATAAGCAAAAAAAGAAACCACAAATACATTACTATCAAATTGTTGAAAGCGTAATACAGCAAAACTAAAATGCAAAAGGAATATTACATGCTAAAAAAAGTAGCAAAAAATATTAATCTCCAACAGAAACAATTGTATTTTAAGTACTAAAGGAAAAAATTATATAGAATTCCACATAGAGTAAGAGAATCCTTCAATGAATCAAGCCAAACTAAACACCACTTCTTAAAAGTAGAATTACAAACAAGCAAACCTAAATGGTGTTTCTCTAAACAGTTTGAAAGTAAAAGATTCAACATATAATTATACCATAAATATTCTTTTTTTTTTTTTTTTTTGGTATGGGGGATCGAACTCACAACCTTGAACTTGCCAGGCAGGCGCTTAAGCCATTGAGCTAAATCCCCAGCCCTATACCATAAATATTAACTGTAGTAAGCTGGTATAACTCTATTAATATTAGAAAAAGCAAGTTCTAGAAAAGGAATCTTTCCAGAGAGATAGAATGATGTTTCATAATGATAAAATGGAAAATTTATCTGAAAGGCATTTCTCATATATTTACTTCCTATAAAAAGGTGTTAAAATAACACAGGTAAGACAATGGGAAATTTTAAATAGTTACAACTCAGCAAAAAAAAAAAAAAATTTTTTTTTTTGTCTTTTTGAGACAAGGTCTCCTTATGAGGTTCAGGCTGGTCTTGGGCTGGTCTCAAACTTGCAGCAATCCTCCAGCCTCAGCCTCCTGAGTGCTGAGATTACAGGCATGCCACACCATGCCCAGCTCAAAACTGAATATTTTAATACTTCTCTGTTAGTAATTTTAATAAATGAAGACGGCACATAACTGAATGAAACTGATTTAATTTGCAGCTCCTCAAAGAGCAGAATATCTATTCTTTTTTTCCACTAGATATTGAAACACACGCTTTTCTTTTTATTTAAAGAGAAAAAAAGCAAGACAGAAAAAGGGCAGAAATAATACAGAATTTCAAAAAAAACAGTAAAAATCACTAGTTGATAAATTACATATTGTCCTTTTAGAAATAGTTGTTCAAGTTACAAAATTAAAACAAACAAAGTGGACATCCAAACAGTGAGACTGCAAACAGTTCTGTTCAACGATCCAACAAAAACTTAATAATAAGCTTATCAATCTTACACACTTAAACACACATGCAGTTATATCCTTTAGAGCACTTCCTAATCCTCTCTTTTTTATAATAGCAATTACACATTTGGGGTTTTATTACTCCTACATTTCTTATTACTTTTTACACTAGACACACAATGTGATATTTATCAATACGATTCTCACGTGTTTCACTAATGAAGATAGTGTCAAGTTGTCTCCATTTACCTATGAAGGCCTCAAGATCACCCTTTTAATAGCTGAGTAATATTCCATTGTATAAAAATACCACAGCTTTTTGATCCACTCTGCTTTATAAGTACATACAGAAGATACACGAGCACTGGTGATATGTTACAGCATGAAGCATTTTGCCATAAGTGTGAAAAGTAGGTACAAATCAAGGGAGTACATTTGTAAGATGTTGGGGACACCCAATGAGAACTGCGGTCTAATTGGTCTCCTCCATGAGCACAAGGGAGAAAAGCAACATGACGATATCCTTGCTGGTTCAAGGGAAAAGTTAACACAGCTGAGAGCCGGTGGTTTACTTGGACATAGACTAATAGGTAAAGAATCTTGTGTTTGAGTGAATACAAGGATAAGTCAGAACTTGGGGTTCCTCCACCCACTAGAGGCAGGATCCCTGTGGCTTCCCACATGCGCCAGTGATTCTTTATCCTGGTTTACCCTCCAGGTCAGGGTGACAGCCTAGTGAACTAGCTCCCTTCAATGGCACTTGGGTGGGGAAATGGCCACAGTGGGCTGATTCCCTATGCATGTGGCCTGGTTGGGACCTATGACCTGTGTAGACTGGTTTGCTAGAGTAAAACAGAAAAGCATCTTAGAGCTTTTGTAATAAATTTAAACAACCCTGAGAGTCAAAATCTCTTTCATAAAATATATTAAAGTATATCTAAGTCTGATTCTGTTGAATGTTTTATCTCTTGATGACTTGTCTTTTTGTGTTTTTGTTTATTTTTCTTTGCTTGTTTCTTGCTGTATCTAACATGTTTGCTTCTTATCCTTTAATATTATTGTCATTACTGATTTTCAAATAACACATTCCTGTATAAAGCTACATACCTTGTTTAGACTGAATTATACACTACTTATATGTGGACATTGTTGGGATTCTTGCTGGATATTTAGCATGGGATTGAGACCATATGATTGTGTCTCCCAAAGGCTCATGTGTTTCAAACTCTTGGTACCTCAATTGTAGCTATAGAAAGGGTCTGAGGTACTTCAGGAGATGGAGTGGGTCAAATTTTTGGTCATTGGAGATGTGGCCATAAGAAGATTGTGGGACCCTAGTTCTATCTAGTCTCACACTTTCCTTTCTGCCTCATGAGATAAGTAATTTTGCTTCACTGCTCACTTGTGCCTTCTTAATCCTTCCCAGGGACCCACATCTGGGGGGCCTCAGTCTGGGACTGTATCATCTGAACCACGAGTGTACACAACCCCAGTCTGTTTGAAAGTGGATGCTTCACGCACTTCATTCTGCTAACAGCCAGGTGACTACCATGACCAGAATCTGGCATCTGTGGTTGTCATGAGACCTGTAAGGATCTCACACCTCAAAGCTTACATTATTTTGCAGTAAGAACCGAAGCAATAATGTGGTGGAAGGGAAGGACATCTCTGTGCTTACCAGTTTAAAGTTTTTGTTATCCGTCCCAGATCAGCAAATGCCTCCAGATTATCTGATAGCACTCCCAGAGGTCCTCTTGGATTAGAGATCATTGACCACTCTGAATGAATTCAGATTTCTGGGGACTTCAGAAACCATTGCAATTTTGTATATCTTTTAACAAGTCTTGATTTTTCTTCACTTTGCTAAAATCGTTTGTCCCAGATTCCCACACTGTGGAACATTCACTTGTTTTGGTGTATGTCCCACCAAGGTAAGTGCTCACTGCTGTTTTAGATTGTAGCTGGGTGACCAGGCTTGAATTTGGGAGCTCACTGGCTCAGTTTCCTTAATCACTGCACCCCACTTACTGAAGTATCTTGTAGTTGCAAGTTTCTGCTACATACAAGTTAGAAATATTTGGCAATTTTTTCTTCAAATATTTTCCCACAGTATCCTCTGTGCTTTCTCTTTAAATTACCCATTTTTATTTGCCCACTCCCTATAATCCTAAATTTTAAGCTCGTTTTTTATAGTTTAGGAGTGATTTATGCAATAGTGAATGTAACCTTTGAGTATCTGTTCTGTTTGCTCTCCTATGATTTCTATAATAAGTACCAGGCTCTACCCATTCACAGACAGATGAATCTAACACACTATGGTCTTTGTTTTCTTTAGTTTAATGGGGATTTCTTAACTGGCAAACTTCACTGGCTTTTTCTAATTGGCCCCAAGTTTGATTTTAGCTCTTGTGATATGTTCCTAAACTCCTGTCAGGTGTGCATTCCATTGGAAAAGAAAATACGATTCCATGATATTAAAGGGAGGTAAAACAAAGCTTTGTGGGAGGAAGAAGCTGGTCTCACTTAGACTTTCTGTTTATAAAATTGTAACAATGCAGAGGTTAAAAATTTACTACTATGTGAATTTTTAATTTGAAATTTTTAAAACATTTATTGATATTTCATTAGTGGAGAAAATCCTCATCAATTTTTTCAAGGACTAGTAATATTTTCAGATTCTCAGTGACAGTTAAGTACTAGCAGTGTGTTTGTATTACTTTTGTAATTAAAAGTCTGACTAAAGGAATCTTTTTACATTTATAAGTTTGCATATATAAAGAAATCAGCCAAATTAATTATTTTTAAAAATCAATCACGTTACACATAGCATGAGATTGCTAATTAAAAATCCATATATGTTAAATTAATAATACAATTCCAATTAATCTGCCTGACTTGATTATAGAATGAAGATTACTATATCAGAGGGTGATAAGATTTTATTCTTTCTGAATGTGTTTGGTTATTGTGCATATGTGTGTACTGTTTTAATTTTTAAGAGCTCTATATTTAGCATACATTGTTTCCATATGTAGAAAAATCTAGATATTTAAAAATATACCCTAGATTTAGAAAAGCAAAGCAATACTTACAATAATGTTGCACAATGTGAGAAAAAGAAACATAAGTCTAGGAGCAAATAATGGGGTTAAATTATAGATACATTGTACAACCGTTAGCATTGTAAAGCTTTGCAGAAAGATATGAAAAGTTTCAAATAGAAGATAATAAGCAACCGTGACAAACTATATAGAAAGATAACCAAAAAATGCACCTAAATACTCCCACTGATTTTGAAATTGTGTTCTTGACATGAGGAAAGCAGTTTAATACATTTTTGGCACCATTAGTTATTTTATTTCTATCAGACAATGTTCTTCATGCTTTCCTTAAAGGATTTTTATATCCACAGCTATTTCACTGAGAGTATTTCCATAAGGGGCAGGTATTTCTTCCTCCTGTTAAAAGAGTTAGTTTGGCCTTACAATTTACTTTGGTCAGTGTAATGTGAGTAGAGGTAATGCAGATGCTCTAAAAGCATATTTTTGGTTTGGTTTGGTTTGGTTTGGTTTGGTTTGGTTTGGTTTGGGGGTTTTTATTTGTTCATTTTTTGTTATGCTTCCACCAGGTGTGTTGCTCTTTGTATTTCCTGAAGGGTATGTCTTAATGTGAGGATGCTCCTTCAGATCAGATTCAGAGACAAGAAATTATAGCAATGACAACTTCAAATGGGAAAAGAAACCAGCTGCCAACTCCCATCTTAGGAAAGTAAAGTAAAGCAAATCTGACCTGGAACAAATGTAAGGATGCAACCAAAGATAAAATAAAATCAGTGAAAGAAAATGGTCCAACAACAAGGAAAATCAGTGGAATAAAAGTGTTTTACTTTGAGAGGAACAGTACAAGCTTTAAATCTCTAGCCAATGAATCAAGAAAAACAAACAATTTAAAAATATAAAGGATGGAAAATTACAAATCACTTTAATATTTGTAAGGATGAGTTGTAATTGCCATTTGTTGGTGATTTATGATTTCATTACATGAAAGTGTTTGTACAGTTAATATGAGTTGTATTTTTGGCATAGGGTTACACACTACTCCACTGTAAGATTTTATAGGTTTTGTAGGCATACTTCTACCTTTATTCTGGATATCATTTGTTTTTATTTTTATAATGTTGATAAATTCATCTACAAATTTGTTAACCTACTTGACCTTTTGAAGAATCAAATTCAGATTAATTTTTCATTGTTTACTCACCCTATGTAATTGTTACATAATTTTAATATAATTATTTCCTTTTTTCGTGTTCTGTGGAAGGCAGTTTCTAAAAGAGTTCATCATTACTTCTTTACCTAGGCCCTTGTGTAATCTTGTTCCCATGTTTGTTAAATTTATAATTCATGGTGGTATATAAAACATAAATGTTAGACCTGTCCTTGAAGCACTGTGAAGTTTGGGCATAAGAATATATTTTGTAATGTTTAAATCGATTTAAACATATCTGTATCCTGAATATTTACCCTTTTTTGAGGTTGATGCTTTCAAATTTCTTCTAGCTTTGTGAAAGGCATGGAGTACTATTGTTATCATTTGTTAGCCTACTGTAAAAGACCACACCAGGACTGTTTCCTAATTGCCACTTTTGTTTGGGTCAAATTCTTCCTTACTCTTTCAGCTTTTAGTAATCACTGTTTTAGTCTCAACTTCCATGAAATCGACTTATTTGGTTTCCAAACAGGAGTGAAGGTCATATATGTCTTTTTATTCCTGGCTTATTCATAACTTCCAGTTTCCCCTATTTTATGACAAATAACAGACTGTCACTCATGTTGTGGTTGAATGATTGTTCTCGCATGCCACTTTTTTTAAAAAATCAGTCATCAGTTCATGGATATTTTGTTTCCTTATTGGCTGTTAGGAATATTGCTGTAATGAGCATGGATATTCAGCTATCTCTTTCACAGGCTGATTTCATTTCCTTTGGACGTATACAGTGATGGGCTTGCTACAGCACAGATAGCTTCACTTTTTCATTGTTTTGAGGAACTTTCACACCGTCTTCAATCCTGGCAATCCCTCTTTGACTTTTGGGGAATGGTGAGTGTGGGTAGTGAGAACAAGCCCAAGGCTTGGTCATGCTAGTCAAGTGCTCTACCATTGCATTACATTCCAAGCCCATTTCCTGGAGTTTTTATGTATTCAGTGACACTCTTTTCAAATAAGCACAAAGCAATGAGATGTCTCTTCAAAGATGGGAATAGCTGTCAGGTGCAGAGAAACACACCTAAAATCCAGAATTCCCCTAAAAGCCCCCCTTGTTTCTGGTATTACAGACTTACTTGGTATGGGAAAGACAACATGTGTGGCCCAAGACTACAGGTGCGATGTTACTGTAGCTGAAATGAGACTGACACTCCTGTGCATACATCAAAGCTCCTTCCAGATCCACCCTCTCCGTGTATCTTAAGGCAAAAGGCATTCACCAGGAGGTGTAAAACCAAGCAGACTGTAACCTGTGGTGACAGAGGAAAGTTTGAGGTGCAGGGGGGTGAGGAAGTGGAATTGGAAAAAATGGGGGGGTTTAGGGACAGCAGAAAATGGTTGTGTCTGATGTACCCCAAAAATCAAAGATCAAAAGTTATGAAGAAAAAAAAAAGATAAAAGGCCAAGACATCTTGAAGGGAAAAGGAGTGCTTTATTTAGGCTGGTACCCAGCGACACAGAGTGCGGGTGGAATTTACACTGCTGTGTAACTGGGTTAAGGATTAGAGGGACTTATAAAGGGAAAAACTGCAAAAGGGGGTTGGGAAGGCAAGAGGCAGGTTGTTCCAAGAAACAGGCCCATTTTAGGAGAAAAATTAGCTCTTCGGCACATGTGTGCATGGGGGGAAGCAGGACACCCTGTTGTTGCCTAGGGGGTTGGGTTGTGCTGAGGAATTTAGGGGAAACAAAGGCTGGAGCTTGTGCAGGAGACATACAGGAAATACAAAGTTCAATTTAGAACAAAGGCTACAGTGCATGCAGAACAGAATGGCGGTGTGTGAGTTAGGATACAACAGTGTCCAGCATTGTATTCAGAGCAAGGTTTCAAAACCAAGTGACGATCTCAGTTCCAATTCCTGTTTACAGTGAGATTGAATTAAGAGCTTAAAAATGGTATAAGGGAAAGAAACTTCCAACCTACTAGATGTCCAGTATGAGTTCGTGTTCTCTAAAATCAAAGAATGAATTTTAGGAACAAGGGAGGTTCAGAGCAGAATATATTAATTGAGAGAGAGAAAGATTCCCTCTGAGAGACAGAAAGGGTCCCAAGTGGTTTGTCAAACACTCTGTCTTTTCTAGGGACTTTTATAGACCAAAACAGCAGGTGGGACAGGTCTACAGTCGGGAAAACATGCAACTTGCAAAGTGGGCACGAAGTGAGACAAAACTGTGGTCAAACAGTAAGATTAACTGCTCAGATAAAATCAGTAACAAATAGAGAAGCAAGTCACTTAGCTAGTATGCATGAATACAGAAAAGGTCTTTGCTTATAGGGAGTTAGGTTAGTGCATCCTGGCTTCCTCAAGGAGATAGAGACCAATTTAGAATATCAGTCTCTGATGTTTAACCTTAGGAAGCATGTGGGTGCATTACTTTTACCTTTAGTCTTGAGGTCTGGCCCACAGCTGAGATGTCTGTCTTCCCCACAGCTGCAGGGTATTGGGTCTGTTTCACTGGCTTCTTCAAGTGCCCAATCCTGTCTGACTCCCTGTAATTTTTCTATCTAACTCAGCTGCCTTTTACAATCCCACCTCCAAAGAAGTAACCTAACATGGCATGAAGGAGTAATAGTGATGACCAGTCTGGCTTCTTCAGGCCAAACGGAGTCATAGTTATTGACCAGCAGTCAGGGATACTCTACAGAGGGTCTATCTAAAGGTTCTCAATAGACACAAGGTGTTTTTATGTTGGGTAGGTAGATAAAGTCTGGAGAAGATAAAGGCAAAGAAACAAGCATGCATTGGCCAAATAATAGACTCAATGAGATAATTAATAACACAGTTAACAAAGATCTCCACCAAAAGGAGCAGGTAACGTTATATGTATGATTACTTGTAGTTTGGCATCTTCTAGGCAAGAACAAATTTTAATCAAAGCATGCACAACCCATGTACATATGCAAAGGCATGTATAATCAAAGCATTCACATTAGAGTTGACAGGTGGGTTTAGAAAATCTTCAGAGGGATAGCAATTGTCACCTACAGGCTCTTAGGTCCCTTTATTGGTGACATTTTGTCATAAATACCTCTAGCTTTAGTTATAATTATTTCTAAGCTTATGGTAACATATAAGAACCATCATATATCATTTTGACCAGTGAAAACAATCTTAAATTTCTGTACATGAACAATAATATGTACTGTATATGTAAAAACCAGTCTCAGCATCATTTTGATTAGTTGACAACTTGGAGATTATATATATATAAAAATCTCTCCGAGTTTGGAGTTGGGCTTTTAGGCATAACTAACAGAAATGGGCAAAGAGAAAGTTATCCAAGATATTTTTGGTGACTATTTTATGGAGGTATGATGCATGGAAGGAAGACAAGAGTTGGAGAAGGACAAAGAGACATGTGCCACTGTCCATCCAAAATAGGCTGATTGTCACCTTTCATCATGATTACTCAGGGCTCCTCCATGGAGATGATGGGTAGAGACGACAGTCTGGTCAGAGGAGTGCCCTGTCTTTGGTTTAGAAAACACTCATTTTCTACAGACTTAACTTGCTAGGAGGAAAAGTTTGGAGTAGTTTAGAGTTCTTTATCATTTTACATACCTCTAAAAATGAAAGTACAAAGTGATAGTAAAGATTAGAGGTAAATCCAGAGAAAAAAACTGAAGAAGAACAGGCTTGACATTTCCTCTAGTTTAGAGGAGGATCAGAGCTGGTCTGTCTCAGTGAAAACTGTCCTCCATGCTTAAATTCAGCCACGAGCCTACTGTTGTTTAATTTGTGGAAGGATTCCTATGTTTCAGAAGCATGTATATTTACTAAGTTTGAGTTAGATTTTATTTTAAAAGACCCACTTTACAGAAGTTTATATTAAAGTTATAGGGGCATTCTAATATTACTCTGTCTCATGCAATTGTCTAAATAAGGTCAAGCAAGGGGTATCAGTATATTTAGTAACTAGTATAAATCCAACAAGAACAAAATCTTATAATCTTCCCATATTTTGATTTAGATATATCATCATTTTAGCAAAATTATGTCAAAGAAAGCACAAGCAGTTACAAGCAATGGGAAAAGACATAGCAAAGTTTGCAGCATAAAAATTTGTTATCTAAACAAGTCCCAGACCAGAGTCTAGGAAACAACAGTAAATTCTCAGCTCCAACCAATGATGTCAATGGAAGTCCTCCAAATGATTTAGGTTAAAGAAACCCCAAAATTAACGAGATATCCAGTACAAGTTCATGTTCTCTAAAGTTGAAGAATGAATATTAGGAGCAAGAAGGTTAAGAGCAGAATATATTTATTGAAAGAAAGAAAGCTTCCATCTGAGAGTCAGAAGACATTCTGAGTGTGTTACCAAAGACTGATGTTTCTAGGAACTTTCATAGAGAAAAACCACAAAGTGAGACAGGTCTAAATTGGGGAAAACATAGGAAATCACAAGGGGGGCATAAGGTGAGACAGAACTGTGGTGAAACAATAAGATTAATTGCTCAGATAAAATTGATTAAGTCAGTGAAGAATAGAGAAGCAAGTCACTTAGCAAGCATGCATGAATACATAACAGGCCCTTTGCCTGTAGGAGATCGAGTTAGTGACTCTTGGTTTCCTCAGGTTGATAGAAACCTATTTAGAATATCAAATACCTGATGCTTATTTTTAGGAAGTATCTGGGTGAATTTCTATTATATTTTGTCTTGAGGTCTGGCCCAGAGCTGAGGTGTCGGTCTCCCCTACAATTGCAGGGTATCTGGTTTTCTACACTGGCTTCTTCAAGTGCCCAGGCCTGTCTGACGTCCTATAGCATTTCTATCGAATTCAGCTGCTTGCAACAAAAGGATATTCCTGAACTGCACCACATTGCCATGTTAAGGGTCAAGTAAAAATTAACAATGGATTGAGAGAGAGAGAGAGAGAGAGAGAGAGAGAGAGAGAGAGAGAGAGAGAGAGAAAATGACCAGTAAAATGGAAACAGAGCTTTGTGAATAAGAAATGGAAGAGGAGTTGAAGAGAGGGCAGAGAAATAGGGAAAAAAAGAGGAATTAAGATGTATCATGTACAGACACAAATTTCCTATGATGAATGTGATTGTTATGCATACCTAAATTTTATCAATAAATTTAATTAGGAAAACAAATTAATGGTGGATCCAAATGAAAAGTTGCTTTCTGTGGAGCAGTTAAAAGGAAAGGCATAAAGTTAAACAAGAAGCACAAATTTTTTAAAAAAATGGTAATATTACCCCACTATAAATTTCAGAAGGATTTGGAGGCTGTAATTCGCCAAAGGAACAAGTCAGCTTAACATTTGACCAAATCAGCACAAATCGATTCAATGAAAGTCCAACAGACAGATGTTCTTATCACTGAGCATAAAATATTTTCATTACAGTTTCTGCTCTTCTGTAAGCTCAAGTTTTAAGCATAGTGAGTCTTTCCTTCCTCTGATGACTTCTTTATTTTCAATTATGATAGGTTTTCAGTACTTACATTACAGTTCATGTGTAATATATATTGCTCTTTGATGATATTCGTTCTTTTTGAATGTTTCTTAGGAACTTAGATATGTGAAGTACAGTTTTCTTCAAATTTGGAATTATTTTGGTGATCACGTCATCAAGCATGTTTTCTACGCATCTTCTCTTCCTGTATTTCAATGACACCTATTTTTCATTGGCTGGTTTATTCTAACAAGTCTCTGAATACACATTAATTTGTTTGAATCTTTTTTCTTATCTCCATGTTTCAGTTTGGATAATTTTTATTGCAATATCTACATGATCTCCTCTTATGGCACCTTTTACTTTATATAAATGCATAGAATATGGGTTTTTTTGTTCCTAAGCACTCTAGAATATCTATTCTATTTTATAGTAATTTAATTATCACTGTCTTCATCTCTAATGGTTTAATTTTTTCTGTTATTTACCAGTTGCATTAATCTTTGTATTTCTGGTAATTTTAAATTCATGCTTAGTATAGGATGTACTAGAATTTTATTTTCTATATTTTATTGTCCTTTTAAATAATTGTGGCATATATTCTGTCACATTTTAGTGGCTTGCTAGTCAGTCTTATCTATTAGAGCTTCATTGTTTAAGCTATGATACAGCATTGAGAGGATAATCCATTATTCTAGAACTGTTGATGTGTAGGATCAGACAAGAAGTCGGCTGAGAATCAGTCAGCAATGTTCTACTCTACCAAGTTGGTACCTGTGTGAGGCATGAAAAAGTTTACAACTCTCCAGTGAGTGGCTGAGATGTATTGCCCTGATATTTTTTTTTTCTGCCCAGTCTTGTGCAATTTCACCATAAATATTTTCAGATTATTGTCCACAGAAAATTAAATTGAATCTTTTGTTGCTAAACAGAGCTTTTTATTTCTCCTTCTGATATCCTTTCCCTCAAAGTGGCCTTTAACTTCCAAATTTCCAACTTAATCAATTTGGTGACACTCTTTTGAGTGTCAGTTAAATATTATATCTTAGAAAGCAAAGGTTTATATTGTTTCCTCTTTGATGTCTGAAGATATTTTTCTAGTTTTGTATTTATTAATCTTCAATGTGTGTGATTGTCCATTACAACCTATGATTGGAAGCAGAATTTTCTTGACTTGATGTTTAAGTTCTGAACTATTTTATTTTTCTAAATATCAGTTAAAAATCTGTTTTTTCTCTATAGATATTTTCAAATTTTGCTTTTCTCTATTGATTCATGCTAGCTTAAAATTGTTAGATATAGGTTCAACATGACATTCTGTTAGTTAATTTTTAATTTAATTTGGAACATTGCAGATGTAATGAAAATTTATTTAGTTACTGACTGGAAAGTAAATGGTCATAAAATAGTACATCTACTTACACAGTAAGACCTTTATGGTTTTAGAAAACTAATTATTAAACATTTATGATATTTTTATTTCTAAGGATATTTCAAAACAAATCACATTAAAGATTTAATGAACCGAAATTTAGGTAAGAAATTTATTTTATTCAACAGGAGAAACAAAATATTAATAAAAATTAAACATAAATGTACCTAAGATAGTTATACTGCTACTTTTTCATAGTTTATTGAAAAGAAAGATTTGTGCTAATATGGTTTGGATAATTAAATGCCAATATTTTATATTCTGAGTAGTTACCTTGAAGATAACAATATGCAATGCATTACCTATTCTTAGTTTTTTATTATCTTGTGTTGAAATTTTGGGTTTTTTTTTTGTCTTTAAAATAAAAAATAGAAAATGAAGAATAGATAAACAGACTGTGTAATTACACCTCTTCAATAAAAAGGGTGACTCAACTGTCGGATTTCAGAATACATTATTCCTCCAGACTACTGTCAGTTAATACTTATGTCTATTTTTTATGCTTTTTCATTTTTATAGCACTTTACTCATGTCTGCAGAATTACTTTGTAAAACTTCTTACTTTACTTGCAGAATAGTTTCTGGGAATTTCTATTGTCTAGGATACAGATCTGATTCTCCAGGTAAGATTTCTGCTTGTTTCCACAAAGGACATAGCAGAATTATTGACTCAATCTACTCTAGTTAAGGTCAATGGCTGAGGTTTTATAGACATTCCTGTCACTTGTTTTTATAATTCTGTGGGAGAACTGTCTCAGACTTCTAATACTACAGGGGCCATTATTAACTTAAGTATAAACTTATCACCAGTACAATTCATTTATTTAATCACACACATGTACTTAGGAATGATTGTATTTATTTCTGGATCACCTCATGCCCCAAATTGTGTGTGTTTTATTTTTTTCTCAATATTTTCTGAGGTATTTTAAGCATATATAATCATGCTTCCAGCTTTTGCAATAATTGTAAAGACTGAAGTGCTTCAACTCTTTTATGTTCTTTATTTCTATGTTTTTACTGACATTTTTGTCTGGTATGGATTATCAACTTGTATTCAAAAAATTTCAGAATCTTTAAGCATATATTTTACCTGCCCTTCTGAGCATTTTGTAAGAGTAGAATTAGTTCAATAGTCTAGTCAATTAAAATATAAGTCAAAGTTCTCTCATTCTTTTAAGACATATTCAGAAAAAATACATATCTTGTATTTTTAAAAAGCTAATTTACAGCCCTAAGGAATCCAGGGTGCTACTCCTTTTTGATATAGCTGTAAAATAATATGCAGACAAAAGTTAGAAATCTTACTGTGTTTCCCATAAAAAGTAGAATGTGTCATCAGTTAGGAAGAAGGAACAATTTATAAAGTGAAAAGATCACAAGAAGAAAGATCCAATTACCATATTTTAAAAACTAATGAGAACATTTAAGAGAAGATAAGAGATTTGAAGGAGGCATGAGTTTTCTAACAAAAACTATGCTAAAATAATATATAAAAGGAAAGTTTTAAAAGCATAGAAAAATATTCAAATGATCAAACTATGAGTAAAAGGGAATTACTAAATTTCAGAGCTGCTTGTTGGAGCTAACAAAATGATTTAAGGTAATTTTACTGATGAGTAAAATTACTGATAGATTAGTGTTGCAATTGAAATTGCTTATAATTACTGAAAATTATTGAAGTTGAATCATAAATATGATTAACCCTGTGATATTGTCAAATATAAGCATTCTGGAAATTTTTAGGTGATTAATAATAACATCAAGATTTAACTACTTTCAACGTTCTTCAAAATTCCAAATACTTATGACACTATTAATAGTTGAAATGTGTAGGAATGTAAAAAATGTCTTAGGGTTTGAGTTTATGACAATTATTTCAAGTCTGAATATAAATCAAAATAAAATAGAGGTACATAAATGCATCTTGAGATCAGATTGAAGTAAAGAAACAATATATTTGAGGAGATAAGTTAGTTGAGAATCACTGAAGGCAAAACTCAATATTCAGTACATAATTAGGAGCCTAAGAGTATTAAAATGAAGTCTCGTTTTATATATCTTATGGAAAATATCAAAATTTGTTGAAGAACTAACCGTAATTGATAATAAATACTACATTTCAAGTGTCAGTCTAGGTCAACAAGAATTTTAGGCTTAATTAAGATGTGAAAGACTTCTTGAAAACACATTTTAAAAATGACAATGAAATAAGTGAAAATGATAAAATGAAATAAAATTTATATTGTGATGGTTAATTATAGTTTTAAGATTACATTTTTAAAATGAAGACAAAAATGAAAATATATAACAGAATTCAGATTTAGAGTCCAATCATGGCAAAAAATGAGAACAAAAATATACATTTACAATAAAATAAAAGCCTAAACAAATTGAAAATATGCCTTAGAAGTATAAACTTATGAACTAGAAAGCTGAAAAAAGCATAAATATATGCAGAAATGTTAAAAATATATACATTACTTTTAAAGACTGTTTTAACACATAGTGCAAAATAACAACTCTCTATAATACACTGTTAAAAAGATTCCAAACAGAAACAACTTCAAAGACAGGCTAAAAGAAAGATGATAAGTTAGGATTTATCAAATCAATTTTATAAAGAAAGCAAATGTAGAATAAGTGTCAGACAGAATAAAAGGGAGAGTAAAGTGAATATACTATTATGGGAAAAATAGCTTCATATTGATGAAAAGATAAAGATCCACGAAAGCCTTGTAATGATCATGAACGTTTTCACTGACAAATTGCACTTCATGAAAAATGTATAAAGCAAAATCCATTAGAAGTAAGGAGAAAAATTGATAAAAACAGAATTGTCATCAGAAAGTTTAGAACACCATTACAAATCCATGGCAGTTCAACTAGCCCTAAGTTGTGAACACGTAATTTTAAAACAATATAAATAAGCAATATGAAAATCATTTCAAAGCTTTCTCTTTTATTCAGCAAAAGGCTCCCAAACTGCCACACTGAACACAGAAAAGGCATCAACAGGTGAATTTTTTATTATGGCTTCCAGAGGTTTTGATCTCTGTATTTTCTGTCCTCTCCAGGGAATGTAAAATTAATAACCCTGCAAAGGCGTGTGGTTATAGGTACCTACGCAGCTCAAGACCCCCAGTTCTTCCAACCTGACTGTAAGCCACACTCCTGCTATCCGAGAGCGGCTGTTTTGTTACCAGGATTCAGACTTTAGTAAATGTTACACATGCAACCATGGATATCCAGACGCAGAACTCTTACATATGCTTACCCTCGACTGTACAGAAGAAGCCAGTAAGAAAAGATCTGACACATTCGAATCTGGATAAGTATTTTACTATGCTTATTGGCACAGGCTTTAACATCAAAGTTTTAAATTCATATTTTATTTCCACCACTTAGTTGTGTATGTGCACACACATACACACCTACTCATACACAAACAGTGATCATTCCAAGAAAGTTGAGTCACAGCATAAATGAATAAATGTGTGTATCTGTGTTATCACATGATAGTGCATAAAGTTTTAAAGTAATGAAATTTAAAAATGTCTAAGGCTAGCCCTATTTCCTTTCCCAGAAGTAGAAGTGAGCTAAACTCTATCAATATTATTTAAATATTTTACAACAAAAATGTACTTATTGAAGTAAATGAACACGTTTGAATAATTCCATTTTCTCATTGGAAGATTAGTTTTCCTTGGTTTCCATGATAGCACGATGCATTTTGCATGCTTTTGCCTATGTCTGAACAGTTCTGTCCTCAGGTCTCTGTCATAGGCCACTTTCTTTTCAGTTTTTGGAAAACTACTTCAATTCTTTGGATTCATTTGTCAGCAGTATACTTGTTTATTCCAGATCTATCTCTAATTCTAAATTTTTTTTTACTTTTTTATTTTAAAAATAACAACACTGATACAGAATTTCAAAACAATATAATAGGAAATTAGCAAAGGTTAATATGCTGCGTATTGTTAGTCTCAAAGTAGATGCTAATAACACAAGATATAAGCATGCATAATTAATCAAACAATACAAGCACAAACATTTTTAATGAACTAAAAGAAATAAATAGTATAGCTATCTTAAATATCTTTTCTATATACATATATATATATATATATATATATATTTTCCCTTTCTTTCTTTTCTCCTTTCACCCACCCCAGTGGTTCTTTATATTTGAGCAGTTACTTTCCCTTTCACAATATCTGTTACAGATTTTCTATTTTATTAATTTTTCAGTTTCTTACACTAGGGGGACAATACAGTGTCACACATGTTATTTTGATGTATTTCACTTATGAGTGAGTATGGTCTCTAGTTTCATCTATTTACCTATATAAACTTCAGATTCATCCTTTTTACAATTGAAGGTTTGCAGAACTGTAGAAAATGTCCACATTTTGGTTATCCATTCCTCTTTTGATGGGCATTTGGCTTGTTACCAAGATTTAGCCATTACAAATCGTGGTGCTATAAACATGGGTGCATGTATATCACTGTGGCATGATGTTTTTAATGCTTCTGGGAAAATATCAAGAAAAAGAATAGCTGGGTTGAATGGAATCTCTAATCCTACTTTTCTGAGGAATCTCCACACTGATTTCCACAGTGGTTGCGCCAGTCTACACTCCCACCAACAGTGGAACATGTTTCCTTTCCTTACAAGCCCCTCAGCATTTGTTATTGGTTGATTTCTTGATGCTAGCTGACCTATAAGGAATGAGATGGAATCTCAGTGTTGTTTTAATTTGCATTTCACAAATGACCAATAGTATTAAGCATGTGTTTCACATATTTGCTTGACATTTATATTTCTTCATCTGACAATCATGTATTCATTTCAGATTCCCGTTTTTGAATAGGGTCTTTGAATTTGGGAAGCCTGATATTTTTCAGTTCTTTATATGTTCTAACTACAAGTCCTTTGTCTGAGGGACAGTTGGCTAGAATGTTTTCATACTCTGTGGGTTTTCTTTTTACTCTGGTAAAAAGAAATCTGTTGATTTCCTTTACGGTGTAAAAAAACTTTAATAAGATGAGGTCCTACTTGTTGATTCATTGAAGTATTTCCCATGTAGTTTGGTTTTGTTCACGAATTCTCCCCCTGCCCCCATGCCTTCCAGATTTCTACCTGCTTTCTCTTCCAGTAGGTTTAGTGCTTCTGTTTTAATCTTTAGATCTTTGATCCATTTTGACTGTAGTTTAGTGCATAGTGATAGACATGGGTCTAGTTTTAGACTTTGATATATGGAAAGCCAGTTTTTCTAGCACCTCTTATTAAAGAGGTTTCTTTTAGTGAACATGTTTTGCCCTTTGTCAAAGATAAAATGACAGTGTGTTTGCATTTATGTCTGCATCTTCTAATCTGTTTGATTAATCCTCCTGTCTGGTTGTTTGTTTGTTTGTTGTCAGTAGCATGCTTGTTTTATCACAGTAGCTTTTAGTAGAATTTCAAGTCAGTGATTGTGATCCTCCTTGATGGACCTTTATTGGCCAAGATTTCCTGTGCTATGGCAGGTCTCTGTTGTTTCCAAATGAATCTTAGAACTGATTTCTCTAAATCTGTGAAGTATGCCAATGACATTTTGATTGGATTTGCATTAAATCTGTAACACTTTTGGGAGTGCGTCCACCTTCACAGTTTTGGTTCTTCCTATCCATGACCAAAGGATTTCTTCTCATTTTTTTCATGTCCTCTTCCATCACTTTTTCAGAGTGCTATAATTCTTAATATATAGCACTTTATTTCCTTTGTTGGATCAATACCTATGTATTTCATTTTTTTGATGCTATTATAAAAGATTTCCCTGATTTCTCTCTCAGTGAGTGTTGTTGGTGTACAGGAATGCTACTGATGTTTGAGTGTTGATTTGGTATCCAGCTATGCTACTGAATTTGTTCATTCATTCTAGAAGACTTTCGGTGGAGTTTTTGGGGTCTTCTATTTGGTGTATCATGTCTTCTGTGGGTAAAGATAGTTTAACTTCTTACTTTCCTCTTCTTATTCTTTTTATTTCTCTCTCTTGTATAACTGCTCTAGATGTTTCCAGAACTATACTGGATAAGAATAGTGAGAGTGGACATCTTTGTCTTGTTCCTGATTTTAGAGTAAAAGCTTTCAGTTTTTGTCCATTTAGTAGCATGTGGACTGTTCATTTGTCATAGATGGCTTTTATCAGATTGAGGCAAAGGTCATCTATTCCAATTTTCTATGGAGTTTATCATGAATAAGTGATGAACATTATCAAAAGCTTTTTCTTCATCTACTGAGATCGTCAGGTGATTTTTGTCTTGGTTCTATTGATATGATGTATTACATTTATTTATTTGTGTATGTTGAACCATTCCTGCATTTCAGTCATGAATCCCTATTTGGTCATGGTGTATAGTCTTCTTGATGATTTTCTTTGTTAAGTTTGTTAATATTTAATTGACAATTTTTGTATCTGTGTTCATTAAGGAGATTGGTCTTTAGTTCTCTTTTATGGTTGGTTCTTTCTTTGATTTTTGGTATCACGGAAATACTTGCCTCCAGTAATGAGTTACGTTGAATGGATTCTCTTCCATTTGTGGAGTATTGATGTTAAATCTTCTCTAAATTTCTTATAGAATTCAGCCATGAATCTATCAGGACCTGGGCTTTTCTTTGTTGGTAAATTTTAATTATATTTTCAACCTCTTAGCAGGAAGGATATGGAGATGCTATTTCACAGATTTGGTGAATGAAAACTATGAGGAGTAATATTTAAGGAGACATTTGAATCATCTCCTCGCTGGAGGTGTTGCGACCCAATATTCATCTATGCATGAGTGACCAAACTGTGAAAGAAGCAAAGATTGTTCAAAACAGACAATCTGAGAAGTCAGACTATTTCCGTCATTACAAATCTTCACTATTGTGACTTCCATTCTTTTTGAATTCAGTTTGCATTGGAAGCCTCTTATTTTGGGTTCAAGAATAGATTAGATAAGATGTTTCAGAGAAGAAGATGTGATGCTTCTGATTTTATAATTAACAGTGGCCTGGTGAAAGTGCTGAGTAAATACTTCCCAATACAACCCCTTTTCTACATCTAGCAAGACAAAAGCATGTGCTACTTAGGTAATGAGTACTTTTTGCCCCAGTAAAATGCCTCATTAGTATGTAAGTGCCTGTCTCCAAACCGGTAGGTTATCTGCTAAGATGAGAACTTGCATACTTATAAATAAGCATGACAGTACATTCTGGAAGCATCAGAAAGAATCAAAGTGAATACATTTTTACAGCACAGACAATTTTTTTCTGTTACAAAATTCCAGTTCTAGAACAACATATTTATACAGGAACATGCTGAGCCGTGTCATTTTTTCATTTAAGAAAAACGTTTTACCTTGTTTTCCTAGGTAAATTTTTATTCTGCATCATTTCTTGATGCTTATTTAAAATTCTGTTCAGTATTAATTCTCTTTAAAGTCACGAACTCTCTTGAATAGTTATTATATAGTAAATATACTGTTGACAAACTGTTTATTTGCTTAGGTAATATTGTTTTCTTTGACTTCAAAATAATATACTGATGTACACATGGGAAACTAATAGGAATCACGGCTGAGTTTTCACCAGGAATATTTGTAACATCACTCAAAGTCTGATAAACAAGAACAAAATCAATCCTGAATTCAATATGCAGTGAGTTAGTTTCAAACTAGAAAAATGAAAAAGTCATATATGATTTCAGCTGAACAGGGTTTGCAGCAAACAAGTCATTATAATCACTAGATTTGCCTTTCCAGTAATTACATTACTTAACATTAATGTTCCTAAAACTTTTATATTTTAATGTTTTCTAGAGTCCCCAAATTCACTCAACTGAAATAAATGAGAAATCACATAATTTATAAACAGTGCTTTTGAAGAACAGTAAATGAATATAATCTGTAAGTATTGACCCAGTTCTGACTGAAAAACAGTTCTTTGATTCTAGTTTTTATTGTATTTTCTCCATTTACTGAAAACTCTCATTTTAACCATAAGACACAAATGCATTCCTTTCTTATGAAGCATGTGGTCTATGAAAAGTTCCAGCTATCACATAAATAATAATTAAAAATAAGAGCAAACATTCAACAGCATGGCTTCCTTTGCACTGATAGAACTGTAAGTTCTTAAAGTCAACCAAATGTCCAAAAATGATATATTTCTTGGGTACATTAAGGCAGTTTAATCAGAGTTGTCATTACCATTGACACTACATGTAGGAGGTGTTTAAGGCAAATAATTTTAAAAAGATAAACCCTGGTTCAGCCAACAAAGGACTTTGATCCTTTTTCTCTTTTTTATTTTTACTAACTCAGAATCAGCTGTGACCATTAAAGCTGAGCTGACTGTTCCAAACAGGATAGAAAACTGTGAAATGGAGGTTAAGGGTGGTGGAGTTTAAAAGTAGGACTTAAAAACAACAGTGGTGCTGTAGGGCCAGCACAGAAGCCCTGGACTGATAAAATTAGGCTTCTTTTCCAGGAAAAGATGATATACCCATCTGTTGCTTAAGGCACTGTGAAAAGGTGATCATGTCCCCGAAACTCATAGCCAAACAATTCTAATTTAAAATTAAACTTGATAATTGCTTATAGCAGTACAAAAAAAAAATCCTCCTAATGATAAAATGGGCTTTAAATCAACATTTCTTTCATTTTTTTCTTTGTATTAATTGGTATTTATTAAGGACATGTGAAATGTCCAGGATTATTCTTGAGACCATGGATTAAATATTAAGTAAACAAAAGACTTTCAGAACTTTCACTAGATTGGGAATGTACTACAGCTCAGCAAAAATTACAGTAGGCTAAGTAGTGGTATAGGATGTGGCAGAAAATAACAGGTGGGGGCTACGAGTCCATGACAGCTGGAGAGGAACAGGTCTTTTAGTACAGATGGTCATGGAAAGTCATTTCAAAATGGTGACAAACGGATCAGACTTACAGGGAGAATTTGGAGTCACAGTGAGCTACTGGATGCATACGGTAAGATTCCAGATGTGTTGAGAATGTAAATATCCAAGTCCCTGAGCCCAAAGCAGATAAGCAGAATACATAAAAACAACAAGGAATTGAGTAAGAAATAAAATGATCAAAGAGTGTGGAGAATATACACTTACACCCACTCTTTCCTCATTTATGAACTAGCTAGTATTGTGTAATTCTTATCACATTTTCAGTAATAGCATGATGTGCTCCAAAAACCTGTAACATCATCTGCACAATTATTAATCCTATTCCTTTTTTTGTTCTGGTAGTCACACTGCAGTGTTGCTTTCCAGGTTCTTTTTCTGCAGGAATAAAGTGGGCCTCCCTCACTTTTCCATTTTGGGTGTGGTCAATATGAATTAAATTTGAGTAGAAAATGTGGCAGAGATGATGGTGTACTGATTCTAGTTGGTTCTCAAGGTCTTTTCTCTCCTTAATGGCATTGGTGCTCTGTGAAGAGAGATACAGGGAACACAGTCCAACCTCACAAGGATTGTTGACCCCCCACTCAAAGCAGATATGTGAGCAGAGCCTGACTGAGATCAGCGGGGCTTCCCCATCCTGAACAACACAGGTGAGCTATCAGCATCATGTAGTAAGACATTTAATGTTAAGTCACAGAGGTTTATGCAGCAGTTGCTTGTTTATAAAAGTTTAACGGGCATTTTTCTATATATTGTTAAATATTCAGTCACTGTTTATCTGGGAAACCAATGAGTTCTATAGGGCATATTTATGAACAATTTAGGAGTACAAAAATTATAGAAATATAAGTGGTTGAATGTTCTTCAATCATAAAGAAGTGTTTATTTTTTGAATCAATTCCTTACTGAATCAAAGTTAAATAGACAATAACATCTGTCAAACCTATGAAACCTAAAGCACTATCTTGTGTAAGGAACATATTATTTTTATGAAGAAAAATAGTGTATGGTGAATTCACATAGGTTACAGTAGTGTGAAAATGTGAACACAGCTTAGGTCATGCCAATTTAAGAATTACAATCAGTAGCAATAAATTCAAATTTTCATCTTGATCTCATATGTTTTCGTAGTACTTTATATTTAATTAGCAAAGGAGAAAAATGTAAAATGAAGAACATTGTGTGGATTAAACAATATCTGTGTAAGGATAAGGAAAAAAATATATATATAATATATATGTCATATGCATATATGTGTTTATGCCCATACAAACACAATGAGATATATATATAATAAATTCATATAGTATACAAAAATCTTAAACTGTGATATTGTATTATATATATATATATCCATCATATATATAACATATATATGCATACACATGTGTATATATATGCATCTATTTTCTGAGAATAGAACTAAGAACAAATATAAAAATATAATTGAGTGGCAAGGAAAACAGATAATTCACAGATAATGAATTTGTGAATATCAATCTAAAAGAATAATGGACTTCTGGAAAATGACTGATTCCAAGACTGAGGTAAGAAACATACAAGATGACTCCAGAGTACCTTGCTTTACTACAAAACAAAAAGTTGCACAAATAAAATAAGCATAACTAAATTAAAGAAAGCAGCAACCAGATTGAAGGAGCTCTTTTTCACCAAATTTCACAAAATTTACATTTCAGAGATCAACAGACTATGCATGAACTCAAATAAAAGTATTTCACACTTGGTTAAGCTTAGTTTTCCAGGTAACTATAATGATCAATTACTGTGTCCCTTTCAATTAATAAGTAAATGAATGGAGAATATTATTCATTTATTTAATAGCTTCTCTCAAATCAGTAATTAATTACATGGATACAATATTAACTTTGTATTTTACTCCATGAATATCATTTGACTGTTTTACTTATTTGAATGCAAAACTTACCCAGATTTGGCCAGCAGTAGCACACTCTAATAGGTTGTTTTTGTGTAGCTTTTACAAAGCAACTGATTTACACAATGTGGGGGCTGTCTACTTGGTCTTTGTGCAATGCTGAAAGAATCAGGGGACAGGAGAATCAAGAAAGGGAGTCACCACTGGAGATGAAACCCCAATTGTACAAGGCAGATCTGCCTCAGTATGAACCAAACCCTATCTGTTTTAATTGCTGCTGACCTTGGTAACAAAGAGATGCCCTGAGATCGGCTGCTTTCTGATCATGATCATAAAGCTAACCACACACACATTCACAGACAGAGAAGTTGGAGAATTGACGTAGATAAAGTTTAGAATCAGATACCGGTTCATACCAACAGGGAGATTGTCTTGATTACTTTTTTCTCATTGTTAAGACAAAATAACTAATGCCCCAAGGGAAGCAAGGAAAGGTATCTCTCTTACGGTTTTGGTGATTGCATTCCACACACACCTGGCTTCAAGGCAGGGTGGTGTGGTGGGGCAGTCATTCATGGCCACCACAAACAGCAAGAGCAAACAGAGCAAAAGAGGGAAAACACGTCTTCTTCCTGCCTTTATGCTGTGTGCCGGCTCCACCCTGGGCGGGTGCAGCACCCAGACCACCAATCCCAGCACCAGACAACAAACCAATCACAAACCCTAGATTCAGCCACCTCCATGGCTACATGAGGCTTGAGGGGGTCACCCAGACACAAACCATAATAGTAATTCAGAGGGTCGATTGCAGTATCACTATAATTTATGGTCAAAAGTCATTACTTTCATTCTAGCGCACTAAAAACAATAGCTATTTAACACCTACCGATGGATTTATAGCTCATAAAAACATTTGTTTTGGCAAAAACATTTATTTGAAAAAAATTATAGCATCTAAACTTACTTGCCTATGATATTTTTTCTTTGTGACAATACATATAAGAAAAAGTTACAAAAACTCTGTGGCATACATTTCTGATTCTCGCTTGACTGAATTGCTTGTTATAATAGAGCTTTAATAGAAAGCTTAGGATTTTTTTCCCTTTGAAGAACTTGTTAATATGGTAACAGAATATGCAGTGGCACTAGACAAGTAAAGCCTTTGTTCCTCGTTTTTAACTCAGTATAATTTCCTGATATAAATATTCCATCCTGATTTCAGAAAAATTATACAATTTATAGACACCTATTTTTGAAAATATAGAAACCACTAAAAAATGCATTTATAAGGCTATGAATTTTAAAGGAAGGAACAAAGGAAGAGGTAGTCCAGTGCTTCCAGATGGAACCATGTACTGCATCTGTTCTCTTGCCCCGGTTTTCTCTTCAGGGACACTGTTACTAGGAAAGAGTTCATAGTCAAATGAAGTCCAGAAAGGCAAGTCTTCCAGCATGGTTCCTATTACATGTTCAGTAGTAAATAAAAAGAGGTTTGTTCACCCCATCTCATTCTAACAAATGATACAAATTATTAAAGGAGAAGTGTCATTAGCACATATTCTCTTAAATTACAAGCCCAGCCAGGAGAAGGACCCAGTGCCACGCTCTGGAGGTGATTCCAGCTAGCCCTGTGGTCTGGAGGTTCTGAACTCCTCCAAGCCAAGCACAAGGCCCTGGTGCCATGCTCTGGGGGTGCATCCCTACTAGCTCCAAGGAGTATCAGAGCTATGCCCAGTCTAAAATCCCAGCTCAATCCATTGGGGGAATGCTCAGCCTATTGGACTCATAGGTCCCAGAGGTACCAAGCCTTGCCCAGCCCAGAGCCTCAGAGCCATCCAGCAGGCAGTGACCAGCCTAGCCATAAAGTGCTGAAGTTTTTGAGCACAGACTATCATAATGCAAGGCTCCAGCACCGTAGTTCAGGGGTGCACCCCACCTAGCCATTTGGGTATCACAGGATCAAAGCTCTGCCCAGCATAGAATTCCAATGCGATCTATTGGGAGGGTGCCTGGCCAGCCACACAAGTCCTGGAGGAAAAAGAAAACATAAAAGAGCAAGATTCAGTCTCAGTGATCCAGCCCACTGGGAACAAACCCAGGAGACATCAAAACGGAAGACACTGGGAATCACACTACTGAACTTTTTGAAATGATAGCAGCTAAAGTAAAGAAACAACTCCATAAAGCTATAGAGGAAATCAGATTAGAAATAATCTCTGAGGTAAAAAAATGAAATGACAAACATTATGAAAGAAATGTTAAGTGTATCTAAATATCTTGATAAAAAAATGGAGAAGCATAAGAAAATGATGAAAACTTTCAGTGAACAATATAAGACAGAATTGTAATGTATGAAAGAAATTCAAATGGATATTCAAGAAATTAAAATTCCATTGAAAGCTGGAAAACCACTCGAATGAAGCTGAAGATAGACTCATTCTTTGAAGACAGGTTGGAAGCTTATGATCATGAAAGAAAAGATCCCTTAAAAATAACAAAGAACTAAGAAACAACAGTTCAATAGCTTCAAGATGATGCAAAGATAAACAATATGAATGATAGGTGTTAATGAAAAAAATCGGGGTCAACATAAATGACATAAGAAGACTGTTTACAGAAATAATAGCAGAAAACTTTCCAAACATGAGAAAAAGAATCTGATATACAGATAAGTGAATATAGGACCCCAATTACCCATAACCAAAATATATCTTCACCCCAACATATAATAATTAGGATCTCAGAAATTCAGCACAAGAGCAGAATACTAAAAGCTGTGAGAGAAAAGAAACAGATTATCTATGAAGGAAAGCCTATCAGAATCACCACAGACTTTCAGCACAAACCTTCAAATCAAGAAGAGCTTGGAGTAAAGTATTTCAAGTCCAGAAAGAAAACAACTTCCAACCCAGATTAATGTACCCTGCAAAACCATCTTTGAAAATTGATGGAGAAATAAGATATTTCCATTACAAAGAACAAATGAAGAAATTCATTACCATGAAACCAACACTACAAAGAGTACTAAAAGATAATCTAGAAAGAGACAAAGGTAACTACAATTCCAAGAACAACAGCAGAAGGAAATTGCTAAATATGGCAAACAAACATAAAAGGAGAGAACCAAAACCAGAAAAATAACATGACAGGGATAAGTTACTACAATTAAATCCATCAATATAAATGGTTTCAATTTAGCAATACAAAGAGACTGGCAGAGTGGATTAAGAAAAAAACTCTAACAATATGTTGTATACAAGAAACATATTTAACTCAACAGGAAATCCATACATGAAAAGTCAAAGAATGGGAAACAATACTTCATATGACAGGAACTCAGAAAAAAGTGGGGGTAGCTGTTCTGTTTGCAGACAATGTAAACTTCAAACCAAGAATGGTCAAGAGACATAAAGAAGGTCACTACATACTTGGTAGGGGAAAACTTGAAGAAGAAGAGCTAACAATCATAAATATATATGCACCAAATATTTGAGCACCCAACAATATAAGACAAATATTCATAGATAGGAAAAACAAAATAAGCAATAATACATTTATAACAGGGCACCTTAACAACCCACTGTCACAAAGAGACAGACCAACCAAACAAAGGATCAGCAAAGAAATAACAGAATTGAATCAAACTTGTGAACAAATGGGCCTTGTAGATGTGTATGAAGTGTTCCACCAACATTATCAAAATATACATTCTTCTTGGCTACACATGTTCATTATCTAAAATAGACCATATAGTAGCTCACAGAACATGCTTAAGTAAATGTAAAAGAATTAAAATAATCCCATGACCATAGCACAATAAAATTGGAAATTAATAACAAAGAATCCCACAAGAACACCATAAACATATGGAAATTAAATAACACTCTCCTAAACAACCAATGGGTCACAAAAGAAATTTAAAAACATCCATGATTGAACCAAAAATGCAAATACAACTTACCAGAACCTGTGGGACACAATGAAAGCAGTCAGTCCTCAGAAAGAAATTTGTAGCGATAAACTCCTACATGAGGAAAATGGAATGAACACAAATAAACAACCTTACGCTGACCCTCAAACTTCTACAAAAAGAAGAGCAATTCAAGCCCAAAACTCAAAGAAGAGAGGAAATTATGAAGACCAGAACAGAAAGCAATGCAATGAAATTAAAACTATACAAAGAATTAATTAAAGAGTTGCTTCTTTGAAAGAATAAACAAAATTTATAAACCCCTAGCCAATCTTATAAAAAAGAGGAAAGAAAAACTCAAATCCATGCAAACCCTTTTGAATTCATATGTCCACACCACAAGACCAGCTTCTGAAAAAGAAGGCATATAATACAGTATTTGTCTTACTAGGTTCCACTTTTGTTTGTCCTGAATCTTTTGGGCCATCCCTTCTTTAAAGTGTAATATCCAAGCCTCCACATCTTAAAGGAGAGGTTTATTTAGGTTCATGGCTCCAGGGAATTCAGTTATCATCATCTGTTTTCAAGGCAGAAACATTATGAGACCATGTGTTGGAAGAAAAATGCTGAATAGAGCAGCGAAGTAGTACGGGAGAGGAAAGGGTGAGTGATTAGATATGCTTTGCAAATAATCTTTCTAGATTTAGCAATTTCAGATTCTACATAGCAATATAGGCATGCATTGCTTCACAATGTGATTATTTTTTGACAAGTGTGTTTTTAGTTAACATCATTTTATGAACATCACAGAGTGTAAGTATATAAAGTAAGACAATTACAACATCCCTAGGTAATGTAATGATGGGGTACTGCCATGCAATTCATTGATCACTGAGATGTAGTCATAAGTCTATGATTGTATAAAACAGCTACTGTTTAAATGGGGAAACCAGATATTTTCACAGTCAGAAAAACTTAATGGGGAATATCAGTTTCATCAAAGTTAATTACTATAATTTAGGCACTACAAAGCCAAGATGTTAAATCTTATTTTTTAACCATTTGGAAAAAATATCAAATTTCATGTAGGTTTATGAATGAAGGCAGAAAAATTTAGTATAATGATACACTGATATCACACTGCAAGAAATTTTTAAGGTATTACCAAGTTTCAGGGCTGGGGATTTAGCTCAGTGGCATAAGCGCCTGTCTTGCAAGCAAGCAGGTCGTGAGTTCGATCCCCAGTACTGATTTTAAAAAAAAATTCCTAAAGTATTACCAAGTTTAGCAGCTTAGCACTGTGCTATTATCTAGTTGTTCACTTTAACCTTCTTGGAGCCTGAAATATAAACAATATATTAGATGTACAATAATATATGAGAAAATATGTTCTTTAAAATGGTTTTGCAGGGCCAGGAGTTTAGCTCAGTGGCACAACCACCTGCCTGGCAAGTGCAAGGTCATGAGTTCAATCTGCAGTATATATTAAAAAAAAGGTTTTGTAGAAAATGACTCATCATTTGAAAATTAGTGCAACATATGTCATGTTTTTTAAAATCTGTAGAATGGTATTTTAAATAGCCATATATGTTTAGGTGTAAACAATGAAGCTTTAAATATTTTACCTAACTTGGAAAAATAGTCTGTATTTAAAAGGCTGGGATAGAAAATATTAACATAATATGAAAATTTAGAATTACTTAAAATAATAGATATGAACTTCCCAATTTTATCACATGTAGTTAATGTTAACTTCTCCTTAGCAGTTTCTATTGGCCTGTAATCATAAGTGTAATCATCATACAAACATGTACTATTAAAAAACAGAAATAGGGAAAAAACTTAAGTGTCTGTTTCTCAACTGTCAGTTGCTGTGACAAAATATCTGAGAAAAACAGCTTTAAAGAAAGAAAGACATACTCTGGAAATTTCAGAAGTTTTCATCCAGGGCCACTTGTCTTCATTATTCCTGGCTTGTGAAGGAGAGATTGTGTTGAAGGACAATTCTGCTTAACTCAAAGATGCCAGCAAGCAGAGGGAAAGTGAAGGATGAGGAACAGGAGATGTACTCTTAAGGTGGTGTCCAAAGCAACTCATTAACTTCCAATTGGTCCTACCTCCTGCATCACATTCAGCTATCAAATGAGGCCCAATCACCTCTTTAGACCTCAACCTTTGAACGTTGCTGCAATAGACACAAAGAATTCAATCCACGAGTCTTTGGGTGGTACCCAATACTTAAATCATAATTGCATTATGTATGAAAATGTTTAGTTAATAACTTTTGCTGGGGTTGACAACATAAATTTAATACAAGCCATGCAATTTATAGGATTATCTTACAATATTTATTCACCCAAAGAATCAAATGCAAGAGTGCAATATAACTTTCTGCCAAAAGAGTCCATTGGAGGGCCAGGATCCCACGGAAATGTTCTGCAGGAGTCCAGTTGAAGAGCTAGGGCCCATTGAAATGTTCTCCACAAGTCAACTGGAGATGTAGAGCCCACAATAATGGCTCATACAAATCTGTATCAAAGACTTGGGCTGGAATGACCCAAAGGTCATTGGTGGAAATTAGAAGTTCTGCCCTAGTGGAATCAAGGTTCTCTGCCAACGGTTGAGGAATCTGCACTGGTGCCAGAGGCAAAGCTCAAGGTAAAGACCAGAGTCCCCTGCAGAAAACCCACAGCCATCCTCAGTGACAGCAAGGATTCAATTTCTTCTGATGATGAAAAAGCTGAATTTATAGCACGACAAGCTTCTACAGAAGACTCAACAGCACACCATCTTCCTTTCCCGTTCTGCTTTTGTTTTGGTAACAATTCTCAGGTGAGACATCCACACCCAAAACAACCCTGATTCAGTTCATCTGGACATTATACACTGGCCACTGGTTAATCCACCCAAATAATCCTTGGCGTTTTAAAGAATTGTTTAAACCTGCTGAAAATTTTTCATCATAAATTAAAAGCACAAATTAAATAAATGAAAGTTTCTTTAAATAACAGTATGGTAACATTTCTTTAAAAAAAGTTAATAATAGCTGAACACTGTGGTGCAGGCATGTAATTCCATTATGCTTGAAATTGCAGATCCAACCCAACTTATGTAACTTAGTAAGTAAAAATAACAAAGCAAAAATAATTACAGCACTCAGCATGATCATAATAATAATCATTATCACCATAATTATAATCATCATCACTGGTACTGTAGCTCAGTGGGAAGACTGAGATCATTCCCTGATATCAAAAATAAGGGTATTACTTAAAAAATAATAAATAAGTATGATTACATAGGCTATATTCTTCACATTAAAACACTATCAACTAAATTTTAATGACCCAAATGTATAAAATGAGTATAATGTTTTAGTATTCTTAATAAATAAGTCTTAGAAATATAGAGGAATACATTTCCACATCTTAAATATTAAGTTTAAGAATATAGCTTAAGTATTTAGCTTATGATCTCAATTATTTTCCTTCACAAATTTCACTGAAATTAATGAAAGAAAAATTCAAATCTAAGTAATGCACAAATCAAAAGAGAAAATGGCTCAACTGAGAAAATATAAATATTAGTAACTCTCTGGAATATGGAACAAATATAATTTCTGAAAGAAAGCAAAATTAGGTCGAGTTCAGAAATTCTATCGTGGTGGCATTGGAAGATCTCTGAAGAGACAAGAGTCACAAATAGAATTGGACAAAATGCCCAAAACTCCGGGAAAGTCAGGTCCTGGTAACAAACCTGCATTTTATATTGTTAATAGTCATCAGTTTTTCCAGATCAGAAGGACTCATTAATTGCAACCCAAGGATATTAAAAGAAGAAATACAATAAGATACAATGAAAGTAATACTTTTTAACTAAAATATATTAAACATTTCAAAAGCTTCCAGAGACAAAAGTCAGATATTTCATAAAGCAAAGAGAGCAAGGTCAATAGCAGACTTTTCTTTCCTAACAGTAAAGCATCATGGAATAATTTCTAAAAGTTTTTAAAGAAAATTTATACCAAGTGAAGTTAGCATTTAATTATATATGTATACATTCAAATACAGTGAAGATTTAACTATCAATGAAGACCATGACTTTGGCTTTTTCAAAAGATTAGCAAGATGTGTAGATTTCTAAAAATCAAATGAAAGTAAAAGATACAGGAAAAATCTTAGACAGGTAAAGAGAATATTTAAAAACTGTGTTTTAGAGGAATTAGACTAATACATTTTGAAAACTGTGACAAAACGTGTCAATATCTAAGAACATAAAAATGAAAAAAAATGGGTCCAAGCAAAATGGAAAAAACTTTAATGGACTAACATCTATGATAAAAATTAAAAATCTGATTAAATATCTTTCCTAGAAAAAGTGCCAAATTTTTTTATCATTCTTACACTAAAAGTTAAAAAGTGATTCCCTATTTCCTTATTTACAATAAATAAGTGATTTTAAAAGTATTGTTGATTTGATTAAATTTCCTTGAAAAAAAAGCAAAATAATCAGTCACTGAATAAACACATTTATAAGTGGCATATGGATTTCAAAACGTTAAAATAAAGAAAGAAACCATCCTAAGGAAGGGAATGAGAATATTCTACAGATACTCCAATGCTGTTAAATAAATGAATGTGCTTAAAAATCACATATGGATTTAAGTAGCATTAAAGTATGGAAAGAAATAATCCTTTGGGAGAAATTGCTGTGGTAATGAGAAATACCAAAATGACACCAAAGATTTGAAGGCTAACTGATTCATGTTGACAGGCCATGGTCAGGATCATTCCCAGAATACCAGGCCCTGATCTCTGGCGGCTTATTTGGGATAAGAAAGCAGGAAGTACAGAGGGATAGTGGCTTGTAAATTGAGGATTGGTTTGTGTAATGTGCATCGTGGTGACCAGCTGTGCATCACAGAAGCATCCAGAACGATAACTGTAACTATGACCTGAGCAACTAAGAGACTGGAGTCTACTGGCTGGGAGGCCATTGTGTGCTACAAAATGGCTCTACAGTCACTTTGAAGCTCTGCAAAAAGATGGAAATCTTCAGTTTTTATCTGTACCCTCATAACTTAAAGATCAATGATGAGAAATTAAAAAATTACACCTAAAATTCAAATAATTTTGTTTATCAATATTTTGGCAAATATGAAATACATATTGTTTTGAATCAAAAAGGATAGGACAGAGGAGTATCTTACAGCACATTAGAGCAATATCATTGACACTTATTACTGTAAAAACTAAGAAAAGTCCTTAAAATTTGATTGTACAAAACACTGAGTCACATTATTTTATGTTAATAGAATGTCTCCAGGTCTAGAGTCCTATTGGGTGATTTAATTTCTTTACAGTAGCACCTGTTAGTAGCTGTTCTCTTCAAGCTAAATTCCAAATGCGGGTAAGTCTGGATTCTGTGGCTAATTGCAAATTCAGTCACAGCATCAGATCATGTCCATTCCACAGATACTAGATCATAAGCCCATTAAGAAATCAACTAGCTTTCATTTGTCTGTCTATAAATCTAAATTCTTTCTTATTTCTTTGTCCAGAAACATTCTTTCCTCCATGTGTCTCCTAGACATACTCCCAAACTGAAAAGATAAACTTTTCTCTGATTAAGATGTGGAGTTAGGCAAAAGTACTACAATCAAATTAGAACACTGGACATATATATTGTAAAGTTATATTCAAATACAGGATCATATAGTATTCATAAAAGATAGGTAGAAAATTGTACATCATAGGTAGAAAATTAGCTAGTCTAAGAGTTGGAGTGAAAGATGACCACAGAAGAAAAGCAATCAAAGAGTTTTTTGCTTGGAGAACAAAGTATCAGCTGCATGAGTGGTGTTTTTTGTAATTTTTATTTTAAAGAGAATAAAACCATGCAAAATAAAACAGAATAAATCCAATCCAAACAAAATAGTGTCCCTGATACAGGACTTCAAACAAGATAATAGGAAATCAACAATGGTTACCATAATTGCTCTTCTTGTCTTCAGAATAGCTGCCCATACCTTCAGATATAGTGAAAAATCAAACAAAACAGAACAGGATAGAATGAATAAAAACAAAGCAATGGACACAATGGAAGACTTAAAAACAAGACAACAATAAACCCAAAATGTCTACCATAATATATCTTGTTACCTTTGAAATAGCTGCCCATGCCATTGGATATAATAAAAATCGAACAAGACAAAACAGAATAAAATTCCCCCCAACAAATGATACAGGACTTCAAAACAAGATAAGAGGGATCAGCCGTGGCTACCACCTTTGAAGGAGGTTCCCCACACATATTACACAATGCATTGTTATCCTCTGAATAGATGAACAGACTGCCATCTTTAGGCCTGCAAAGTCGGTGAAAAACTGAACACTTCAAGCATTAAGTTGCATTTTACCACAATAGTGATCACGGAAGCCCATGTCTCTCCAGATTAGCCAGTCACTCATGATGAGGGAGGGATCGACTCTTGTTGTCTCCCAGACTATGTTCTCGGAAGTGCTGGCATCTGGTACTCCCCCAGTGGCCCACACAGGGCACCGACTCACAGGGAGGGATTTCTTCTTCACAAGACTGGTTTTTCATGTAGGGAGGAACATGAGAAAACATTCAATTCTTAATTTTTTTTGAAATTCTTTATCTTTCACAAAATAAACCTATAGCGTACTTTTTTTTCATTCAAAAATGAAATATATGTTAAAAAAATAAATGGATGGAAATTTTCAGGTCACTGTTCCTTAAGTAATTCACACTTTTTGCACTTATAAATTTCTTTGTTAAAAACTATATTTTTAGTAAAAAAAAAAAAAAACATTGTAGACAATATAAAACTTCAAAGGCAGGTAATAATCAAACCAGAGTGGATATTCTAGTGGATCTTGTCATCTTAAGTGCAGTTGCCTATACTCTCAGACTTGATATTATCAATCATAACAGCTTTGAATAAAATCTATCAATACAAAACAGCGATCTAACAAACCAGATTCAATTACAATCAGTTTATTTTTTACTAATATTGTTATGTACTGCTATATTCAATTATACTGCTATATTCATTTATGCCTGATGATATAGGCAATTCTATTGAAGATAATAAGAAACAATACAACAATCACTGTGGATCACCTTGTACTATGGTTTTATACGACTTTTTGGTTTCATGTTTTTATGGGAATTTATTTTGTTTTGTCTTGCTAAGTTTTGTCTTTCCCTCTAATACAGAAAGGATAGAAATACATGTAGAGACTCATGTATGCGTAGCCGTTTACACTCTCACTGTTTGACAATCTACTTTGTACGCTTTAATTTTGTAACTTGAACAACTATTTCTAAGAGGACAATATGTAATTTATCAACTAGTGATTTCTTATTGTTTATCCTTTTTCTGAAATTCTGTATTATCTCTACCCTTTACATGCTTTTTTTTCTCTTTAAATAAAAATTATTAAAAAAACTATTTTTTAAAAAATGTTAAGATTTTTTTTTACAAAACATATTCTTTAAAAGCACATAAACAAAATTTTTTTGGGACAGGGTCTCATTATGCAGTTCAGGCTGGCCTTCAGCTCACTTCGTAGCCCAGGCTGGCCTCGAACTCACAATGATCTTCCTGCCTCAGCCTCCTGAGTGCTGGGATTATAGGCATGAACCACCGTGCCCGGCTAAAAGCACATAAAAAAATTAATCCACATATTTTTTGACCTATGCAGAAAGACAGGGTAATAGAGTAATGATAAACAAGTGCACAGCAAAATGAGTATTACGGAGAGAGGTTGAAGGCATGATTAAGATAGACTGTCAAAACTAATTGTCTGTTGTATGCATTTTGAAAATGTAATAAAAGATAAAAATTTCTCCAAGTATCCCAGAATGAGATATTTAGTTGATCCTATAACTTCTGCAGAAGCTTCTGGAATTCTCTGCTTGACTGTAACTATCTATCGAATTGAAATTAATAGAAAATGAAGACTAGGTCTCCTGTGACCCAGAACTGATGCATTTTTAGACTGTTTGTGTTGGTAACAGGAAAACGAAAGCATGAGGGAAGGGACCCCAGGCTTTCTTTACCAAGTGCCTCTTAAAGAGGATTTCTCTTTAAGAGAGAAATCCTCTGATGATGCAGAAAAGGAAGTCAGTCTTTGAGATAATGACTCTGATTTGTTACCAGATGGTTTATCTGAACTGACTGGAAATAGTCATTTTGGTAAACTTCTAAGTTTCTTGAATATTTCTGTGATCAGCTGTGCTTACTATTTGGCACGAGGTGGGGGCCACAATGCTCGCAATACTCTGACATTTTCTAAGTAAATATGGAAAATTGTGGAGTTTCTCATCCAAGTCCATAGAAAGGTCAGAGCTTATTTTGTTTTCTCACCACAAACCAAGAAGAAATACTGAAAAGAAAAATGGCAGTGCTGAGCATCAGTTACTCAGGTTTGCCAGGAGAAAGCACCACCAAGAGACAGGAAAAGACATCTGGAGAAAAACCAAGGCAGTGCTGGGTGCACAGGAACCTCGAGGGCACTGACGAGGGGAAGAAGAAGATAAGATTTATTGCTACAGAATAAAGGGCTCCCTGCTGCTGAGCCAAGACACCATGGTGCAACTAGGCAGCTGTGTAGTCGGCCTGGAAGGTGCGGATATGGAGAAAGCAACTTGGCTCCTCGCTGGGAGACTGAGTCCTGACCTGTACTGGGGTAGTTATGCGTAGCCAGAGACATCAGTGAGGATACGAGACGCTGTTTCCAGAGCAGCATACCCTAGAGTCAGCAGCTGGTGAGTGAACTAGAGATGCAAGCAGCACATAGTTGCCTGGTGGACACCAGGAAGAGGGCAGGTTCATCACCATTTTACTTGAAAAAGATCCAGTGTGGGAAGCAGAACAGCCCCAGGGTTGTGTCACTACCAGTGTCCCAGAGTAAAACAAAGGAGGGGTCATCGGGTCCCCCTATGCAGACAGCAGCTGGACAGCAGACTGGAGGAACTCTACTGAGAAGGAGGAGTCGGGGCCACACAGGGGTGGCTACCAAAAGCCAGACTTAGCCCCAGCTACAATGAACTGGAAGCAGCCTTGGGAAAAGCAGGCACATGGCTTTTGTCCGTGGCAGGCACGATCATTCTCCCACCCTATGACCAGCATATGAGCAGTATCAATGGCCTGACCCTGCATCAGAAACTCCTTTCACCTACAGTACTTCAGTGGGTTAATAGGAACCTTTAAAACTTCTTCCCTCACCCAAAGGACCTTGGCAGGCCAGCAAGAGTGTGGTGAGCCCATCCCAAAGTAGAGGACTTCAGTGGGTCAGCAGGAGCCTTGTGAAACCCTCCCTCCACCCAGAGGATGTTGGCAAGCTGCTGAGAGTATCACTGAGTACTATTACTGAGCAGAGAACAACAGGTATGCTAGCAAGAGGGTATAGTGAGGCATCCTCCCACCTGGAGAAACCTGATTGGGCTGTAGGGTCACAGCTGGGGTGCACACGATACACAAGTGGGTCTGGAACCTGGAACAGCCTGAAGCCACCGTAATCAAATGAGTCAAGTGTTGGTTCATATCAATACTCTTAAACTAATCATCTAGGAAGAATGTAGGACTCAGACAACTGGCTTGCAGGAGGAATTCAGGTGACTAGCCTCTCCTGTACACTGTGGGACCCAGGAACTGGGTGTAAGTCACCACGAGGTAGGACCCTAAGATACATGTGAAGGACAGTCAAGACTATTAAGATTGAAAAGACTGAAATACCAACCCAAGAGATGAACATAACAAAATGAAAAAGCAAAAATGCAATCTCAAATGCCCATCCCATCTGGAGCAAGTACAGGAGACATCATAAGACAGATTATTGCATGTCACACAACTGAAATTTCTGAAAATATACCAAGTGAAATAAAAAACAAATCCATGATGCTGTAGAGGAAATCAGATTACAAGTAATCGCTCAGGTAGACAGAAATGACAATCTTAATGAAGGAAGTGCTCAGCATAGCTGGAGAAGACGTAGACTAAAAAAGTACAGGAGCATAGGAAAATGATGGAAAACTTGAATGAACAACACAGGAAAGAAGTAGAGTGTATGAAACAAATTAAAAGAGACATCCAGAAAATTTAAAATTCCATTGAAAGCTGGTGAAACCTCTTCAACAAAACTGGAGATAGACTTTCAAACTTTGAAGACAGGAATACAGAGGCTATCAAAAAAAGGAAACAACTCTTAAAAACAGCAAGGGAACATGAAATAACAATTCAACTGTTACAAGACAATGCAAACAAAAACAATATAAGATTGATAGATGTCAATGAAAATGTAAGAGTCAATGCAAATGACATAAAAATATATTTTCAGAACTAATAGCAGAAAATTTCCCAAGCATGGAAAAAGAATCTGAGATACAGATAAATGAGCCATAACCAAAATAAATCTACACCCAGACATTTAATAATCAAGATTCCAGAAATTCAGCATAAAAACAGAATACTAAAATCTGTTAAAGAAATACTTCACCTATCAAGAAAACCCATTAGAATCACAGCTGACTTCTCAAAATAAACCTTCAAGTTGTTTTCAACCCAGATAGACGTACTTTTGAAAGAACTTTCTTTCAAAAGTAATGAAAACAACTGAAAGAAAACAACTTTCAACCCAGCTAGATAAGTAATGGAGAAATAAGATAATCCTGTTACAAAAAAACCTGAAAAAATTCATGTACACCAAACCAACCCTAGAAAGAGTTCTGAAAGACATACTAGATAGAGATAAAAATGATCACAATTCCCAGAACAACAATAGGAAAAAATCACCAGCAGGGCAAGCAATTAAACAAGGAGATAAAGCAGGAAATCAACAGCTAGAAAATAAGATGACATAGTTATAATTATGAATGTAAATGGCCTCAATTCACCGATTAAAAGAAATAGATTAGCAGAATGGATCAAGAAACAAGATCCAACAATATGCTATATACAAGAAAGACATCTAATTCAAAAAGACTCATAGACTGAAAGTCAAAGATGGAAAGCAATACTTCTTGCAAGAGGAACACAGAAAACAGCAGGAGTATCTATTCCATTTCCAGATAATGTGAACTTCAAACCAAAAATGATCAAGAAAGTTAAAGAAGGTCACTACATACTTGTAAGGGAAAAATTCAAGAGGAAGAAATAACTATATATATATATATATATATCTTCAATATATATTTCTTCCTCTTGAATTTTATATATATATATAATTATATATATAAAACATATAAAATTATATATATAAAATTATGTATAAAATATATATAATTCTGTGTATATATATATATGTATATGCACCAAATACAGAAGCACCCAACTATATAAGGCAAATACTAACAGACATGAAGAATCAAATATGCAAAAACACAATTGTAATGGGGATTTTAATACTCCACTATATAGACAGATCAACTAACAAAAAATCAATAAGGAAATAACAGAACTGAATCAAATCTGTGAAAAAATGGACTGAAAGGATGTTTACAGAGTGTTCCATCCAACAATAATAGTACACATTGTTCTCAGGTGCACATGGGACATTCTCTAAAACAGACCATGTATTATCCCATAGAATATGCTTCAGCAAATGTAAAGGCATGGAAATTTTCCCATGAATATTATATATAACATAGTGCATTGAAATTGGAAATTAATGGCAAAAGAACTATAAAAGCTGCAGAAACATATGGAAATTAAATAACACCATCTTGAACAACCATTGAGTTATAGATGAAATTAAAAAAGAAATTAAGCAATATCTACAATTCAATGAAAATGAAGATACAATATATTGGGATGCAATGAAAATAGTTCTCAGAGGGAAATATATAGCAATGAATTCTCACATCAGGAAAACAGAATGAACACTGATAAGCAACCTAATGCTGCACAGCAAGCTTCTAGAAAAAGAGGAGCAGGTCAAGCCCAATGTTCATAGAAGGGAGGAATAAAGATCATAGCAATAGTTATCAGAATTGAGACTGAGAAAGCAATACAAAGAATCAGTGAATTGAAGATTTGATTCTTTGAAAAAATAAATAAAACCAAAAAAACGCAAGCCAATCTTAACAAGAAAAGGAAAAACATGCAAATTCACATAATAAGGGTTGAAAAGGGTGAAATTACTGCAGATCTTGCAAAAATTCAGAAGATCATCAACACCTGCTTTGAAAATCTTTACTAGCATAAACTGGAAAACACAGAGGAAATGGACAGATCCTAGAAAAGTATGAATCACTAAAGTTAAATAAGGAAGATATAAAAATTTTAAATAACCCAGTATCAGTTACTGAAATTGAAAACATAATTAAAAATTTACCAACAAACAAAATTCCATATCCTGATGGATTCATGCCTGAAATATACATGAAATTTAGAGAAGATTTAATGCCAATGCACCTCAAATTGTTCAATGAAATTGAAAAGGAAGCACTTCTCCATAACTCATTTCTGGAGGCAAATATTACTCTGATAATGTAATATTTGGAAAGACCCAACCAAAAGGAGAACTACAGGCCAATTTCCGTAATGAACATCAATGCAAAAATTCTCAACAACCCAGGGCCGCTCCCAGCTGTGCTGCATAGAGGAAAAACACCGGGCCTGCCCCTGCTCACACCACTGGAACTGTTTGAGCACCTCGGCGCCCCAAGTTGCTCCCAGCCACTGCTGCAGGGAGGAGGAACACCAAGCTTGGCCCCTGCTTGTGCCACTGGCCATGCCTGAGTGCCTCAGTGCCTTCCCACAACTGCCACACAGAAGAAAGCCACCCAGCTCTCCCTCACCCCTCTCAGACAGCTGACCCAGGCCCGCCCTTGTCAGCATCCTCCCACTGCCATCACTGCACAGAAGCTGACCGCCTTCCCAGGTCAGGCTGCTGAGCCACGCCTGCAACCCATCATGCTCCTCCCTTGTGCTGACCCAGAGGACTGCTGCACCCACCTGGCTGGACCCATTGCCCTCAGCCACCCTCCCCATCCCTTAGACCAAGCACCACTGTGAACTTTGGGCTCCTATTCTCCCTCCCAGAACCTTGAACTGTGATGGACTGGCAGTGCTGGTTTGATGGGAGACTTGGTGGCCCCTTACCCAGACAGAGGACCTTGGCAGGTTCCGGTCACTATGTACACAACAATCAGGCAGGCATCAACCACACAGTGGGACCCTAGGAGATGTACTGCTGACAGTTGTGACTATTGGGATTAAAGTACCAGATATTGGCTCAGAAAGTGAAAATCACAAAACAAAAAGCAAAATGCAAGCTCAAACATCTAGTCCATCAGGTGCAAGAACAGGTGACAGCAAAATAGAGAACTTTAAGAGTCATACACCAGAAATCTCAGAGAAGATAGCAAATGAAGTAAAGAAACAAATCCATGAGGCTATAGAGGAAATCAAATTAGAAGTAATGTCTTACGTAAAAACAGAAACAACAATCTTAGTAAAGGATTTGCTCAACTTAGCTAGGGAAGAAATAGATTTAAAAAAATACAAGAGCATGAGAAATTGGTTGAAACTCTGAATGAACAATATAGAAAACAAGCAGAATCCATCAAACAAATTCAAAGAGATATCCAAGAAACAAAACATTCTATCAAAAGCAGGCAAAACCATTTAAATGAAGCTGAGGATAGAATTTTGGACCTTGAGGACAGGATCACAGATAATGATCATGAAAGGGTAGAACTTATAAAAACAACAAAGCAGCATGAAATGACAATCTAGCAGCTTCAAGATGATGCCAGGAGAAACAATGTAAGATAAATAGGTATCAGTGAAGATTCAGGAGTCAACGCAAATGACATAACTAAACTATTCACAGAAGTAATAGCAGAAAATTTCCCAAACATGGGGGAAAAAATCTGATATACAAATAAGAGGCTTATAGAATGCCAAACACTCATAAACAACATGAATCTATACCCGGACATATAACAATTAAGATCTCAGACATTCAGGATAAAAACATAGTACTAAAAGCTGTTAGAGAAAAGACACAACTCACCTATCAAGGAAAGCGTAGTAGAATCATGGAGACTTCTCAGCACAAACCTTCAGGTTAAGACGAGCTTGGATTGAAGTATTTCAAGCCCTAAAAGAAAACAACTTTCAACCCAAACTGATGTACCCAGCCAAATTGTCTTTCAAATTTAAAGGAGAAACAAGATATTTCCATGACAAAGAACAACTGAAGAAATTCATGTCCACAAAACCAACCTTAGAAAGAGTGCTGAAAGACATGCTAGAAAGAGATAAAAAAAAAAACAAGCACAATCTCCAGAACAACAAAAGAAAGAGACCACCAGGCTGGACAAGAAATTAAACATGGGAAAAAAGCAGGAAACCAACAATAGGAACACAACATGGCAAAGTTAAGCCAGTACATATCAGTGATAACCATAAATGTAAACAGGCTCAATTCAAAAGAAACAGGTTGATAGAATGGATCAAGAAACAGGACACCACAATATGCTGCATACAAGACACACACCTAACTCAAAAAGAAACTTACAGTTCAAAGTCAAAGGACCGGAAAACAGTATTCCATGCAATAGGAACTGAGAAAAAAGCAGGGGTAGCTATTCTGTTTGCAGAAAAAGTGAATTTCAAACCTAAAGTGATTAAAAGAGATAAAGAAGGCCACTACATACTTATAAGTGGAAAACTACAAGAGGAAGAACTAACAATTTTAAATACATATGCACCAAATACAGGAGCACCCAACTATATAAGATCAACACTAATGAACATGAAAAACCAAGAACACAACTATAATAGAAGACCTTAACACCCCACTGTCACAAAGAGATAGATTAACTAGACAAAAAGTCAGCAAAGAAATAACAAAACTGAATCACACCTGTGAATGAATGGACTTAGTGGATGTTTGCAGTGTTCCACCCAACCACATCAGAATACATATTCTTCTCAGCTGCACATGGAACATTCTCCAAAATAGACCATCTATTAACCCATAAAGCATTAAGTAAATGCAAAGGAAGTGAAATTATCCCATGCATAATATCTGATCATAGCACTAAAATTGGAAATCAAAGGTCAGAGGTGGAAGCTAGAAAGTCTATGCCAGTGGGGTGAAGGAGCTGCACTGGTAGGTTGAGGGTTCTATGCTGGAGCAGAGAAGTCACACTCACAACAGAGACCAGGGCTGTCCTGAAAAGCACCACAGCCATCCTCGCAACACGGAGGCCCAGAGCTCCTCCGAGGACAAACACAGTCGAGTACATGCCAGGAAGCCAGCGTGATGAGTTCATCCTGGAGACCAAGTGGCCCAAGTCTTCCTCTCCGGAGCCAGGAAGCAATGCTTGATGTGAGGACCGGAGCTCCTTCAGGAGAACCAACGGCTCAAACAGCAACATGTAGGAGAACCCACAATGCCTCAAGGCACTAACATGATGCACTAATGCAATAGCTCCACATCTCTATTTATGCTGGCAATTTTCCTCAGGTGAAACATTTACACCCAGTGCCATGCTGATGTAACCCAGCTGGCATTAAGCTGACCACCAGTTTTCAATCCATAAAAGTGGACTCTCTGAATTGTTTTGATTTTCATTTCTTTAATGGCTAGGGATGCTGAGTATTTCTTCGTATATTTTTGGCCTTTCGCATTTTCCTGTGAAGTGTCTACTCCTTGCATGTGCTCATTTTTGATGACACTCCTTCTTTTGTGAAATGCCCATACATTTTGCTGGCCCATTTTGAACTGGGTCTTTTATATGGGAACAGTGTAATACTTTTTAATCTTTTATGTATTCTGGATTGGCAAAATTCTTCTCTGCCTTTTATCTCTGTTGGTTCTTTCTTCTGCAGCACAGAAGCTGTGTCATTGTTGTTGTCCATTCTTGGAACCATTTCCTGTGGAATTGGGATTTTGTTCAGAAATTCTTTGCTTACACCTAAGACATTAAGTTCCATCTATTTTGTTCTCCAGCAGGTTATGTATTTCTGGTTCAACACTTCAATTTTTGATCCATTTTGATTTTAATTTAGTGCATGGTGAGAAATATGGGTCTTGATTCAATCATTTGAAAGTGGACAGTGAGCTTTTCCATCTTTATTACAGCAGCTATATTTCCTCCAGTGTCAAAATCAAAGATCCCTTTGTCAAAGATCAAACACTGTCATTGAAAGGCACGGAATTGTTTGTGTGTCTATTCTCCTCCATTGCTACTCATGTCTGTTCTTGAGCCAGCACCACCATGCTGTTTTTAAGCTCGTACCTTTATAATATAACTGCCAGCCACAGTATTTTGACACTCCCTGCTTTGCTCTTTTTACCCAGGATTGCTTATGCTATTCTGGATCTCGTCTGGCTCCAGATTAGTTTTAGGATTGTTTATTCTGGTCCTGCAAAGAATACTCTTGCAATTTTGATTTGAATTGCATGAAATCCATTTTGAAGTGTGATCATTTTGATTCTATTCATGCTGCCCACACAGGAACAGGGGATACATTTCTATTTTTTGATGATCTCTTTGATTTCCTCTTTCAGACTTCTGTAGTTTTCCTTGTAGAAGTTTTTAACTTCTTTAATTATATTAATTCCTGTGTATTTAGTTTTTCTTGGAGCTATTGTGAATGGTATTCTTCCTAATTTCTGCCTCAGCAGATCCATTATTAGTGTGCAGTAACCCTTTTGATTTTGTATCCTGCTGTGTTACCTACTTTGGTTACTAATTCTATGTGTCATCTGTTGGTGAGTTTTTTTCTGGTCATTTATGTAGAAGATAATAACATGCACACAAGGGTAACTTGACTTCTTCCTTTCCTATCCATATACGTTTTGTTATTTTCTTGACTAATTGCTCTTGTGTTTCAAGTACTATGTTTAACAAAAGAGGCAATAGTGTATTATATCTGGTTTTAGAGAGAAAGTTTTCAGTTTTTCAATGTTTACTATGAAGATGGAAGTAAGTTTTTCATAAATGATTTTTATCAGGTTGTGATAAGACCCTTCCACACCTATTTGTTTCAGTGTTATCCATAAAGAATGTTGAATTTTGTCAAAGTCTTTTTTCTGTGCCTATTAAGGTGATCACATGATATTTTGTCTTTGCTTCTGTTTATATTATGTATTGCATTTATTGATTTGTATATGTTGAATCACCCTTACATCCCTAGAATGAAGCCTAAATGATAATGAAAAGGAAGAAAAAATTCATGACATCTTAAAGTCTAAATTCAATCATCATAATGCATTAACAACAATTCAAGAAAATGAGACTGTGAAACAAAATTGACATGTAAGGTTATCTTTTGGATATTATACTTAATCACAGGAGTAATCCATTCTATATTAGAACTTTATGCATAAAGTTCAATGGAACATAATAAATTATAGAATTTGAATTCAGAATTTATGAGGTATTTTAAGGCCATAAAAAGAAGAGTCGTACTTTTGTTTTCCAGAGTACTAGTAATATATTGTTCATGTACTAGCTTTTTTTTAGTGACAGAACAAAAGAGTATCATCACTGCATATCCAGCTAATCAGTTAAGAATGTTTTGCTGAATGTCACTTTGTCTGTTTAACTCTTATACATTTTTCCTACATCCTGTCCCTTCTGTGTTCCATTGCTTTAAATATACATAGACATGTCAAAGATTTCCACATAGAAATATCTTCCTTATAATGATCCTAGTACATGTAGCAATTTGAACTTTAGCTTGCTATTAAACTTTTAATGCACAAATAATCATGTCATTTAATATTTTATAGTATGCTTTCTTCATAATCTCAGCAATACTAAAACTAAAAGAATTTCCAAATTGTGAAAGGTAAATTCTCCCCAGAACTACACTTTTCTTTATGATGTGTTTATGCAATAGTTATGTACAGGTCTTCCTTTTCTGTTGCCGTGGTTGGCTAAATAAGGCAATAATTCAATATTCTAAACTTTAATCATTGGTAACTCAATCATTGTTGGAAACACCATGCACTCCTAGAATTTTTCTTAGTTTTCTAAAGTAAAGCAAATGCATTTAAAGTAAATGTTTTAGTTTTGTTATGGCACGTAGTATTTTAAAAATGGAAAATTGAATTCACAAAAGATTATGCTATTAAAATAATGTTTAGTTTATTTTTCATTCATGTAGCTTCTTTCCGGCTTGTGTTTTATATAGTTTCCTTGAGTTGCTCATTCTTCTTAGCATATAATGTCCCTAACTTTACTGACCTGGATAGAATGGAAGTATTCACAAACTTCCAAAACTATGTTGATTTTCAGAACAAACAGAATTTTTCACAGTATGAAAAAAAAACCCCTCTCTCTGGTGCCTACTAAACATTTCAAAGAGTCTACAGAGGTTCCAGTGGGATCTTGCCTTTCTTGTCTGAATTATTTCAGAAGTGAGAGCTATGAACGTAGCCTTACATGATAGAGATAAATAATGTACATTTTTATGCCCGGAATGTCACAACTGGTGTGACTCCCTTTCCTTCTCTATTCTTTTTCAGCTCAAAACATAGCAGGATGTATGGAATCATTCAGTACCAGCAAATAATATTTCCTTAGGGATCAAAGAAGCCGAGAAAAAAGGGAGGGCGTTCAACTTTTCTCCACTCTGACATGGGCTGAGGATCAGTTTTTGCAATTCTCCTTCAGATTCCTTGCATTAAAATTTATAAATAAGGACACGTGTACTGTCTTTTATAAGCACTGCAGTAAGAGTAATAATATAAAATAATATTTTGGGAGATAATCTTTATAAGCTTCAGTATGCTAAAGAAATAACAAATCTCAAAATCAGTACAAGTTTAGAAAATAATATGTATATTGGCTCCTCCTAAAAATGTGGCATTATACTCAATATAAGCACAAATCACCCACAGGTGAATCCTAATTTCAATCTGTCCCCTCTTTGTAAAGAAATTCAGAAGGCTATGCTGTTACATAAACTAAATTCTTGGCAATACAGAGCTTTTTAAAAATTCCACACAAAAATACACAAGCTTTTCAAATATCAAACACAAATTAGATTTGGATTGCAGGTCTATGACCTATTACTCAATACTTATTGAGATAGACATTTGATTTAAAACTAAGATGAGGAAGAAAACACAATCATTACCCATCTATTTGGCATGTCTGTGAAAAGACATTATGACCTATTTCATTATAACTTTTCATTATGCTATTTACTGTGCTAATCGTACCTCTGTAATGCCAGTGATATAGAAAAGATTCCATAAGCACATAGCATATACCAAAACGAACGCATTAAGATAGCACATTTTAGAAATAACATTTATGTTAAAGTGCAGAATTACCCAGGAAAACTCAAGGACAAATGATTGTCATTTAAGGACAGGAGAAAAAGGGGACAAGAAAGCCAATTTCCTTCACTGATTGTATTTGCTAAATGTCCAATCAAGCCAGGATCATTCTTCAGGACAAAAATCTGTTACCTCTAGGAAATACAAATAGGAACGGACCATGAGTGTTGGAGCCATCTAGGTCACACCCCTGGTCTCTGAGTACAGTCATATTTACTCTGGATGACATAAACGTGTTTTAAAAATTTTTAAAAAGGCTTTCTTTCAATTTACAGCCTGATCCCTGTAATTGCCATACTACAAGCACCCCATAATAATGACACAATAGGATCGATCACAATTAGAGCCAAGCCTGGGCAGTGCAGGGACCTATGGCGACCTAAAAAAGGGGCCAGGGATGCACCTCAGTGTAAAGACCCTGGAACAGTTCTCTCCCTCTCTCTCTCTCTCTCTCTGTATCTCTGTCTCTCTCTCCCTCTCTCTCTTTCTGTCTCTGTCTCTCTCTGTCTCTCTCTCTCCCTGTCTCTCTATCTCTCTCTCTGTCTCTGTCTCTCCCTCTGTCTCTCTCTGTCTCTCTCATATATATTATATAATATATATATATTATATACATATATATGTAATGATGGCTTTTTACTGACATGCCAAATAGTTGGATAATGATTGCATTTTCTTTCAAATATCTATCTTTATCTTTATCTCTTTCTCTCTCTTGATAAATGGAAAATTTTTTCATGTTTCTTTTCCTATTAAAAATTTTCTTGGCAAATAGATTTGAATGACTCTCTGAGTGAATTCAGAACTTTAGATTGAAAACAGAAGTACAATCTCTAACTTTTCCTTTAGGAATAAGACAAGAGCTTGTTTGTGTGTACATTTAATATTTTTAAGTTATGCTAAACAAATGTATTTTTTTTCTCCAAAGTTGCGTTTCATGGCAAAAGATTCTTAAATAGGTGAATAATATTTTTGACAAGCCTGAAATTTCTGGAAAGGTTCTTTCATTCATTGGAACAAAATGATTTAGCAGGAGTCTCTGGGTCATGATATTTATAAATCTTTAGAAAAAATTATAGAGAAAATTTTCTTACTTTTAGATCAGATAAGTATACTTAGGTAAAATGCAACCACCTATGCCTTTTGTTCCATATAATGAGTGTATTTGGTGTGACTTTATTTTCTAGTATAAAAATATTTTAATATTTTACATACTCATTTCAAAAATCAACTTCAAATACACCTGTACTGGCTTCCTCATGCTTTTAGCAGAGCCACGTAATAACCAAACAATGGGACGCAGGGATACTTTGAAATTTGAAAATTAGGTAACCATGTCAATCACCAAAAATGAAGTACTTGCCAAAAGAACTCAATGGTACTTAACCAATTATTTCATAAGTTGATTACAGAGTGTTGCTTTCTTTGAAAACAAATGACACAATGGAGCTAATATTTATTTTGCATTAGAGAAAAATAAATAAATACTTGTAAACAATAAAATACAAGTTTTGGAGACTATTACTACATCAGATAAAGCTACTTTTTAAAATAAAGCGATTTAAACTTAGCTTGTCAGAGTTCATCTTTAGCCAAATATTAATAAAAGTTTTATTTCAATTGCAGAACTGTCTATAAAAATAAGAAATAAAATTCTAAATTTTGTACCTAAGGAAATCCAAACACATTACTATTTCTCCAAGTTTCTCTTGAGCAGTACATTATTCCATCAAATGTAACTTTCTGGCAGAAAAAAACTTAGTGTTTTCTAAATCTAGGAGTAAATTCTTTTGTTAGTGATTTTTTTTCACTTGACCATTAATCATGGATACTTCAGATTGTTCCTTGGCAATTGTAGCATAGAGCCAGTAAGTGTTATTTTTGGTCACAAGGGATCACCTGAAAAAATACTTCTGCATGGATTTTATTTAATATCATCAGGCATCCAAATCAATGGAGAAATTGCCCTAGTGAAAGGCACCACATGTGGAAATGTCACATCATGGAAACCAGCTTTAGGTACACAAAATTGTTTCTCAAAAATGAGACCCCAGATTCCTCATGTGAGACTGGTTCCTGTGACCTCACTGTTACTGAAAGACACTTCAGGTCTCTTCCTTTACCAGCGTACGTAGGTGTGAAGTCAGAGTGACCAGTCTGAGCAAGGTCATGTGAGACATCAGCTCCCACACCTACGTATTCTTTTCTTTGTCACTAGATATTAAGGTTTTCAGTATAAAAATTTCATTCAATATTCACATTTTTAAAAAAAATAGAGTGTTACTTCATTACACTGAATATCATGCATTACCTCACTATTTTACTACTTTTATCATGGCCACATGAATTGCTTCCCTTTCTTACAAATGCATGCTTTCATAGACATCACAGAAAAAATTTGAACCCTATTTCCTTTCTACTTCTGGCTGTCTGGTTTCCACCACTCAGCTCTACTCCAGTCCTCCATACTAGTATTGTTTTGCTAGCATCTGGAGTACTTCCCAATTGCAGACAGGGGAGCCTAAGCAGTTGACACATTTTCCAACTTTGGATAATATTCTTACTCTTCTCTTAATCGTAGAGGTTGAGAAACATCTAAAGACATCTAGGTGTCCTTGAGACATCTGTGGAGCTAAGTGTGGAGTTGGTGTCTGAAGGCATAAGGGAAAATTTTTTCTACCTTATGATAAGGGATCCAGTCCTTCCTGGGATGAGCAAGCTCTTTGACCTGAGTCCCACTGTCTACTGACATCTATAATCCACTCTCAAACTTGAAACTGACTAGGTTTTTAGGGTTCACCATCATGTTCTCAAAAAACATTAGTAAATAACTGAAAAATATACAAGGAAATATGTGTAGTGGGAACTAACTTATTCTATTATGTACTTCTTTGGCATAAAGAGGCAAGTTTATGGTCTGATATTCTGTCTTTCACTGCTTTATGTTGAAAGCACAAACTTCCTGAGGGTCCCTGTGTTTCCTTGGTTAGAACACGATCCACTGGGATACATTAGGAGTCAAAAGAAAATTAAAAGGTAGCACAAATGAAGGCTCAGTAGATCCTAGCCATTTTGCTACAAGTCATATATGTTCCTTTACTGGAACGTTATAAGAAAAATTCTTACCTAAAACTTATAATCATAATAAAAGTTTACTTGCAATGTGATACATATATGGTACTCAGCTGAGGTTAAACATAGTGTTGGAGTGGCAAAATTAGCATAAAAACACAAATTTTAAGCTAATTTACTTCACAATTTCCTGTCAAAAAAGTTTCATTTATTTACACACACTGGAGAGTAAACAGATATTTTAAGTATCATTAATCTTTGATTAAAATAAATTCTTCAAACACTTTAAGGAGTTTTTACCAAATACTATACTTTTTTCAAAGACCTCTCAGGTACATTCTTATTGTACACCTTCATACTCACAAATATAGAGGGAAACATACCATCAAGCACAAATTAAATTTTAAAAATTAAATCACTTTTCTAGTGTCTTAAAGCAGTAGAATAAAGAGCAGATACCATGCTATGCTGACTTGCAAGCTTAAATTGATATGTCAATGATAGATAGTTTCACAAATTGCTGCAGACAGGAGGTTCAAAAATTTCTCCACCATCCTCAGTTATGTCAATATTGCTCTTTATTTATTTGACTTACAATTGAAGTATGCAAATTTCCATAAGAAATACTCCACAGATATAGGTCTATAACCATAACTGAAATCAAGATGGAGTGCTTGTTCTGTGTTTAATATGCTCATGACAGGCATTATATGTGTTTAACAAAATCCATAAATCCATCATCTTTATATTAATTGTTTTATGTAATTTTTAAGTCTTCTTTCTCACAAGTTTGATCACTATTGTATTTATAATTTATTGTTAGACATCATGCTGGGAAAAATAAGACAAATTCACAAAGAAAAATAATATTTTTCCCAAACTAAAGTAGAGCACATTTTAAGTAAAAATGTCACCATTGTATTGGTTGAGTTTTTCATGCTTTTGTCATTAAGATAACGTTATGATAAGCAGTGTACTTAAATTTTGCATATAGGCACTTTTATTTTCTTAAAATACATTTTTAGAGGTGAAATTGATACACAAAATGTACGAGACTATCCCAAGTATTCCCTTTCAATAATATAAAGTGCTTGCGTAAATGTTCTACACATTACTCTGCAGGGGTTTAACTCAGAGGCTCAAGTCTATAACTTGATGCAACTCCATCACTAACATGTAAAGAAGGCAAGTGCATGAGAATAGGATGTGGACAAATTAACAAAAGAAGACCTTTGTCTTGATTACTTTTCTCTCCTCGCTGGGACAAAATACCTGACACTCATGGAAAAAGGAAAGGTTTATTTAGCTCCCTCTTTGTGGAGGTTTCAGTCCATAATCAGTTGGCTCCAAGGCAGAGTGGTATGGCACTGGGCAACACTTCAAGACAGCAGCCAGCAAAAGCAGCCAGAGCGAAAGGGTGGAGAGCAAGCACCTTCTCCTCCTTTATTCCGTAAGCAGCTGTCACGCCAAGGGCAGGTGTAGCAAACACAAAATCTCTGTGCCCTCTTCTTACACATGATGTGGATATTTACAAAGTAAGGACCCTGGCCCTCCACTGAGTCACCTGTTTAAACTTCTACATTTCTCAAGTTGACACCATGTATTAGCTGTAACAATCCATCTCTTGTCAACTTGGCTACATTTCTTTAAACAGGTTTTCAGATACAAAGACCTACTTAATCTTACTATTTCACAACTTGAGCATTATAACACAGGTTTAACAATCTTTAAGTCAAGTCAAGGATTGGGACCAATGTAAGTCCAAAATCCAGCAGAAGAAACATTAAGACCTATAGTACCATGTGTGCCATTTGAGGAAATCTGTCACAGAGTGTGAGCTTCAAAGGGTTGGATGATTTCACCTGTATGGCACTTCTGGAGGATGTAGCTCCCATCACTTTTCTTTGGGGCTGGCTCTGCTCCCTCCTTTCAGCTTTCCTTAGAATCCACTCTCTTGGCTTTTCCAAATTGCTGGGGTCTCCACTACCCCTTTGGCTTAACACTCACAGCTTCACACACTGCCCTCTCTGGGGCACACTGTCAGGCCTCCCAGGCCTTCTGAACAGGTGGAAGACTTAGAGCTCAGAACCCGTGCACTCTGTATTCACCTGAAACCTGTGCTGTGTGGATGCTGCCGAGGTCTGCTGCCAGCTGCAGCAGTAGCCAGGCTGTCTCTCCCAGCTGTAGGGGTCAAGGGCCTGGATCACTGGGCTCTCTGAATCCAGTTCTGAGAAGCAAATGTTCTATGGCACCTCCATTCTGGAGCACGATGCTCTGTGGCTTTCACCTCAAAGTCAAGTCTTTCATTTTTGCAGCTTTGTGGCTGCAAAGGTTTGAGACATGCTGTTTTTTGTAATGCCTTCAGGTCATCTTCCTATTCTCCTATTCCTTCTCAATAATTGAGATTTACTTGCTCTGTCTTTGCAGTTCACAGCTTTATTGGCACTTCCTTTTTGATCAAACGCACAATATTTTAAATTATCCTGTTAGGCTTTTTGCTGTGGATTCCCCACATAGATGTGGCTAAGAGCCACTGACAATGGCCATGCCAGTGCCTCAACATTATATTGCATTGAAATTTCTTCCGCCAAATTAATCAGTCCACCACCCTTAATCTCAGTCTCAGGCAAAGTCTCTGGACATGAGCAAAATACAAACAAACTTTTTGCAAAGCCATAACATACATCATCTGGAGTCCAACAAAAAAATGCAGTCCTTCCCATTAGAAGCCTCCTGATCCTGGTTTTTACAGGTAGATTTCTGTCAGCCTTCTGGTCTTCTGAGCTCTGATCAGGATCTGCCATATAGAACAGCCTACAGCATTCCAGTGCTACTTTTTCACAAAATCTCTCCAAACCTTTCCAAACTCTTCCCACAAGGCATTCTGAGGCTTTTAAACCACATTGTCAGCTAGAGTTAGAGCAAGGACCCTTCCCTTCAGGTACCAAACTCTGACTTGGTTGCTTTTCTCTCATCACTGGGACAAAATACAGGCATCCAAAAGGAAAAAGGAAAAATTTATTTAGCTCAATGTTCCAGAGGTTTCAGTCCATAATCAGTTGGCTCCAAGGTAGCATGGCATGGCACTGGGGCAGCATTTCCAGGAAGCAGCCAGCAAAAGCAGCCAGACCAAAAGGATGGAGAGAAAGCCTCTTTTTCTCCTTCATGTGGTAAGCAGGCTACCACTCCCAAGAGTGGGTGTAGCAATCACACAATCTCCATGCCCTCCTCTTATAAATAGGATGGATGAGTGTGTTTACAAAGCAAGGACCTTGACCCCCTGCTTGGTCACTTAGTTAAACTTCTGAACTCTTCAGCTTTACACAATGTATCAATCATAACAATCGTCTTCACTCTGAAAAGCAATGAGGTTATTTAGAGGGCATCCTAACCCAAAAATAAAAGCTTCTAGCAAGGCCACTCTATTCCTCTAACCCAAAGGTCTCTTGAAGATCATGGCTTATGTTGTTCTAGTAGGTTCCAGTTCTTTACTTTAGATTTATCACATAAGTTTAGGTAGAATTATAACTCAAGTTGGCATAATTATGCAAGCTTATTCTTTCACATGACAAAAATCTCGAAAGTACCACATCTAAATTTGGTTAATTTAGACTTCATCAGTTGCAGGATGTGAACCAATTGTGTATTCTTAAAGGAGAAAGAAATTTGTCTGTTTAATCTCAGAGCAGACAACCCTAACATTTGTGCTATGTTTCAGCTTGTTGGCTCATCCCCATGAATTCTCTAAAAGAAAAATCAGATTTAATTAGCAATAGTAAGAGAGGAAATCTCTGCTAGAAGCACAAATAAGAGTTAACTCTCATGCCTCCACAGAAGCCCATTTTAGTTACACATTTTCCTTCAAATTTCTTCAGTATTTGTCTTTTTCCTTTTGCATCTTCTGGTGAATAGGTATAAACAATCTAATTTGTTCACATTTCTATTAAGTGGGAATATTTTCATTGCTCATAAAATACACTTATGTGGCTCTCTCTCTCTGAACCTGAAAACGCTGAGAAGTTCACCACATTACTAATTTTGTCAAACATATTGTCCAGAGAGACAGCTTGTAGATAAACCCGGAGGCAGTCTCAGAAGGGATGAATCTAACCATCAGGATGGGGTTGAGCATATCCTCAAAGATACATTCAGTCATCTTGAGGAAGAAACACACCACAGAGTGGCTATTTCCCCCAAATCACCAGAGATCTGAAATTTTGTATCTATCCATTTGTCTTCTGATAAGCCATTGATCATTACCTAGGTCTATATCATAGTATCGTTTTTCATTTCTTTTGACAATAGGTCAATTTTTAAAATGTCAGTCTATAATCACTGAAGAGTTTAATGAAAGTACTAAACTTAAAAATTTGAATGACACACTTCAGAGAAAATTTTAATACAATACTTTCCTACATGCAACACTATCATTGTCTTATAAATGACCCAAAATCATACCTAAGGAATTTACAGACTAACATTTGGTTTAAACCTAATGACATGAAGCAACAAAATAGAGAAGAAGGAGAAGTACATAGTTCAGAATTATAGAGATTTGTGAAATGATCATGCTTAAGGTGAGCAGGAATTGATTCATAAGGCCTACTTGTCACCAAAAATGGGATAAAACATTAGCACTGAAGGGACTTGGGGACAGTAGTATCAATCCAGAGAAGGTTGAAATGGGTGAACCTGTCTGCATGTATCATTTGTCAAACATCACACAAAATCTAATAAATATGTGCAATTAATACAGATTCATAAAATAAAATAAAAAATAAATGAATTGAGTTTCTAAAGTTAAAGAAAGAAATAAAGATAAAATTATTGGAAAACAATTTCTATTTGAGGATTATTGTCACTTGTTTTATATGAATATGGTCTTCGAAGCAAAAAAAAACATCATTATACTGGATTTCACTTTAACTCAAAACACTTTTACATACCTTTAATGTAAGATTTATATTTTCCAACATAGAAAATTTCTAATTTTTAAGGCAATTCAAAAATAACATAGAATTCATATAAAGAATTTTGGATTATACAATTTTTTTTCTGTAAGGAATTAAGAATAGATGTGGCTAGAAATTTTTTGAACATTATAGTTTATTTTCCTTCTTAAAACTTCTATTGTTTCCTAGAATTAGTATATTTTATATGTCAGACAAATTTGCTTAGGTTTTATATATGCTTTATTATAGCAAATTATCTTTGAACTTCTGTAAAAATAGATTTTGAATGCAAAAGTATAGCTGTTGAGAATTTAATTGCATTGCTCACTGGTGAGATAAAACACCGATCTCCCAAAGTTAAACAAAGGAGGCAGGGTGTACTTGACACATGGATTTCAGTGGACAGGTGGCTGGCTCCAAAGCAGGTGTAATGGCAGAGAAGCATCACAGAGAACTAGTTCACGGCAGACAAAACACAGCAAAAGTGAGCGACATCTCTGTTTGTCCCTTATATTTCGTCCTTCCCCTAAGGAGGGTAGTGCTCATACCCTGCATGATGGCACCTTTAATCCTAGCACTGCACCAGGAATCAATTCCGGTCACACACTCCAGACATGGCCACCTCTGGAAAGCTCCACCCAGGACCTCATGAATCTAGACACCAACCCTAGCACACATGGCATCCTATTAGTTGAACAATTGTTAGTTTAGAGCTAAAATGTTCCTCCTATGTTGAGAGGTGGAGCTTTATGAGAGTTACTGGATCACTGGGTGGCTAAACTCATCCACAGATTAGTCCGGTGATCAGTTTGCACCCAAAAGGGAAGCCTTGTGGGGAGAGAGACACCACTGGGACCATGGCCTTGAAGGTGTGCTCTTGTCCCCAGCTCTTTCCTTGCCTCTCTCTATTTTTAGATTGTCAAGGGTGAAGAACTTTGCTCCCACCATGCTCTTTCTGTCTTGAAGCCAGCCAATCAGGGAATGCCCCCCTGAAAACACAAAATACCATTAACTTGTCTTCCTGTTAGATGACAGTGTCCAAGTTGTTTTGTTTTGTTTTCTTTGGGACATAGTCTTGCTCTGGAGCTCAGGCTGGCCTTGAATTAGTTGGGATTTATTTCTAGGGTACTCTTCTTGCCTTATAGTAGGAGTTAGCCTTTACCTTGAAAGTAGAAAAATCTTAATATTTGAGGTTTACGTCAAAAATTTTACTTGCTTTAATGATGAAATTAAAGTAGCTAGGAAAGTCTTTGCCTTATCAGAGTTCATCAGCCTTCACCCCACACCCCCGCAAAAAAACAAAACAAAACAAAACAGAGAGTCTTTATTAGAGAAATTAGCTAATGTGTCATTACCTGAGTTCAAAAAGATAATTGGCTGAATCTTTGTTTTGGTCTAAAGTTTCTGTTTGAACAATTCAGATACATGTGTTTATCTAAGAATATTACAAGCCTTTGTTTTCTAGTTAGAGGGTTTTTTAAGCATATGAAGCTATCCCACTAGACCCTGTTTTTCCAGGATAATCTATTTTATCAATGAAAACCTCAAGAGATTTCACACTGGGAAATGAAGGGAACTGTCCATCCCACTTTGAAAGACTGAATGCTTGATGCAAATTCAGATTAAGTGCATGATAAATTCAATGTAGCTTATCCACTGCTGGTCACCAAAACAGTTCTATGGTATCTGTGTTTGTGTATGAAATCAAACAATAGTTGTTTCTGGTTATTCTTGGAAATCACCGTAACTATTTACTTTTTCTTTGTAATTCTGTGAAAAGCTGCTTTGAAGCTTTACTAGTTTCTGATACACGGCAAATGCCTCCTCTTCCAACTGTGTGATGCATGTACAAATGTAAATAAATTCTCCACACATTTCTGGCTGAAATATTAAAAACATGGCTCACTCATCTCTCTGCGCCTCATTTACTGCCCCTGCTCACTGGAGACTGGAAAATTTAAATTAATTGCAATTCATTTTATTTTTATTAAATGCTTCAGCATCTTCTGGGGTCTTTTATAGAAAACTTTGAATTGGTTATGAGGCTGATGGAGATCCATAAATTTTCTACAACTTGCGATCAAAAGACTACATACAACTTGTAATGCATTCACCACATTTCCAGGCTCTACAGAGTATGAAGTTTAAGGTTCTCAGAGTTTCACAGCTCTGGATTGTATAGGGCAGTATCTTCAACAGGTCAGTACTGGGCAGGCTACATTTCATGATAACAATGTGTCAGAAATTCTAGACTGATTACTTTGAGCTTTGAATTGTTCCCCTTTTGGGGCTCAGTCTCACTTACCCCTCTTTTCCTAAATCTATTTTAATCATTTCCTGTGTTGTATTTTGTCAGCTTTTTGTATTTGACTGATGTTACTTTCGAATAGTGCTTTGCACTTGATCCAGTGAACAGAAGGCTTTATTCAGTAACTTTTATTCTTAATAATAATCCTGAAAAAAATTGATGATAATGAAGCCAGAGTTTCTATCAGGAAGATTCAATGAAATATTTACTCAGAGTTGTGACACTGAGCAAAATCAATCGAATGTATCTATCTTTCCTAAGCAGGCACAGTCTTCCAAATGTGTGTGTGTATATCTATCCATCTATCTATCCATCTATCTATCTATCTGTCTATCTATCTATCTATCTATCTATTCACACAAGCATATATGTATTCACACTTGAATATATACAAACACACACGTGTGTGTGTGTGTGTGTGTTTATGCACCTTATTTTTCATGAGGCATGCCGGGATAAAATCAAAGGGCAGGGGCAATTTTGTATATCAGAACCTCTGAATGCAGATAAATTATTCACAGAGATTAAAATTTCAAAATCAGAAACAAATGTGACATGAACAACTACGTCTTTCTTACCAAAAGGGCACATGAGTTTCAGGGAAGTTCTGTTCTGTTTCCTTAAAGAATGACCTTCAGAAAAAATGAAGTTTGCTGCTTTGCTTTATATTTGGTCCAGTAATTGGGTCATCAACAGAACTGTCTAATACTGATCAGCAGTAAATTGATTTTATGTTTTGTTTTATAATAAATTTGCATTTTCAATTTATGTTTACCTCATATAATTTATTTTCTCTCTCATAAAATATACAATGGCACCACCAATTTCAAGTATTTGTTGCATTTCACTATTGATCTTGACCAACTCTTCTTTGAGTTTCTTTTTAATTTTGTTTGGAAAATTATAAGAGCTAAATATATTATACATTTTGTAACAATTCAGGCTATTTCTAAATAGTGTACAAAACTCCATTATGTTGTCTTTGTGATGGACAAATAATTAGAAAATCTCAGAAAGGTCACAGTGTCACACAGTATAGTAATCTTTAAACATAAATATGTGTCTTCAATTCATTTGTCAGATAGTAGTTGTGGGCTTTAGTCTTTTTATTTTTTTAACCCTCTGTATTCTTATCTGTTAGCCTGATGTGTTAATATCAATCTGTATTAATTAAAGATGAGTCTTGGGAATCTGTGTTCTTAATAAACTTTTGGGGGTTTGTTATGAACTATCCTGAATTTGTTTCATAAATCAGTATTGCAATCTATTGTTTAAAGTCATTCCTATTTTATAATATTGTTTATATAGTTGATCTATTGATTATAGTATTAGATATTAAACATTAAGTTACTGTAAATGGCAAGGGGAGAAACTCTTAAGTGAAAACAAACAAGGAGAGTAAATATTCTTTTTTTGTTTTATTTTTGTATTTTAAACATTAGTGGAAATGTTAAAAAATTTAGAAGAATTTTTCAAAGAAGAAGGAAGAAATTGAATAAACAAAGAGATAATAAATAGTTTTTTGGGAGACTGACAATCTAGAAATTCACATTTTAGCTTTTTAATGTTAGAAGATTTTTAGAATAGGATTTTTTTTTAAAGTAGGAAAATACCACACAACAAGATAGAACAAAGCCAACTGAGACAGTGTAGTGAAACTGGTACAGAACTTCACACCAGGTTAGTGGGATAACAGTAATAGGTTCCAAAGTATATCTCATTTTCTTCCCAATAGTGGTTCTTTCAATCAGGTAGAGCAAAATCAAAGGAAATACAGAATATTACAGAACTTACCAAAGCACAATATTGAATAGAGCAATACCATTAATCAGAACAAAGCAAAACAGTGGTTAAAAATATTTGCCCTCAAAGAGATGGTAGAAGGAAATCCCCTTTATTTGCTATATTGCATATGGTCAGCCTCACAAGAGATGCTCAGTTCTCTGGCTCCCACTTGTTAACCGGGGCAACGAGCTGGCTGCTTGGTTTCCCAGCACCCTCAGTTCCAACATGGTGTGGATCTCAGGAGATGCTGATGGTTCTCACCTTGGGGCGGCCGCAGCTTGCCAGGCCACAGCCACTTACCAGGGTGGTGAGCTGGCTGCTTCAGATTTTCAGAATAGGATTAATTCAGGAAGCCTCATGCAAAGCTATGAGTGCTGAAAGATGACCCTGATTGAAAAAGACTTTGGCATGATTTCAGCCTCTCAGAGATTCTCTGTTGGTGGAGTAGGGTAGAAGTGCTGCTCTCCTCTGAGCTTTCCTACCCTTAAACATGAGGAGAAATTAACTATGATGCAAAAATGTAAAAGCAACAAAGTAAGAAATTCAATAGAATGCTTTTTTAAAGTGCTTGAAGAAAATACATAATAACCCCAAAAGATGAATAATAAAATGGGAAAATACATATGAAACATGCATGAATTCTCATAATATGCATCTGATTCTTTCTTCAAAAAATAAAGGAAAAAGAGACTATCAAATCTGAAAACATACAATTTTAAATAGATATTTCTCTAAATAATGATATAAAATTGTTTTACAGTATATGAGCTGTGTTCGGTTTCTCTCAAATTGCCTAACAATTCCATTTTGAATGAATTTACCCCTAAATTTCATCTTGAATACTTAAAAAATGATTTTTCACGATGATATAAAAACAGAATGAGAAAGGTATTTTGAACAAATATAAAGTTATTTGTAAAATACATTGTTAATTTCCAAAAAACACAGCAAGTAAAATAACTCATATACAATAAAAATGGAAAATTGTATGTATATATATTAACTGCATACACATATTTGTCATGAAACAAATAAAACTAAACAGGTAAAGAAGAAAAAAAACCTACAATGTAGTACAAATAGACACAAATGAATCTAACTTTTATTATAAATATAAAGTGACATAGAAGTAAATATAGCTTTCATTGTTACACTTAAATTGATAGTTAAACATGCAGTTTATTATTCTGTATATTGTCATTATAATATATATATATATATAGTATAATATACATTTCATAATATGAAATGTTCCCTAACATAAAAAAATCTGAGTGTCACAGGGAAATATTCAAGGAGTGTCTTAAGAATGTAGCATCATGTGTCCTTTGTTCAAATTCTGTTATCTTGATTAAATTCCTTTTCACTTCATGACTCAGCTTTTCATTTATGAAGTGATATGATAAAATATCTACCCAGTGCTACAATTGTGAAACTTTAAATGATTATAGAGCATAAATTGCTTATAATTTTATCAAGCATTAATAAATATTACCAATCATGGCAGAGAAGTTGTCTTTCTAGAACACTAGTTATGACCATTAATTCATAGCTGGCTATTACTGATAGTTAAACACGGTATTTTAGTAACTATGTTTTTCAGTGCTTAATAACATTGGTTCTCAACTGGCAGGGGTTGTAGCATTGTCAGCAAATAGCTGAACACCACCAAAAATCAAAAGAACAGAATTTTTAGGCATAAAGCTCATCAAATTGTAGCTATCCTTCTTAAGAACCCTGGTCTAGAAACATTAGCGTATTACATCTGGTAAAAAAGTATTATAGGTCCTTCATTTCAGATGAAGAATTGAGCCTCAAGTGTTTCTCTTTTATGAAATTAGGATAATGCTCCCTAAAAGTAGGATTGCTTTGTGATTGATTAGGATAATATGGAGAAAATCTCTATTTCATTGTTAGTACTCAATGAATGATGGCTATTATCAATTTATGTCCTTGTAGAAGGTTGAGAATTATATAAAACAAGAAATGGAGTATTTGTAAGAGGTCACATATAATGTCATATAATACATTGTAATGAAATCTGTCATTTTAGGGAAATTGTAAACTCTACATTTAAGATCATTAGACCAAATCTTATAAAATATATATAAAAAACATCACCTACTTTTCCCAAGGTAATGAAGGTCTTAGTACAATTTCAAGTAATGGATTTAGGCTGCTGCTTTGCTCACGCAAATGGGTGCCCTTGTGAGTTGGAGGATATTCAGGCGTGTTTATCAGAGCTGGCGTCTGCAAATGCACGCTAATCAGCATCCCGTGCTCATTAACACACAGCACTCCTTGCCTGCGTTTTCATTTGCATGTTTTCTAAAAGCTCCTTTTTTCTGCACTGTTCAAACAACCAATGACCTCTATAATCAGCAGGAGAATTAGAGCAGGTGGAAGCTTACTTCTAATGATGTTGAAACCAAACTGTTTAACTTAAATCTGAGCATTTTCCTCTCAGTCCTTTTAAATGCCTGACAAATATTAATTAGATAAAGGCAGACGGTCTCTGACTTTGTCATCATCTCTAATCAAGCTCTGTAATCAGCACTTTGCTTTGATGTTTATGGTGACAGATGAATTTCTTCGTTACAGCTCCCTTTGTTTTTCTTGAAGCCTGCAGTATGAACGCGGTATCCTTGGAATTTAGTAAATGTTTTGGAAATCTTTACAAATTTACTTCAACTATTACAAGTGAAACTGACTGAAGATATTTCCTATGGGGTTATCACTATTTTAGTGAGTGGATGTTAGTGGATCAGTAGTAAAGATTTAACATTATAAATCACAAATATTAGCCAGTTTTCTGTCTCATTTTACAATATTCTTAATCATGTTTACTTGAAGTAATCCTAGCACCCTGAGGTTCCAGAAAAATACAAAGTAACCTCGATTTAAGATTTACTTCCAAGATAACAATATGTAATTTATCCACTAGTGATTACTTGCTGTTATTTTTTGAAATTTTGTATTATTTCTACTTTTTTTCTGTTTTGTGTTTTTTCCTCTAAATAAAAAGATTATATTAATAATCAAGTTAATAAATGAATTAAACAATAAAGACTGTCAGTGTCAGTCATATCAACATTATCTACAGACAGATACCTTCCTAGCATATCTACTGAAGTTTGAAACTCGTCAGGTTTTCTGCATTATTACACATGTTCTCCTCCATCATCTTCAAATACCCATGAAAAATATGCCTTAAAAAATCACCTTAAGATATATGATCCAAATCTGTCCAGATAAATCAAGACACTTTACAATAGTTCAGAATTTTAGATTCGCCATAACTTCTTCCCGCTCAATTTAAGCAACGTAGCATTTGCTGTACCTCATACCTCACCTCATTCAGGTCTTTCTGCATTATAACTGGATTTGAAAGGCTGAATAAATTAATGATAATAAATAACAAATTAAATATTTTATGTAAAATTTGAAACATAATACAGAATTTTGCGGTAAAATTTATTCAGTACTTCAACTTCCATTCAAAAAATAAGCTAAGTGACTTATTCTTGATGGTTTGTCACTGCTTGTATTTTATTTTTTATTAGTACATGTTTAGATGCTCTTGTCTATTACCATTTTGTCAGTAGGACTGATCTTTTTCAGATAGTTACAAAATATGAATACAAAAGAATTTGTTATTTTGTCTCCCTCTCATATATATAATAACATCTATAATTGTATTTATAATTTAATTATATGTAATTGCATATATAATTATAATAATAATTATATATAATTGCATACATAATTATAATAATTCTATATAATTGTATATATAATTATAAATGCACACATCCCACAAAGGCTTTTTGTTGGTGGTTATGTCTTCAAAGTCTTCTAATCTAATGGAAGTTTATTCATTCAACTTCTTCTCAAGTTGAGGAGACACATTCTGAATGTAAATATGGGGCACTCTGCTTAGGAGCATCTGCTAAGCTTCCATTGTACTTGTTATGTTGTTCTCTGCCCTTGTCTCTTTTTTTAGTAGCTGAGTTTACCTCTAGGCACTCACACTAGCAGGGCCTAGTTAGGGTAATATCACCTAAAAGGCATTTGAGATCATTCAAATCACCTGCAGAAAAATGAACCGAGAAAAGATTCTTGCTCTGGACTGGCAAGGTAAAAACAAGGAGTTGACATTAAATATGATCTTACAAGAAAGAATTCACCTAGAAAGAGATATTTCCACAAAGACATGAGGTACAAGTTATAGCAAGAGATTTAGATGGGGACACAGTCCAGAAGCAGTAGAGGAAATCTAAAGTTTCTGAGGCAGGAATATGCTTAGTGTGCTTCACATTTAAAAACAGAGGTGTCCAGCTAGGTCCATGTGGAATAAATCAAGAGCAGGGCAGGAAGGAGACAATGCCAGGGACACAATGATTATGAGTGAAAATGAGCACGCTGTACTCAGAAGATTCCTGCTCACTGGGGTTTTAAAGAAAGCAAGAGAGATAAGGTGACCTTGCTCTCCATTCTAGCAATTGCTCTGAAAATCAGCTAAAGGGAGAACTGCAGAACAAGAAACTGTCCTAAGGTTATAAAAAATAGTAAAGGGTGGTTTGGCCAGAGGGAGTAAAGGGTGATCAAAGTTCTGAAGCTGGTGGGCTGTTATGGAGAATGGACAGAAAGTAATGTAAACTAAGGAAAACCGAGGTTCACTCCAACTGCCATCCCAGACTAGCAGTTGGGAGGCACATTGTATGAGAGCAACCACTCGCTAAGCACTTGGTAAACATGGTGAGACGCATTTAGTTGGCTACTGAAAAGGGAGAGAACTGCGCTTAACCTCAGTGAAACTGAGGGGAGACTTCTTAAAGGCAGGGGTGCGCTAAATCAAAAGTGCTGCAAAAAGTAGAGATGGGTAAAGGAGAGTCTGACAAGTGTAGGCCACCCGAGTTTGCTAACTGGCTGTGATCAGGTCAGACTTTCCCCCAAGATCAGGATACAGGCCTGTCTAGTACATTTTAAAGGAATAGATTCCAGGTTCTCAAGAATGACAGTGTTGGGTTGTAGAAGATATACGTAAAAGAGACAGAATAAAACCATGTATATTTGCTCATTCTCTAAAATAATTTTCCAAGACTAGGGAGGCCAGAATGTATAGTCAAGTTTTCCCTTTAGCAAACAATAGATTCTTTTAATGGCGTTAGTTTCCTGGAGACTGACGTGGTCACTGATGGATGTGTCCATGGGTGAACAGAAGCATTGCTGGCTCTCAGCGAGGGTGGTGAACAGAGTCGTTTGTGCTGAGTAGTAGCTTTCATAGGACAGGTTGAGGGCAAATTGAGAAAATAGCTCAGAGGAGACTGATGGAAGGTTAATCAAGGAAAGCGTGTCACCTAATAAAGAATATAGCCAGGCGTGTTGGCGTCCTCCTGTAATCGCAGCACTTGGGGACCTGAGGCAGGCGATCATTGAGAGTTCAAGACCAGCCTGGGCTATGAAGTGAGCTCAGGGCCAGTTGAACTGCACAGTGAGACCCTGTCTCAAAAAAGACAAAAATAAAGAATAAAAATGAGAGTTTTTATTCTTTATTTGCATAACCATATTTGTGATTCTGAAAATTGGAGTTAAAATATATTACTCATAATGTATCAAGCTTCTGTCTTGATGGAAAAGTTCTTTCTTTAACTGAAAAATTTCTAATGTCACTATCTTTATTTCACTTTAATAGAATGCTTATACTTTTCTTAAGAGAAAGAAATAAATCTTAAATTAGAGGTAAGATTATACTAAGTATATCTTTTGATACCTCACTCAATTCAATTATCTGTATCTGATATTCAGTTCCAAGGACAACGTTAAACAGGTTATAGTTAATATATTAAAGCTACTTTAAAAGTAAATTATATCTGATGGTTTATTCTTTACATTACTTTAACCAAAAAGAAAATTACAATTCATGCATACCGATCACTATAAAAACTTCAAGTAAATTACACACACACAAACACACACACACACAAAAAAAAAAAAAAACCTATTAACTTTCCTAATGGAAGAAATTCACCATATACAGTTTTGGAGGAAAATACACAATCAGTTATAGTCACAGTGAATGTTCAGAGGGAGTCCAACCATTTTATATTCCTCCCTACACGCATTCAGGGATATCCTCAGAAAGAAAGCAAGGCAAAAAATAACCGATGCAACATTCAACTCTACTCATGTTAAACTACATGAGGAAAGAAAGCTGATTTTAAATTTTGATTTCTAAGTCATAATTTCATACTTCATGCCAACGAATTAAGAAGCAAACAAACTTGTACACAAATAATAGGTATAGAAGCTCTAGAAATCAAAAACTCCCATATGAAACACTCAGTTTGGAATTGCATATTTCAACTCACATATATTCAGGGTAGAATACAGCAGGTAAGCAAGACAGGAAACCAGTATTTGTGTTTTCCCTGGAAGAGTCTCCCACAACTATGATACTTGTTCAAGATATATAGATATAAGGTTTGTTTCTCAAAAAGCCTTCAGTTTTACAATTTACGGTGTCACAGTTTTGACAGTTGATAGTGAGAAGTAATTATGAATAGCTGGAGAAAATATTCACAAAATAAACATGAAAGACTCATATCTAGATTTTATGAAGACTACCACAACAGTTGGACAAACAATCCAATCAAATGGGCAAAGTATATAAACACACGGGAAGATACATAAATAGGTCAATGAACACATAATATGCACTTGAAGATACTCAACATTGTTAGTCAAGAAAATACAAATTAAAATGAAAATGGAATCGCACTCCACACTTACTACTATGGCTATGACAATTAAGACAGAACAAGTATCATCAAGCATGTTAAGCACTAGAATTTCTCAGAAATTTTAGTGGAAATGTTAACAAGGTGTTTATAACTGTTAGTGATAAGGTGATACAGGATGGCAGACAGATTGGGAAACAATTTGGCAATCTCTCCAAAAATGATATGTGAAACTCACAAAATTTGTGTGTAAATTAGGTTGCATGTCAGGCTCGTATCAACATTATTCACTATTCATTAATAATCTTGATCTGGAAACAACTTAAATGTTCATCACATTGTTTCAAGGCATGGGTTAAGCATTGCATATCTGCAAAATGGAATAGTTCTGGACAACAGCAAAAGAATAGACAACTGAACAATGATTCTACATCCTGCCTGGACCTCAAAAGCACACGTGCTGAGGGGAAAAAACCAGTCACTACTCACTTACATGATTCCACTTACATGAAATTTCCAGACAAGGCAAACTTATAAAGTCCGAAGGTAAATTAGTGACTGCTTGTGACCGGTGCTGTGGTAGGAGCTATAAATGTGCAAAAGGATTCCTGCTGCAGAATATAAAAACATTGTAAAACTGATTTATAGTCATGGTGACAACATTCGGTAAAGGTCATTGAACTGTATGTTTGCAATAGATAAATCCTTTCATGTGTAAAATACAACTCAATAAAGTTGATAGTTATTTACCTAGTCACTCATCTACTTAAAACAGAATTCAAATGTGAGGGACTATCATAGGCACATGTATTAAAATGTCCCCATAAAAAGACATCCTACATGTTTGTGCTCACAGCGGGTCAAGTTGATTTTGACCATTTTGCCAGTACAGGCTGACATTTCCAATGAGATTACATATATGAGAGGTATTTTTCATAAAGTGGTCAAACCTGCATTGTCAAAGCTTTGTTGGAAATGCAAGGTGTGAACACCACCTATAAAATTTTGACATCGCTTTCTATATAAAATAAGATGCTTCTTTAAAAAGATGAGGAGACAAAACTCATACTGTTATAGGCCTTGGTAAAAATATTTTTGATCTTTCTTAGTGTAGGAATACAGTGATAGCCTTCCCTGAATCTTCTGTAAATCTCTTTATCGTGCTTAGATGTTTTTAAATGTGTGTTTGCACCAAATTAAAAGAAAATTATTCAGCTTGCCTGTAACTATAAATGGACGGGTGTAAACACATGCGGAGAGGTGGAACTATTTGTGACACTTGAAGTTATCATCACAGCACTTGGTGCAGTGGTGCACACAGCTGTAGTCCAAATCCCTGGAGGACCGGGGTGGGAGGGCGGCCTGAGCCCGGGAGTTGAAGGGTGCTGTAAGAGCAGAGCCCACCTCAGAAAACCTGCCTATGTGGAAATGTACATACAAGCTCAAAACACAACACATATTATTTTTCATGTGAAAAAGGGTGCTTGCGGAATGTTTTTTGTTCCAACTTGACAGTAAACAGGAAATATAATCACCAGTCCATTCAAGCACCAGGATTCTGGGAAGGTTCTCTATGCTTTCTTATTCTCCCAGTGCCGTGATAGAAGGGTGATGTGTCTTTTAAAAAGCAGCCTGTCCTCCGTTGGGTGTTCAAACAAGTGAAAGTGATTCTCGGCCAATTTTTATAAACTGCATCACATAAATACACCATTCACATCGGACTGTGTGCTTTTCCCCATATATACATAAAAATATCCACACCCACACATACACACACAGACTGCCACCACCAAGTAAGCCGGAGATGCCAATTCATCTTAAAGTGCATTGGTACAGAGCACATTTTTATTTGTTAACTCACCTCAAAAGTAACAAACTTGAAATAATCATTCTATGTCATTCTGAAGTATCGAGCAACCAGTATCTATGACATTTTCTCACTGTCAACATTCTCAAGTAATCATTAGTACTGACAGCCAGCCTGTGTTTTTAAATGGGAGGGAAAATGACATGGAAAAATAGAAATAGTGTTAGCTTAGACACAAATCTATGTATGCCCAAACTCTGGTTTCATCATGTATTATTTTTGTGAACCCAAGCCAAGTAAATTCCTCGGCTCACAAAGTTCTTGTGACATTCCATGTCGGAGTACATAAGGGTCTTTGGCTGGGTAGCAACTTCTAATATTTATTTTTCTTTATTTAGGATAGTCTTTGTCTTTCAAGTGTACTAACTTTTAGTGATCTTATAAGTAAAATAAAGAAGAACTTAAATATTCAAATGCATTCAAAATAAGCAAGGGCATCCAAGGAACAGCCATAAAAACTACACTGATAATGTTTCAAACAGACCCACAGATTAAGTCCTAACTAATGTCATTACTACAATTGTGATATGTTATCCATTCAACCCATATGTTTATCCAACAAAAGGAGCAGTCAAAATACAAGCTAAGGATGCTTTTAGGGAAAGAAACAATACATCACTATGGCAGATAAAAACTAGTGTTTAGCTTGTAACACCCAGCTGGACCAAATCAGTGTGGAGATGGACGTGGAAGGTGCACCCGAGAATGGTGGCCAACAGCATAAAGCAGGACTGGAGAAGAGGCTGTGCTGTTGGTCCTCCTGTAGAAGTGTGTTGAGCTGTTTTTCCTGATACATGCGCATCACCAGAGAGCTTGGGTTCTCAAGGTCACTGGGGTTGGCTGTGGTTCGCTTTGGGGGAGCTCTGGTCCTGACTTTGAGCATTGCTTCCTGACTCCGGAGGGGAAGATGACGTACTTCTCCTGGAGAAGCTTGCTGCACAGGCTTTCCCGACATGACCTCTGCTGTCCTCATCATCACAGGAGCTCAGGTCCTCGGTGTTGCAGAGAATGGCTGTGTCTCTCTCCAGGGAGCTCTGGTGCTTATCTGGACTCCAGCACAGATCCCTCAGCTGCTGACACTGCTCCTTCATCCGGCTGGTGCAGACTTTCTGGCTTCCACCACTGACCTACGGGCCTTCTGAGTGCAGGTCCTTGAATCCACTGACCTCACGGAGGTCGTTGCCACAGGCTCTAGGTCTTCAATGGGACTCAGGCAGGATGTTGCTGTGGGATACGGGCCCTCAGTTGGATTCTTTTGTTCTCAAGTGTATAGACAGATCTCCTGAGCTCTTTCGCGTTGGACTCACTGAGTGATTATTAGAAAATAATCCCATAAATTATATCTCCTGTATTAAAACCCTTTCCCTTGTACACCCTGACTAGGGCAATAACTAAATAGTAGATATTTGGCAACATAATAACTAATATAACTAGAAATTTATCGAAACCTTATTAGGTACAAGACATGACACAAAGTTACCATATTTAATATGTGGTGACTTTGTCAGACCCTGCCATCACCTTTCCACAGTACAGAGGGGAAAAACTAAAAAACAAACAAATAAAACACGGAAACACAAAGTTTAAGATGATTTGTCTAAGCAAAGGAAATTAAATATTCAGTGACTCCAAAACAATTATTGGGAAAATTGGCACATTATATATATTGGTCTAGAGTCAGTGTTAACTACTCAACAGCTAACACAGGGACAGCTTTCAGCCAGAAAACTTGAAATAAAAGGCCTTAGAAATTCTTTCCTAATTCATACATTAATCATAAAGGTGACTGAGGCTTACCAGTAGTTGAATAAATAAGGATTATTTTTCAGTTTCTTAATAACATGTAAGTCCATTGAAAGTTGTTTGAAATACCTAATCTTTATCACTCTTCTTCTCATTCCATTCATTGTGTTCTGATCGAAACTTTTATAAAAATATTGAAACAAAAGTAAGTTTTGAATCTCTAAAACTAGCCAAGATATTTTTTTCTGAATACAAGTGTGCAAGAAGTGACAAATATTATGAATAAAGTTTAAAAGAAATTAGTTACAGGAAGAGACACAGTACAAGTAAACCTTCAGAATACTTCCCCTGCTTTAAACACATTTATCTCATTATTTCTATCTCTTCTAGAAGCAGTTCTTAAAGTCTTCTCTCATGCGAGTCTTTTCCCAACTGCCTCAATATCCTGAATGAATTCAAAATATTTACAGAAATATTTCACAGAAAAACATTACTGTTCATCCTCACTCATTTGAGTCACCAGATGTTGCACAGTTCAACCTCCGGCTTTTTCCCAAATTTGAAATGACCGTGGAAGATAAATATTTCAAATTGATTCTGGGCACTGAGGCAGCCAAAACACTGATGAACACAGAGCTTCTAAAACTGCCTGAGAAAGTGGCAGCAACGTGTGTCCAAAGGAAGGGGAAGCATTTGGAGGGGAATTAGTAGCAATGTGTCTTTCTCTGAAAAAAAAAATTAAATGTAAACAGTCTCATTTGTTGATCATATCACATACAGGAATGAAAAGCAATCATGGCCCCAACGCATGCTGGAAACTGTAAGGATGTCGACTTCTGTCCTGCCTGTCCTACTCGGGTCCAGGTCAGTCAGTGTGCTGAAGAGCTCTTCTGTAAGTTTCCGAGCTGTTTCCAGATCTTCTCTCTAATTAGGGACCTTTCTATCTGTGCCTGCTGTACATTTTTCTCTCAGCAGTGTCACAGATTAAGAGACTGCATCAGACAGAAAAAAAAATGTAAATGTCATACTTAGAGGTAAACTAGATAATTATGAAGAGCTACAGAAAGGAACAGCATTATTAGGGGCTGTACCCTTGCAGGTTTTTTGCACATCTTCTGTCAACAGAAACGGATCGGCTTGCACCAAATTTTGCAGGAATGTATTTACCCACAAATAATCAGAGAACTTGCCAGAAAGAACAGAAACACTCACATCTGCTGTGCAGATTCGCTTTGCACGTCAGCAGGCTCCAGCCTAGGATCTGAGGCTGGGCCTGGGAAGGGGGCAGGTGTACAGGGCAGGGCGGAGGTTCACAGCAGCCCTGCTCAGAGGGATCTAGACAGCTACGCTGACCTCTTCTCCCTGAAAGACGAATTAGGGGAGGAAAACAGTGCAAGCTTCTTGAACAAATTTTGTAAAGCAAAGTAAAAAGGTAACATATGAAGAATACAAGAGAACCTATTCTGGTTAAAAATTCAGAAGTGACAACATAATACTTCAGAAAGCATTTGATATATTTTTTCAATCAACGGAAGAGCAGCACATGGAGTGAAGGTGCCTTTGGATAAGACATTGATTATACTTCTTGAAAATGCCACCCCCCAAAACAGTAAATCAACAAAATGCAAGATTCAAACCATGGACTGGCAAATTAGGATTATTAACGATGAAGTCTGTAAAACATTAACAATAATTGTAAGCAAGGTAGAGCTAAATGAGCGAGAAAAAATGTTGCACAAGTTTTCTGTTTGTTTTAGCTTTACATGGTGTAACAGCGATCACCATTATGTAACAGCGATCGCCAAAAGAATCCAGCTGCACAGGATACAAAAGTGGGCGTTCTAGAGAAGGTGAAACTGACAATAGGATGCAAAATAATCAGTATAAATAGTAACGACAAAGACATTATTATAAAATCTATCACTTCTAATATTCGAACTGTTAATGGCCCCTCTACTCCACTGTCTGAGTGTAGTCATGTTAAAGTAATTAAAAGCAATTCAGCAGACAGGAAGTTAGTAATTACAAAAGTAAGAATGTGCTAGTTTTCAGATATGAATAAAATTAAAATGCACTTTTTCAAGAGCTCTTTGTCATGCTAAGGTACTTATACAATCTCCCATTTTTTAAATTGTAAGATTTTTTTGTAACGAATGAGAAAAGATAGGGGAAAAAAAGCGCAGTAATTTTATATATGTTTCAGTTATGCAGCTCATTATTCAGAAGACTCATTTATGAAAAGTTCAACTCATGACAAGTTTACATATGAAACAAATGCCAGAGATTTGTAATTTGATTTATGAAGTATTTCTCAAAATCGTAAAAGACTACCAAAGACTGCTATTTAAAGAATTAACAATAGGACACAGTTAAACATTAAATAAAAATCAATAAAGGAGAAAATTTTTAATTAACATTATACAACTTTAATCTTTAAGGTTTATTATTTATTTGTTTTGGTACTGAGGATCGAACTCACAACCTCACGCTTGCCAGGCAGATGCTTATGCCACTGAGTTAAATCCCCAGCCCCTTACAGCTTTCATCTTGAAAGATCAGTACACCTTCCCTCGTTGTCCATACAAAATTGGCTGTGTGAAGTTCTCTCAAAATACAGCCAGCTTTCATGTAGCTCAATGCATATGGTTGCCAAATGATCTGCACAGTAAATTTTTTTAGTCATATGAACTACTGAGAATCCCTTTTTGAACACACAGTGGTTTTTCAAATCCAATTATTTTACATTAGTACTGTCCATACTAGATTTATCTGTGAATTCTTTTGATCTTAGCATCAAACCTCCATTCTCGGGACTGCCTAAACCCTTTAACGTGATAACTGGCCCAGATGAGGGAATGCATATTGCTCTGTTTCCTAACACCTTCCATGCCAGCCTTTCTAAGTTGTTCTTATTTCCCTTCTATGGCTAATTGTCTGTTGACTGCCAGGCTTCCCATGTGTTTCCACAGTGACAGTCTTAATTAGCAACCTTTTTGTGGCTAACTTTTATTTATTCTCTAAATCTTACAGGAAATGTTACTTCTGCCAAACAATTTTCATAAAATCCAAAGGCTTAGTGTGTTTGTTACCTGTCCTACGAGATTTGCGCCATCCCATGTGGCATCACATTAAATGTATCATATACTGTGCATAGTTTTATCCCTCCAGTGGATTTTAAATGAACCTCCTGCAACACTGAGTGGAATGTATCTGTCGGAGGACTAACTAACCACACAAGAAGCACAAATATCATAGAAAAAAGCAAAACAAGAAAGAAAAAGGAAGGGAAAGGGAGCAGGAGGGAAGGAAAAGGAAAGAAACAGGAGAGAAAAGGAAAAAAGAGCAGAAGGAGGTGCTGAGAAAGAATTAATAAGATTGTCAGATGGCTCAGGGGTGAGGTGTATGCAGTTCGGTGATAGGACTCCCGCTCTGTATGAGCAAGGTCTTAGGTTTGACCCCCCAGCACCAGAAAAAAAATCTTGTATTTGGGTTTTGCTTCAAATAATGTACCCAGCAGTATAATTATATTAAATTCTTTTTTTAAAAAATGTCTTCTTTTCAGAGCTTCAAAACTGATCTCTTGACCATCTCCTCCAAGAGGTTGCTTTAAATAAGAAACATTGCAAAACATTGATTTACAAATCATAACTTCCCCCAGCTGTAAACTCAGTAGTAAAATAAGAAATATGATGATGACTTCCTTTGGTCTTACATTTATAATTATACACTTAGATTCCTGTGGCTTTCAAATTAAAGCTGCTTATCCAAATTGTCCCTAATTTGTTTATTCAGAAATATTCTGTGTGCCCTTAGTATATGGTAGACATTGTGGATAGTTTTGCAGGCAATACTGTCTCATGTATTTCTCAAATCAATCACAAAACATCAAGGCTGACATTATGACCATTTTAACTTATGAGTAAATTATGTCATGATTATAGTATGATAATCTAGAAAGCCTGACAACATAGTTAGTAATCATAATCTACCACTATTCATTTGGTCAAAATTATAATCAAATTTCTACTGTTCAACAGCTAATGTCTCCCACTGTTTTGCTATTTATTTATGTGCTAGGGATTGAACTCATGACCCCATTCTTGCCAGGCAGCTGCTGTACCACTGGCCTATGTTCCTGACACCTAACCACTCACACTTTATCTTCTAATCTTCTGTCTTTCTGCATCCTTACAGACCCATGTGACTATGAACTCAATGCGAAAGACTGAAATGTGTCTTAGACGGTATACACCTTGATGAAAATTTACTCTGTGTAAAAATACATCCAAATATTGAAACAGGTATACTTAATCTGTTGGAAGACAAAACAGCAAAATCTCTTCCTGTCAGAGGTTGAGGAAAGAACTTCATGAACAGAACTCTGATTGCATATGAAGCAGCATTAAGACAAAACAAATGGGATATCAAATTAAAAAGCTTTTGTGTAACAATGGAAACAACCAACAGAGTGAAGAAACAACCTGCATAATGGGAAAAATTTGCGCTAGCTATTTTTTTTGAAAGCAGAAATTGTTCTTTTTGATGAACTAACAGATTAGTAGCATAGTTATCTATATTGCATATATATATATATATATATATATATATATATATGCACATTTACATTCATGCATACTTAAGTAAATAAGCCATTTTCCCTTCTTTCTTTGCTCCTTATCCCTATCCAGTTGTTCTTTCCTTACAAGCATTTTCTTTCCCTTTTATTATCACAGTTTCTATCGTATAATGTGGATCTTACTAGTCTCTCCATTTTTTTTCGCTAGGGAAACAATATGATATTTACAAATGTGATTTGTTTCACTTATAAGTCTGGTCTCAAGTTGCTTCCATTTACATATAAAAGCCTCAAGGGTATCCTTCTTTTAGCCGAGTAATACTCCATTGTATAAAAACACATCTTTTTTAACCATTCCACTGGTGGTGGGCATTTGGGTGGTTTCCAAGATTTAGCTATTTCAAATTGTGCCGCTATAAACATGGATACACAGATAATGCTGTGGCACAATGTCTTCAATTTTTCTGGGAAAATCCTGAGAAAAGGAATAGCTGGATTCAATGCGACTTTCAATCCTAGTTTCTTGAGAAATCTCCGCTCTAATTTCCACGATGACTGTACCAGTCTACACTCTCCCCAACAGTGGGCCAGTGTACCTTTTTTCCCACCGCCCAGCCAACATTTGTTATCAGTTGATTTCTGCATGTATTTATTTCCCATTTGTATTTATTCATCTAAGAAGTATATATTCATCTCAGATGCCCATATTTTGATTGGGTCTTTGAATTTGGAGCAGCTGATGTTTTTCAGTTCTTTACATATTCTAGATATAAGTCCTTTATCTGAGGGAGAGCTGGCTAAAATTCTTTCCCATTCTGTGGGTGTTCTTTTCATTTGATTAGTGATTTCTTTTGAAGTGCAAAATTTTTTTAATAAGATGAGATCTCAGTTGTTGATTTTTGAAGTACTTTCAGTGCAGTTTATAATTTGTTCATGAATTCTTTGTCTACCCATAAGTCTTTAAAATTTCTACCTAACTTGTCTTCCAGTACATTTAGTGTTTATGTTTTGATATTTAGATCTTTGATCCATTTTTACTTTAGTTAAGTACATTGTGATAGATAGGGCTCCAGTCTCAGTCTTCAGCCTGTGGAAAGACAATTTCTCCAGCACTATTTATTGAAGAGGCTATTTTTCTTCCAGCAAATATGTTTAGTAATTTGTCAAAGATAAGGTGGCTGAGTGTCATTGTAGTTGTGTCTGCATCTTCCAATCTGTTCCAATGATCCTCAGGTCTCTGTTTTTGCCAGTACCATGCTGATTTTATCACAGTAGCTTTGTAGTATAATTTCAAGTCAGGGATTGTGATGCCTCTTGACTTGCCTTTGTTGCCCAGATTGGCCTTTGCTATTCCAGGTCACTCCTATTTCCAGGTAAATTTTAGGAGTGTTTTCTCTAGATCTGTGAGGCATGTTAGTGGTATTTTGGTCAAGGTTGCATAAATCTGTATAACATTTTGGGAGTATGGCCATTTTCACAATGTTGGTTCTTCCTAACCAAAAGCAAGTGACATCTTTCACTTCTTTTTTGATATCCTCTTCAATCTCCTTTTATAGCGTACTACAGTTTTCAATACATAGGTCTTTTATATCCTTTGTTAGGTTAATTTCTAAGTATTTCAGTCTTTTTGGACATTATTGTGAAAGGTGTTATTTCCATAATTTCTTTCTCAGTGAGTTTATTGTTTGTGTACATGAATGCTATTGAATTTTGAGTGTTGACTTTATATCCAGCTACACTGCTGAATTTGCTTATTAACTCTAGTAGACTTTTGATGGAATTTAGGGGGTTTTCTATGTAGCAGATTATGTCATGTGAAAATAATGATAATTTAACTTCTTCCTTTTGTATCCTTAATCCTTTTATTTCTCTTTCTTGCCAAATTGTTCTGGCTAATACTTCCAGAACTATATTGAAAAGGTGTGGTGATAGTGACCATCCTTGTCTTGTTCCTGATTTTAGAATGAACGCTTTTCAGTGTATTCCATTTAGTATGATGGTGGCTGTTGGCTTGTCATAGATGGCTTTGGTAGGGCCAGTACCAGGGATTGAACTAATGACTTCACACTTTCAAGGCAAATGCTAGAAACCACAGAGCTAAATCCCTAGTCCAGATAGATGGTTTTTATCAGATTGAAGTAGACACCATCTATTGTGATTTTCTGCAGGATTTTTATCATAAGCAACTGTTGGGCTTTATCAAAGGCTTTTTCTACATCTATTGAGCTGATGATGTGATTTTTGTCTTTGGCTCTGTTGATGTGGTATGTTACATTTATTGATTTGCATATGTTGAACCATCCCTGCATTCCTGGGATGAATCCCACTTGGCTGTGATGTATAATCTTCTTGATGATTTGCTGCATTCTATTTGCTAGAATTTTATTGAGAATTTTTGTATTTGTATTCATTAGGGAGATTGGTCTCTAGTTCTCCTTTTTGATTGGGTCTTTCTCTGGTTTTGGTATCAGAATAATGCTTGCCTCCAGGAATGTTATGGAGGATTGCTTTCCTTTCAATTTCACTGAAGAGTTTGAGGAATATTGGTGTTAAATCTTCCCTAAATTTCTTACAAAATTCAGATGTGAATCCATCAGGACCTTGGCTTTTCTTTGTTGGTAAGTTTTTAATTACATTTTCAATTTAATTAACTGATTTTGGGTTATTCAAAATTTTTATATCTTCTTTATTCAGCTTAGGTAATTCATACATTTCCTGGAATCTAATCAATTTCCTCTGTATTTTCCAGTCTCTGTGTGTAAAATTAAGTGTTCATGATCTTCTGAATTTCCATAGGATCCGTAGTAATTTTATTCTTTCTATTCCTCATTGCATGAATTTGAGTTTTTTCTTTCCTCTTCTTGTTAAGATTGGCTAGAGGTATATGAATTTTGTTTAGCTTTTCATAGAACCACCTCTTTAATGCATTGATTCTTTGTATTGTTTTCTTAGTCCCAATTTTGTTAATTTCTGCTCTGATCTTTATAATTTCCTTCCATGAAACTTGGGCTCCATTTGCTGTTTTTTTCCGGAAGCCTGAGGTGCAGCATTAGGTTATTAGTGCTCATTCTTTTTTCCTAATGTGACAATTCATTCCTATGTATTTCCCTCTTAGGACTGCTTTCATTGTGTCCCACTGGTTCCAGTATTTTATATCTGCATTTTCACTGAGTTGTAGATATTATTTAATTTCTTCTTTAATTTCATCTGTAACTCACTAGTTGTTCAGGAGGGTGTTATTTAATTTCCATGTGTTTATGTAGGTTTTGAAGTTTCTTTGGTCATACATTTCCAAGTTCAGCGAACTATGTTCAGATAATATGCATGGGATAATTTCAATCCCTTTACATTTACTTAAGCATGTTCTATGGGCTAATATATGATCTATTTTAGAGAATGTCCCGTGTGCAGCTCACAAAAATGTTTATTCTGGTGTTCTTGGGTGGACCACTCTAGTCAGTCCATTTGTTTACAGATTTCATTTGTTTTGTTATTTTTTTGCTGAATTTTTGTCTAGTTGATCTACCTCTTTGTGAAAATGATGTATAAAGGTTCTGCATTACTACTATGTTATTGTATATTTGATTTTTCATGTCTTTTAGTATGTGTCTTATATATAGTTGGGTGCTCCTATGTTTGATTCATATATATATACATATGATGTTGTCTCTTCTTCTTCAATTTTTCCCCTGACAATTATGTAGTGACATTATATATCTCTTTTGAACATTTTTAGTTTGAAGTTCATATTGTCTGCAAATAAAATATCTATGCCTGCTTTTTTCTGGCTCCTATCACATGGAATATTGGTTTCTATCCTTAGACTTTCAATCTATGAGTTTCCTTTCAAGTTAGATATGTTTCCTGTATATATCATATTGCTGGACCCCACTTCTTGATCCATTCTGTCAATCTATTTATTTTAATTGGTGAATTGAAGTCATTTACATTTATGGTTTGTAACTGATATGTACTTGCTTAACCTTGTCATGCTATTTTCCTGTTCTTGATTCCCTGCTTTTCCTTATTGCTTAATTGGTTGTTTCTTTCTGTTGATTTTCTGGGAATTGTGGTTATTTTTAACTCTATCTAGTGTATCTTTCAATACTCTTTCTAGGTTTGGTGAACATGAGTTTCTTTTGTTGTTCTTTGTCACGGAACTATCTTATATCACCATTACTTTTGAAAAAATGTTTTGCAGGGTACATCAATCTGGGTTGAAGCCTGTTTTCTTTCAGGGCTTGAAATACTTCACTCCAACCTCATCTTGACTTGACAGTTGTGTTGAAAAGTTTGCTAAGGCTCTAATAGGCTTTCCTTGATAGATGAGACGTGTCTTTTCTTTAACAGGTTTTGGTGTTCTATTTTTATGCTGAATTTCTGGAATCTTTATTATTAAATGTCTGAGTGTAGATTTATTTTGGTTATGGCTAGTTGGAGTTCTATATGCCTTATTTATCTGCATATCAGAGACTCTTTTCCCATGCTTGGGAAATTTTCAGCTATTTTACCTTTTTTATTTTATTTTATTTTATTTTTCATATTGGTGACTGAACTTACACCTCACACTTGCCAGCTAGGTGCTTATATGGTTGAGCTAAATCCCTGACCCATACTTCTATAAATAGTTTTTTTTATGTCATTTGCCACAACTCCTGCATTTTCATTGACACCCATTAGTCTAATACTGTTTTTCTGTGCATCATCTTGTAGCTGTTGAACTGTTATTTTATGATCTCTTGTTATTTTTAAGAGTTGTTTCCTTTTTTTGACAGATAGTTGCATTCCTGTTTTCAAGGTCTGAAAGTCTATCTTCAGTTTTGTTTAAGTGGTTTCACCAGCTTTCAATGAAATTTTTAATTCCCTGGACATCTCTTTGAATTTGTTTCATACTTTAATTTCTTGCCTATATTATTTATTAAAGGTTTCCATCATTTTCCCATGCTCCTGTACTTTTTTTTTTTAAATCTATGTCTTCTCTAGCTATGCTGAGCAGCTCTTTTATTAAGGTTTTCATTTCTTTCTTTGCCTGAGAGATTATTTGTAGTCCGATTTCCTCTATAGCATCATGGTTTTGTTTCTTTATTTCACTTGCTATCTTTTCAGCAATCTCAGGTGTATGACTTTCAATGTCCTCTATTTCAATATTTCCTTTCTTTGTTCCTGATGGGCTGGGTATTTGAGATTGCATTTTGCTTTTTTTGTTTTGTCTTTTCCACCTCTTGTGCTAGTATTTTGGTTTCTCTGCTTGTCTCAACTGTCCATCATGTGTGTCTTATGGTCATACTGTGACTGATGTTCACCCAGTTGCTGGGTCCCACACTCTTGCCAGCTTGGCAAAGCCCTCCAGGTAAAGTAATGGTCCACTGAGTCTCCTGTTGACCCACTGAAGTCCTGTACTTAGGGGAAACTCACCTCACCATCTTCAGTCCATTGAAGGCCTCTGTGTGGGTGGAGAGTTGCTGAGGCTCTGACCATCCCAGCAAGGTACTGCAGGTGGAGGATGGGGTTGTTGATGGTCTGTAGGCTGCTGAGGTCTTTAGGGTGTGGGGGAAGGGGGGCTGATAAGCCTATCTTCTGATGAGGTCTTTCAGGTGTGGTGAAGGGCAGCCAAGGCTCCCATCAGCTGCTAAGAGCATCTGTGTTTGAGATCAGGTCTACCAATGATCCTGTTAGCTTCCTAGGTCTTCTGGGTTCAGGGGAAGATGGTACTGAAGATCTCCTCAGCTGCTGAGATTTTCTGGGTGCAGGGGAAGATGGTACTGAAGATCTCCTCATCTGCTGAGGTCTTCTGGGTGCAGGGGAAGATGGTACTGAAGATCTCCTCAGCTGCTGAGGTCATCTGTTGTTGTGGAGGAAGTGTGACCCACAATCCCATGCACTGCTAAGCTCTTTCAAGTGTGGGGGAATGGCCAGTTTGTCTTTTCTTTTAACAATTTCTTCCCAATTCACAGTATCTATTGCAACATTTTCAAGCTTATTTATTTCTTTAGGTTGTCACACTAGTGAGACAGTATGATGTTTCCACATATGAGTCTGATTTATTTCACCGGAGTATGATTGTGCTACCTATTCCTTGAACAGAAGACTAATATCTAGAATATAAAAAGAACCCAAAAAGTTATACCTTCTCAAATAAAATACACAACAAAAATGGACAACTGAAATGACTGTACATTTTTCAGAAGGAGAAGCATGAATGGCCAATAAATGCATGAAGAAATGCTCACTATTTCTTGCTATTAAAGAAACGTAAATGAAAACAACCCTGAGATTTCATCTTATTCCAGAAAGAATGTCTGTCTTCAAGAAACCAAAAATTAACACAAGCTGGCAAGAGTTCAGGGAAAAAGAAAGTTATTACATCCATCATGGAAATCTGTATGAAGATTCCCAAAGAACTGAAAATAGATATTCACTTACATCCAGTTATTACCCTTCTAGGCATATTTCTGAAAGTTTTAGAGACATCATGTTACAGTGATACGTGCATACTCAAGTTTGTAATCAGACAAATCATAAGAGCTAAAGCTACACAGTCTATATGTCCATCAAAAGATGAATGGGTAAGGAAACTGTGGTATTTATACAGAATGGAACATAAAGCAAACTAGGTTTTCCTCATAATAAAATGTATGCATACTGAGACCATAATAAGTCAGACACATAAGCTTAAATATTACATCATTTATCTTAAGTTATAAAACCAAAATACATATAAATTAAAGATTAAAACAAAAGGTTGACAACAGGATGCAAGGAGATAGTTCTTTGAGTAACAAGAAAAAGGAAGGAGACCTAGAGATTCAGTGATGAGGGAGGGAAGAGAAAGATGAATAAAAAATCAAGATGTGTTAATTAATGTGCCAACTCCCCTGTGAAGAATGTAGTCATGATATACTGCAAGTGTGCACTGATAAAGTTAAAAATTAAAAAAGAAAAACAAATACATACGATTGCAAAACAAAACTCCAAAAATTCAGTATGTACATTGCACACCTCTCCTATGACGTCTGCACTTCTATTTCAGCTGTCAACACTGAATAGAGCAATAAAGGGCAGAACTTGGTACGTTGCTTGCAGGATCTAGAGAAAACCATTTCATTTGAGCAAACATGAGAGGCTCCTACTGGAAACAAGTCAGTAAGCACAGAAGCAGCTGAGATGGTCTCTCTGCATGTGCCTGAAGAGCTTCCTACACTGGTTTACTTACACACAGTTCAGGAGCCCCAGAGATGATTCAGAGTGGACCCTCATTTTTCTAATGAGAAGTCGTGGTCACTCAGGTCACTTCTGGCCCTCTCACAGTTAAGAACTCCTCTCTGCCATTGCTACACTGCTTCCTCTCACCTTAAATAGCTCACTGGCATTGCATTTTCTTGGGATTTTTGATTATTATCAAAGGCATATTCTCAAAGGTACAAAGAAATAAGGCCTCACCCTGGGAACCCAAATTCATCGCAGATCACCGGTACCAGTGGACAGGGGTCTCTGAGAGGTTAGGGAACAGCTGGCTACATGTTGTTCACTTTATTTACTCTTTTATTTTGCCCCCTAATTCTCATTCATTTACAGGACTACATAGTTCTTGTGACTATATGTTGAGCAGACATTGAAAAAGAGGGAGATTTAAAAAAATAACTACTTTTGTGGCTTTGCAATGAATTGGGGAGCTTTAATGTACAGTGCAAACTGTTCATATTAGAAAGGAAAGTTTTCCTGTTATTACTTTTCAGTAATGATGTAATAGTTTGTCCCTAAATTGATGATAGCCCAACTCTCAGTGGTTGACAGGCAAGAGAGAAGGAGTAAAATTTAAAAATGTTGGGTAACGCCTCATATTTACTACTTCACTATACAATATGTATTCAGTATGGTTGCACAAAACAAAGTAAAAGGGAATAGTTACCTGCATTGGCCTCATGGATGATTATTATTCTCTACTTACATAGATTTTGTTGTTAGACTAAGTAGACTAAATCAATCACCAAGACCTTGATATCAGCTTTCTTGTTAAAATAACTGTCCTCAGAATAATGTGACAAGCCTAACTTCTCTCAGAATTTCCTGAAGGAAAATAAAACAATGAGAAATAACCTTCTTACTTTGATTCATAAGCCCTGGGGAAACTGCAAGACAGGGAATTGCCTTGTATTTCCCATTGTTGGGACATGACAGTTGACATCTGAGATTTAAAAGTTTAATTTGGCTCCAAGTTGCAGGGAATTCTGCCCATGATTGGCCTCCTCCAAGGCAGAACATGATGGGCAAAACAGCTTGGGTCATGATGCAGACCAAGGGAACCACGCCACAGAAGAGAAGACCAGGGATCAGATATAGTACTCCAAGTCTGGCTGCCGTGATGCACCCAAAACTACAATCAAATTGACAACTAAACTTCAGGGTCACACATTTCCTGCTGCATGAAGAGGATCAGCAGGAAGAAGAATGCTGAGAAGGCCACTCCCAGCGTGCCCCACGAGTGAGACCTAGGCAGTCTGGTTCAATGCTGTTTACAGAGCAGTGTCTGCAGAACCCCAGCTCAAACACAAGAGCAACGTACTGTCTATACTTCGGATGCCTGGAGAGACATTTCAGTCCCTAAATGCATGAATTGTTTGAGAAATAGGTAGATACCAAAGTATTCCGCCTTGAAACCACAGATAAGGAATAAGGATGTAAAGAGAGTTTCACCACTTAAAAACAAAATTAGTCTGTCTGCACACTTTTCTCACTAAATGATAATTCTTTTTCCTTATTTAAAACACTGGTGTTGTCTCTATCTGCATTTCTCCTGACAAGGAATAAAGGTGTGCAAATGCTTTCCCAGAAGGCATATTTATCATCACACAAGTCAAAAGAATGGTGTGCTAAAATAAAAACAATGATGGCGATTGTACTACCTCAAAGAAAAATGTGTCACTCATCACTGATTATAGAGAACAGCATTAGAGAAGCTATGCTCTTACCCTATAATGTAAACAAATAAAAGAAAAATGAAAATAAAGCGTAGTACAAAGTAATGCATACTATATTTCTAATTGCTTTCCGTTCGCCCATTTGTTTATAATGTGCTGAGTACACTGACAGAATAATAACTGAAGAGTGTGACAAACGTTTGAAAAGCATTCAAAGATCTCAGTGCCAGCATAAAATAATCACTTTATGACTCAGTTAGTGTTTCAAATTCCAATTGATGCAATAGATTTGCAATTATGGGCTTCTCTTCTGAGTTGAGTTTTTATTTTCACTCTAGAAAGAACAACCACCATTTTTTGCATTAAACGGGAATCATTTTCTAGATCAGTTCTTTAATGTCAGTGTTAATTCTGACAGAAGTTAAATTTCTCTGACATGAGTTTCTGTCTTACAAAACATTCTCCCTGTCACACAGGGCATTTGCACTATTGCGTGCTTCCTACAAATGTACCATAGCAAGAAGCCGAGGAGAGGCAGAGGTGGATGTATCGTCCTCCAGCTGTTCTTCCTTCACAAAATTCCACTGTGAAACTGATCTTTCTATGCTGTTAACTAAGGTCATAGACGATCGTTTCTCAACTTCCCTTTAGAGTAGAGAACAGAAGACCCAGTAGCCTTGGGAGGCTCTGAGCACACAGAGGTCTCAGACTGCTGGGTGGCGCATTTGCTTTCTGAATGTCCCCTGAGCTGTTGCTGTACAGCATGAAAAATATGAATAGTCTTGTTTTCTGAAATTATAGGAGGTTATAAAGTGTCTTCATCAGGTCAGAAGAAGAGCTGTTACACTGGACAAACACGACATAGACATCAAGTCAATAAAACTTTCAAAATAACAAACAGCTGGCCTGTCATGTTAGTTTTGCCATCACTGGAAATATATATATATATATATATATATATATATATAAAACATTAAGGTCTATGACCTTGATTAACAGCATGGTGACATAGTGTTTCACTACGCAGTTCAGGCTGGCTTTGAACTCATTTTATAGTCAAGGCTGGTCTGAAACTTGCAGCCACCCTCCTGCCTCAGTCTCCTAAGTGCAGGGATCACAGTCATGCGCTACCCTGCCTGGCTACCATAGTTTAAATAAGTAACTCCTCTTGTGCTCTGGAATGAAAACCAAAACTTAAATACCTAATACAACTGGGCTAAATTGAAATAAGAATAAATGAAAGGAAAAGTAGAAGGCAGAAGAAATAAGAACTTCTAAAATAACTAAAGAAGAGTACAAAAATGTCAGTGTTTGGAGTGTAATTTAAGTGGTTTAAGACCTTAGAAACAGAAAGGGACAAATAATTAAGCAGAGACACTCAGCTGGAACTAATCAAAATGGAATTTTTAAAAGAACGCAAAATAAAAAACTAGCAAATACTCTTGAAATCTGAAATACTGAGTCATACATACAGTAAGAACACTAAGTTCTTATGTAGTTCTGAAAACGAAGTGAAAAAATATTTTTATAGTGTTAAACACATAATTTTGATGACTCTGGCAAATAAACAGAAACTAGCACTGTAACAGGAGTGAAAGGCTGTATTCACAATCCGTACTGGAGTTCACCAACTTTCTCAAGTTCCAAGAATGACTATCCTGTGCTGCAGGAAATGTCCCCTGTTTGAATTAAAGAGATGGAGACTTGGTGGGCAAGGAAAGAGGGAGCTTTAGAGACTAAAGCATCTGGATAATTAGCATGAAGGCAGTGTGTTCAGGGGGAGTGGGGATCTTTGGGGTTTCTGTCTGTGTGCTTTGTACTCTCTCTAAACCCGCATCTACGTGGAGGGTGCACCACCAACCCACTGAGTGAAGTTTTTCAGTCACACACAGAGGGACAATTTCATCAGAGGCGGTGTGCGGTGCTGTTCCCAATCCTGACAATTCCGTGCAGCCACTGAGAAAAAGCTCCATCGATTTATTCCTGATTTCTTTTAGAAAAAATAACCTGGTAGGCGACTGAGAGAAGCGGGTCATTAAGCTCCATGAAACAGATACTTTCTATGACTGTCTAATATTTATAGGAATATAAATAGATGAAGACAGAGACATGCACCTTTTTTGAAAGGAAATGAACATTTTAGGGGAAGAATGTCTTGAACCAAAGCACAAAGGCAAGGTGGCATGACAAGTTAATCTAATTTCTTACTGAAATGTAAGATAGTAATCCAGAGGATGATAATAAATTAGCTAAGTGTTAAACAAAGAATTCTTTGCACTATGCTAAGGACTTTGCCTTTTGATTTATAGAAAAATAAATATTAAAGATTCATAAAATTAAATTCAAATAATCTCAGTGCTTTCAAGCCATGATATCTTATGAAACAAATCGCATTTTCCTTGATATTATTCTATGTTAAGAAGTTGAGTATTGTGATTCAGAAAAGAAAGTATTGTTAAATTAATTTTGCAAAACATTTTTTAATGCAGCTTTTAAGTTATTCTCCCGCTTCAATGGTAAGTTTTGCATTCTGGAGGAGCTCCTCATGATGGTCATGTTGTTTCACTAATTCCTGACTCCGCTTATTCCTCTGCGGTTGTCAGCTCTCATATCTGAGCCTCTTTGTTTTCTTGCTTGCATAATTTCAATGATGGGGTATTTTACATTATCTATGTTGCTTTATTTTTAAGGTTAGCATACAGTCTCGTGTGTAACAGTGTTGGCAACAGTCATTCTAAATGCTTGTTTTATTCCTTGCCTGTGGTTCTCTTCATTTTAAGGATTGTGTTCCTATTTCTGCAATTCTTTCATATTAGATTTCTGCAAATAGTTGCAGATTGTGTGGGGTTTTTTTTTCATGTTTTGCTTTACATTATTTGTAGGATAGTTGCTATATCTGTTAGTATGAAAGTAAGATTGCTTTGGAGTACTTCTTGTTATCAAGGATTTATTTTTCTCCATGCTGAAGTTCCTACTTTATGCCTAAGTAGTAAATAAGCTTAATTCTCTCATTCCCAGGAACAAAAAATACAGTTGCTTCCACCTAGTGCAGTATGTACTGGCAGAGAGGATTCTCAGGGTGGAGATTTCCACCCATAATAAATCTGGGTGTTTGTGCTGATGTGTTTCAATCCCACTACCTACCTGAGTTCTTCCACGATTCCCAACTTTTCCAAGTGACACCAGCATTTATTGGTAAAGACAGTAAGAGAGAAAGCGATAGTGCCATTCAGTATTGGGTCTCCTAGCTTTCTCTTATTCTACTTCTGGGGGTTTTCTATTTTTCAAGTATACTCTGGATCTTTAATATTAGATGAAGTTCTAGTACTGAATCTAAAATACTCTAATTCTCTGTTCTCTTACAAATATTTCAAGAATGTTAATAGTATACTAGCAATTGTTATTCCAAAAATATCTGTAACCATTTGCAAATTGGGATCATTTTGTGCAAAAGAAATGAAACATAAAACATGTTTTGCTAGTTTTCTTAGGTTCAAATCTGTGCTTGGAGAATGTAAACCTGTAATTATATGGATTTCCCCATTTCTCCTAATAAAAGACAGCAAATTTTGGGAGAATGCTAGGACTCATAGCTACTCAGTAACTATTTTGCTTAAAGAGACTAAGTCAAGGCCTGTTAACTGTTCACTTACTATGCTGCTTGCTTCTTGCTGCAAGAAAATATAAAAACCATAATGATAGCAATGTTTTTAATAAGACTAAAGGTAAATTGTTATTTAAATATTAGATTTATGTAAAAATCCTGCTGGAAAATTTGTCCAAATCCACCAACAATATTGTTGCAAGAAAAATGACTGAGTTTAATTTTAAATCCTTTGATTTTGTCTGAAACTGGTTCTGATAGAGTACAGTAATGTATTAAATTTATTCACATGAGCCAAACTACCAGAAATGAAAATGTAACCATCACTAGAATGAATGGTAGTTTATAAAGTTCATAATAATCCTATAAAGCACATGATACTACAAGTTTTTATAATTTAATTTATAATTCAAAAGAAAATGTAGATGGACAAAAAATTAGCATGCAGTTAAGCAACAAAAATTCTTGAGAATAAAACAGACTTCAACTCCACAAATACATAAATGTCTAGAAACTGTTTGCTTGGATCTCAAAGCGTAAAGTGGTCTTCACAAATGTGGAGAAATGGTAAAAATACCACAAACATGAAGGAGAGTATTTTGAGTCCACCTACATTGGGAATGTAACTGATATTTGGTAGGTCTGACTTTTTTAATCTGTGTCTTGAACACCACATGGTATATGTGGCTTGATGTCCTGAGGATGGGTGATAAACCCTGCTTTGATCTTCCACTCTGAATGCTATGAGGTTCATGAGGGACACGATATTGCACAAGGAACTGACTGTATATATCACATGCACACACACATATAAACATTCAGAGAGACAACACTTTTTGTTATTTATATACAGTGGGTAAAATAGATATGTAAGTACTCTATCTGTGGATATTCTTCAAATGAATAAAATAACTACAAACTATCAATTATACTGATTATTGTCAACACTATTTATATTCACTTATAATCTTACTCCCATAGCTGTAAACTCTGTAAGAGAAAAATACTGCAACAATTGTATTTTTTAATCTAAAATTTCAAGGGCCTGTATATGCATTTTATTTCTGGTTGTGACATTGTAATATAGTTTTTAAAACGTCACTACTCAAGGAAACTGGGTGTAGTATTTTTAGGATCTTGCATTTCAGGGCACTTGACAGCATCATTCACTACAGTTTTGTTGATCACACCTTATAAACTCACTCACAAACTTCATGAAAAATAAATTCTAGATTGATGTACTCAAATCAAATGGGAGTGTTTGGAGAAAAATTAATAAGTGTTGGGATTACATTTTCTTGAAATTTAAACATATATTATTAAAATTCAAACATTTTAAATGCACAGCATATCAGGAACCATAGAAAAGATTCTGTTTCATGGCCTGGGATATAGTTTAGTGGCACAGCACCTGCCTGGCTAGTGCAAGGTTCTGAGTTTGATCCCCCACAACAAAAAAGAAAAAGAAAAGAAAAGTTCTGCTTATAGTTCAGTCTCCTAAATGTTGATTATGATTCAGGTCATCCTATTCCCACATCTTTTGCCCACTTCTAAAAACTAAAGTGAGCCAGGCATGTTGGCAAGCTCCTGTAATCCCAGTATTCAGGAGGCTGAGGCAGGAGGATTGCTGCAGTTTGAGTCCAGCCTGGGCTACAAAGTGAGTTCAAAGTCAGCCTGAACTGCATAGTGAAACCCTGTCTCAAAAAATAAATAAATAAATAAATAAATAAATAAATAAATAAATAAAATAAAGTGAAATTCATTTAAAAGTTTTTGGGCAGAAATGATCCAGAAAATTCTAGGTTATATTAATAACTCAGGACAAAATTTCAACAATTTTCTTTTCATATTTCATATTGAAGAATTATACCAATAAATAGTTCTAATTAATAAATCAACTTTTGAGAATCAAAAAATGTTAAATGAGTTAGAAATTTAGTGTTTGGTACTTCATATATCAAATTAGATAATAATATTAAAGACTTATTTTTCTTAGTTTTATCCAAGTTATAATAATTAAAATAACAAAAACTTCTAATTTTTAGTTTTACTTGAGTTTTATAACTTTTTAAAGATTTTATTTCCAGTACATCTTCATTTCATTTCATTTGAAAAATTAGTGTTGCAAAAAGTTATCAATTTTCCATACTTGGTATAAGTACTTGAGTTATATTATTAACATTTGTATTTTTGCTTTGCATGCAACCCCACAGCAGAAAAATCAGGTTATTTTACACACCATTTCAAACCAATGAAAGTAATTGTATATTTTTGAGAGCTATATTACCCCATTTCACAGCAAAATGTAGGCAGTATATTTTTTCATAGGTTTAAATGCTTCTATTCACCCATTGGTTTAACAAAATTAACTGGTGATAAGCCATTCAGTGCTTCATTTTCTTCTATAAAAGTTCAAACACAAAAATCACAAAATATATCATTGTGAAAACTACTAGCAGATTAAATGTGACATTAAGACATTACATCATTTCTCCTTTACCCTGTTAAAGAAAGTATGTGGGATGAAATGTAATCAAAGCATTTCACCTTCACTTAGAAAGTACCAACCTAAACTTTACCCCTTAGTCTGTAACCTTGAAATCACACCGTGATCTTTTCCTTAGCTCTCTAATTCAAGATAGATAAGGATTAAGATAAGATCTACAGACAGTTTTAGTTCCCCAGTTTTTGGGATGTATTTTTTTAACCAGATGATGATCAGTTCCTCATAAAACATAGAAGCGTTTCAGTAATCAGATACTTTTTGATTTGAAAAGTAGACAAAACAGTGTATTTCATTTGGTAGGCTACTTTGAGCTTTTCCTATTCAACTTAAAAATGCAGCTTTTAAATTTGTATTTGTGTGTCAAGTATGTTTCCAACACTCTCCTAGGGGAACAGTCAGCTCAGTAATGAAAAAAAGGCCCAAATTGGAGAATTTTCTGTTATGTTCAGACTGCAAAAAACTACTAAACTGTTAAAATCAAATACAGGAAGCACAAATATCAGACTTCTTTTTTTTTTTTTTTTACATAAGTTAAAAGACAGGTTTCGAAACAAGTATGGAGAACCAATGAAAGCTTCTTTAAAAAGTCATGTTCAAGGGAAAACAAAACTTCTCTCACTTCTGCTCACGCTTTGCATTCAGTATTGGAGGATATTGATATCCACTGACATGTTTACACCAGGCAGTGTCAAATTACATTTGCATTTTTAAAAGAAAGTCATCCAAGCTAAAGTATAGGCAAAGGACAGAAAGAGGTCATTTCCAAACATATGTATAGTTTAATATTGTTTATAAAGCCATAACACAGTGACTGCGCCTACAGCCCTGCTGTTACAGATACCCCAAGTTAGTCTTAGATCCAGGGAAAGCAGAGATTCTGCTTGCCAGAAACACCACAATGGCTAGGAACCAAGCTAGTCAGAAATAGAGCGGAGCTTTGAATGTGAATCTGTCTTCATTCTTCGTGAGTAGAATATGCTTTGTATCCACCAAGAGTTCTCAAAAATGAAACTCAAGTTCGTTTGTGTCCTCATGGTTTATTGCTGCATTTATGCAACTAAACTGTTGTATTATGTCTTAAATGATAAGAAAACTCACCTGGTATGATTCAGGTATAGAGTGTAGGGAACTGGTGTAGGCTGGTCTCAGTTCCCTATCCAGACACCACTTGAAGGGAACAAGTCCACTACCATGTTTCACCACTTGCGGGGTCCTAGTCCTGCTAGTTCAACACTCTAACCCGGAAGTGAACAAGGAGGATGAAAGACAAACAGACACAGAGTCAGCTAAACATGCAGGTAGCCGGGGGGCTCTTCCCTCTAGTAGGCAGAGGAGCCCTAAGTCTGACTCATCCTGCTTATATTCACTCAAACATGGGTGCAGGCAATTAAATTAACACAAGATTCATCAGCCTTCCACTAAGCAACCTGCACTCTGTTGTATTAATTTTCCCTTTGTGCTCACAGAGGGGGCCAATTAGGGCTCAATTCTCCTCTAGCTGCCTACACTAGAGGAATCCATATAGAAGTCTATAGTTTTTAATAACCCTTCTGACTGACATTATAGAAAAAATTTTCATCTTTGTCCTACTTATTTAATCACTCTGTCTTACTAACTTTTCTCATTGCTAAGATAAAACATCTAACACCCAAAGTCAGAGTAAGAAAGGTTTCTTTGCTATACAGTTTGCAGAGGTTTCAGTCCCCAATCAGCTGATTCCAAGGCAGGGTGGCACTGCAGAGAAAAACAGTTCATGGCATGCAGAAGGCATGCATGGCATGCAAAGCTACAGGGAAAACACAGATGTATCTGTTATATCTTATCCAGGCTGCTTAGGGTGGGTACCATGCAGACCATTAATCTTACTGCCCTTGAGCCTAGCATTGCACTGTAAATCAATTCCAATTTTCATATGCTGCACAACCTGTCACCTCTGAGAAAACCCTCCACCATGCTTGCATGAGGTCTTGGGGGACATCTAGACACAAGATATAACATAGTGCCCCAGCCCCTAAAAGGCACATGAAGATCCCTGTATGCAACAGGTATTTAGTTTGTCTCCAAGAATAGCCAAAGTCCTCACAGTTTTATATTGCTGAGAAGACTGTTTCCAAAGTCTCCTCCGAGATTCAAGGCAAACTCTTAGCTATGAGCCCCCGAACAAAGGAAAAGAAAGTGACACTTCCAACGTGAAATAGCACAAGAAAAACATTACCATTTCAAAATGTACAAAGGGGGTCTACAAAGGAATGGAACCAAAGCAAGTGCCAATTGCAGTAGGGTGAACATTAAATCCTGTAACTCCAAGTTCAGCCACTGAGGCAATCTCTGGCAAGATGTAAACTCCAGCAGGATTGAGTGACACTACTCCTACTGGACCTCTGGTGGTTGTAACTCCTAGGGCTTCTCTCTTGGGCCTGCTCTACTCCCTCCTTCAAGTTTTCCCCATATCATCCACATTCCTGGCTTCTCCAAATTTATGGTGTCTCCGCTGGACCTTTGGCTTCAGAGGCACAATTCCACACACTGCCTTCGCAAGGGCACAATGACTGGCCTCCCAGGACTTCTGGACTCTGCATAGTGTTGTACTGCAAAAGGCTGCACCCCAAAATAAAATGAAAATTTTAAAAAGGCAAAAAGAATAAAAAGGCCAAGACGTCTTGGAGGGAAAATAAGAGAGCGCATATTTATTTAGGCTGGTATCCAGCGACACAGAGTGAGGGTGGAATTTACACTGCTGTGCATCTGGGCTAAGATTTGGGGGTGGTTTATAAAGGGGGAAAAACCGCAAAGATATGGGAGGCCCCACACCTGTGCATTCCTGAGAAACGGGACATCCTGTTTTTTTTTTTTTAAAGGTCAAAGAGCATGGTGCATACAGAACAGAATGGTGGCGCTAAGAGTTAGATTACAACACATAGATGCTTTGCTGACTTCACAAGTCTTGCACTTCGCATGCATCAAAAGCCAGAACCACACGGATAATTCCAAGGTCTGCTGCCAGCCAGAGCAGTAGCCAGGCTTGCATTTATCTTGGCTGTAGGGGTCAAGTGAATATGAACCAAATCCTGAGTGACAACTTACTTGGGGAGCTGTCATTCTAGAACATGATGCTCTGGGCTTGATGGAGACCACTATGAAGCAGTTCTGATCGGATTTAAAATTGACCAACTGGCTTTCTATGTTTACTTGTGAATCTGGTCCTGGCAAAGATCCCTCATCCGAAGATGGGTAGCAGATTCATAGTAAGTGAACTTTATTAATCATTGGCTCCGGTTATGGCCTATGGTGTCCTGTGATGCCAGTGATACCTCAAGGTCACAGCTGAAGATATAGCTGGCTCCAACCCCAATTAACTAAAAAGAGACCGTTTCTGCAAGTGTCTCACTCCTGCTGTCTCAATCCTCCCAAGAATGTCAACTTGGAGATAAGACAGTTCTCTGAAATTATCAGCTTCTTACTTGGAGAAATCTTTGAACCATTCCCAAAGTCCTGCTCAGTTCCCATTTTTCCTCAGTGCTCTCTCCTTTGTTTGAAAACCAAGTAGCTATGGGCCACCCAGAGCAGCTCTTTGTTTTTTGTTTCAGAATCTTGAATTATGCTAGAGGGCTTTGATCCTCCTGGAGCCCTAAAATAATACCACTGTCTCATTTCTTTAGCCTTCACTATCTCCTCCTTTGGGAGGCTGCAGGCTGATCAGTCTGCAGTTCATGCTGCTTAATCAAATAAAAGTCTCACTTCTACAGCTCTAAGGCTGCAAAGGCTGAAGTCTCGCAGGTTCTTGTGTTGCCTTCAGGCCATTTTCTCTGTTGTCATCTTCTGAATTACTTGGTTTTTTCTTGCTGGTCCTTTCAGCAGCCAATTTCTCCTCTGTTCCGTCTTTGTAGGCTGTAACTTTACTGGAGTTTCCTTTCTGGCCAAATTCACAATGTTTGAATCATTCTGCTGGATTCTTTGCTGTTGATTTTAAACACAAATCTGGCTAAAAGCTCCCAATAGTAGCCATGTCACCACCTCAACATTAGACTGCCTTGAAATTTCTTCCGCTTGATTTATTAATCTGTCCTTATTAATGTCTGGCTCAGGAAAAGTCTCTGGATATAAGCAAAATGCAGACAAACTTTGTGCTAAACTCTAACCCACATTGTCTGAACTTCAACAGCCAGTGCAGTTCTTCCTTCCAGCAAAAACCTCCTAAGCCTGGTCTTTACTGGCATTGTTCATATCAGCCTTCTGGTGTTCAGAGCTCTGATCAGAATCTCTCACCAAGCGTAGCATAAGGTATTCGATCTCTCCTTTTTCAGTGTCCTTCTCCAATCCTTTCCTATCTTCTCATTACCCCAAGTCAGGTCCCAAAACTACTAAACCACAGGATCACACACTGTCACAGCAATGACTCTATTATTTGGTGCCAAATTGTGTCTTAGTTAATTTCTTACCGCTGAAACAAATACCAGATGCCCAAAATTGAAGGAGGAAAGGTTAATTTAGTACACAGTTTGTGGAGGTTTCAGTCCCTGGTCAGCAGTCTCCAAAGCAGGGTGGATGGCAGACAGGCATCACAGAGGAGAAACAGTTCATGACAGGCAGAAAATAGAAAAGTAACAGGAGACAATGACAATCTTTCTATTCCTTATATGTTGTGCAAGATACCTGGGGTGAATAGCACTCAGGCCCTTAATGCTAGTGCCCTGGAGCCTAGCATTGCACCATGAATTGGTCTCAGTGTCATGCAGCCTGCATCCAGCCATCTCTGGAAAGGCCCTCCCTGTGACTTCATGAGGCTTTGGAGGGACAGCTAGATGCCACCCAAAGCACAGCCTTAATATAAAAATCTCAACAAGATTTCATAAGGATTTTAAGCTCCTTTTACCAACTAGTCTTGATTGTTGGAAGTAATACTAAATCTCTGTAAATAGACCAGATGTTTATTTTTAAATCTTCTGTAATAATCTTTATAATTTATATAATACATATTCATAGGTACTTTATAGTGTTTCAGCATAGGTATATGTTGTATAATGTTCAAATCAGAGTAAACCCACTGCCTCAAAACCTTATATGCTTTTCTTCCCGGTAAACATTCGAGTTCTTTCCTCAAGCAAAAAAAAGGAAACGTATGTGTTTCATTGTTTTGCACAACATCCATCTATTTGTATGTACATCATTGTTATGTAAATAACAATACACATCCCACTGTGCAATTAAACAGAACTTTTTGCTTTTATCTAACTAAAATTTAGCCTCTGGTTACTACCATTCTCCTCTCAAGACCTACGAGATCCACATTTTTTTGTTTAGTAAGTACGTTTATTATTGAAAAGACAAATGTTGGCAAGGATGCCATGATATTATTGCACTCCCACACCAGAAGTAGAATTTAAAATGGTGCAGCCACTTTGAAAACCAGTATGGAAGTTCCTCAAAAATATGAAATATGCTGGACATAGTGGCACACATCTCTAATCCCAGCACTAAGAGGCCAAGCAAGGAGGACCACAGTGAGTTTGAAGCCAGCCTTGGACATAGAGTATGATACTGTCTGAGAAACAAAACCAACAATAAGTGAGTTAAAAAGGAATGGGGATGTATATAGCTCAGTGCAAAGGCTCTGGATTCAGTCTCCACTACAGAAAAAACAATTAGAAGTCCTTAGCTACCATATAATCCAACAGTCCAGAGTCTCTCCTCTGGACTGTTGATCCAAAATAAAAATTAAGAATGTCAGAGAAATACTTGCACTTCCTCACTATTACCTTCATTTCATCAATATTTGTAGTCAATTTTTCCACAGTGTGCATGTACATGAACAGAAAAATGGATGATGAAATTATGATGTCCTCATGCATTGGTCTATGAATATGTAAAATGCATATTATTCAGTCTTGAGAAGAAAACTCAGCCATGTGGGACATGATGGATGGATTTAGGGGTAGTGTACTAAACTCAAAGAGGACAAGTGTTGCAGGATCCCGCTTCAGAAAGTGGAATGATGACTGTCAGAGACTGGGAATAATGGGAAGTTGGTTCTCAGTAGATACAGGATTTAGTCGTAGAAGACAAAAGAGCTCTTAAAAACTCCTGTGTAACAATGTAGTTAGAGTTAGCAATATCGTGATACACTTTAGCATTTCTTAGAAGAGTACACTCCAGGCTATAATATATTTTTGTCACAACAAAATAACCCAAAACCTTGACATTCACCAACTTCCCCAAACCTTTATGCTTAAAAAATTTAAGAGGAAAAAAATTTCGATAAATTTCTGAAAATTTTGCAAAGAAAGAAAGAATTAGAAAGAAAGATCCACTAGACTGTGGGATACAGGGGTGTGAAGACAAGCTGAGAATCCATTGCTCAGAATAGTGTAGCTACATTTATCCAAAATAAATATTCACGCTTTAGTTATCAGACTTCAAAGTTAACATGAGAAAAGTAATATTATCTTTCCGTTATTATACTTCTCTAGACAGCTTATGCAGAATTAGATTCCTTCATTAAAGATTTTTTGATTACTCATATGACAGCCAAATTTTATTTCACACTTTCTATTAAGCAGAGAACTTTATGACATCAACTTCTTCATTCTCATGCTTAACTTTTAAATAAAATGAAAATTTAGAAATAAAAATATTAAACCAAGGCTGTAGAAAGGGCACATTTTGGACACTTTCTCTTCAACAGAATTTTATGATGCAGATTATGGATTTTAATATCCATGTCCCATATCTGTTGATAAAATATATTCCAATGTTAGATTTAATATAACCTATTACTGTTTTAGGCTTCTTTTAACTACTTCATAAAATAAATACAAGTAGAAAGGTACAAGTCACAGAGTGGCAAGTGGCAAGAATAATTTATACACACATTTTCTACTCTACGGTGGTTATCCAGAATTCAGATGGAAAAGGCCAGTTGGCAGGGGAGTCAGAAGTACTATATCCATTTTTAGTTAGAATAAGGGTATTAACATAGGTTACACAGAGTAGGGCAAAGACAAGAATATCTCAAAAGAACAGAAAAACTGATCGATCAAGTTGAGGAACAAGAAGCTGTAAAGTATGAGAGAGGTCTAACAACACGTACTGTCAGAGTATGAATTTAGGAATATAGAAGAAATCATTCTAAAAGAATTCTGTGTGGCAAACGGTAGAAAGAAAGAAAAGATATGGCATGGGATAATTACAGATATTCTGTCCAATACACCTAGGCTTGCTTTTATTCCATTTTGCTTTGTTAGATTCTATTATGTCTGATGGTATGGACAGCTGTTTGGAAGATAGCAACATGTATTATGGAAAAGTTGGGAAAATATGTAAAAAAAAATTTTTTAAAAATACAGTTTAAGGGCTGATTGATACAGCTTCCAACACTGGATTCCACTTACTTGTTTCTCTGACCTGTATTATAAGGCTTGTCCTTATTTGGGGCAGAATGTTCCAAAATGTGTGACTCAAAATCAGATATTGCCAGTTCCCTGTAACTGGAGACACGGCAGTGTGATTCCAGGAATTGCTACTTCCAAGGTTCTTTACACCTCATTTATTTCTATGCACGGAAGGCATTTGTTTCTATCTAAAGTTTTAGTCTCTGATCTGCTCCCAGCTTTTAACTGTGTTCACTTTGGTAGCTTACGTTGGCCTAGAGGGACATGCTGAACTGGAACAGAAACTATCTTTGTACTATTTTTACACTGAACAAACAATGTAATTATACGTGATTTGGGAATATTTTAAAAACGTTATTTCAAGTAATTAAAAAAAACTTTAAAAAAAACTACAACTTAATAATCATTCTGCATGAGAATATACATTTCTCCATATATAATTATATTTTATAAGATATTTGATATGCCTGATGTACATTTGTTTGAGCATAAATCACATGCATAATAAGTATAGAAGTCACAATCACTTTTCATCACAGCTGGGTTATGATGGATATAAATATATGGGTATTAATCACAAAGACAGCATTATCAGTGAAAGGTAGAAAGAAAAGAAAAAATAAGAAGTTCGTTTGAACACAAAAATTCTAAAATTCCCCCAAACACAAGTATAAAATTTTGTCATTAATGATAAAGAAATGGTTACTATTAATAAACTGGTGTACTGGTGTTTTCAAACTTCATTTGATTCTAGAAAAATACATAGCATAAGATTAGAGCACCTTTTGGAACTTGAGGAAATACTTACCTAGTTAATTTCACGCCATTTCGGGGACCTTAGAGGCCAGGCAAATACACATGTGCATGTTGTAGACTGACTTTTAACAGGAGTCTACAGGTGCTTAGCTAAAACTATCATGAAACTATGAGTTCTTTGAATTTCTTGATGATGACTAATAAAAGATTACTCAGTTTATAAATACCATCTAGGAAAATTAAATTCTATATTTAAATAACTTTTCACCATTATATCTTATTTAAATCTTAGGTATAATCATTACACGTAATTATTAAAAACTGGATATTTACAAACCAAAGAGATGAAAAATGCAAGAGAAAAAAACAGTAAGTCATTACTTTTGTCCAGTAACTTTAAGAATTAAACAAAATGATAATAATTGTACTGTTTTTGAACCATAAAACAGGAACAAGAGAGAAATGGCCACACTTTTCTCTCTCAATTTAAAAATTCGTCTCTGCTTATGACTTTGAATTCTTGGATAATTACAAATTAGCCTCTGAAGAATAATAAGCTTTTCGATCTTCCTTCTAAGATAATTAACTGAAATACAACTCAAGGTATCTGGCCATCATAACTTATTTCTAGATAGTAGAAAATTGTGAAGAATCAAAGCAAAGCTGTCAGGAGTTTTACTTTATAGACCCATTGAGGCAATTAAAATTCATAACTAATCAGACCTAGTTGCAGGTTTATTTTGTTAAGCAAGATGCATTTAAGAATACATAGGCTGGGGATTTAGCTCAGTGGCTTAAGCGCCCTCCTAGTAAGCACGAGGTCGTGAGTTCAATCCCTGGTACAAAAAAAAAAAAAAAATATGAAGCAAGGCTGGTACAATATACAACAGCTACCCTGTCAAAAGAATTAGTATTTGGGAATGTAATATTCAATTACCAGTTATTTTATAACAGCAGAATCTCAAGCTATTTTTGTGGTTTTTGCTTGTTTCATGATCCAGAAAAACCCCAGAATCTTAGTGAGACTGAAAATGCACAAAAAGGAGAGAGCTGTGAATAAAACCCGGAAACTGAGGTGAGAAAAGAATGACCAAGAGTTACCTAAAGAACCATGATATCATCAATCAACCATCCTTGGTGACGATGATATTCCTGTTCGTGGTCCTTGTAGGTCACTGAATGGTTTAATGATAATGCTGATAATCTAAATTCTATCCAGTGGTCTTGAGAAATGTGGAGATCAAATAAAATGACCCACTCTACAGAGCTCAAGTGCATGAAGGCATCCTCAGGAAACTCAGGAATGTTCCAGCAGGAGAAACAACTTGTTCTTTCCAGACTACATATTGTAGGAGTCAGAAGCGCTAAGATTGAGATCACATCAAAATGATGAAGCAACTCACAGCTCACAGTTGACGGAAGGCTTTCCCTGGTAGTTTCTACCTGTCCCAGCAACTGTGCTCTCAATCACTCGGACAGAAGCCTTCAAAACTCCCACCTGCACTCAACACTCATGGCTGGGCCTCCGTATTCTACCGATGGATTTTAATTATGCATCTCTCTTTTCAGATATCTGTAGTTACCCCCACTAGAGAAGAGCAATGCCTCAGCAGACTGGCCAACCTCTGCAGCCAACTCCTAAGACCGAGTGCCTCTTCAAGACTGTGGTAATAGGTACAAGAAGTCTCTCATAACCACAGGGACACCGTCATGCGCCATACTGCCACACATATTTCATTACCAGCTAGCATCAAGAGACAAAAAATATTGATGCCATCTTTTCTCTTTCATTGTATACATTCCCTTCTCTTTTTCCTCATCTTCGAATAAACCACTTCCTTTCTACACCAGTTGTACCAGTTCCTCTTCCATGTTTAGGTCACGATGTCCAAACACCTTCCCGGTCTTCCCCAGTCTTGTTACAACTGCAACCCAATGAGTTCAGCTCCTCCACAGCCTCAGAACAGAATCTCCGAGAGCCCACTAGTTTCAGAATTAGCCAGTGAGATCTTGTCCCTTCTATTTTCCAGGCTTTGCCTCACCGTGACTCTGTCGCATTGTTACGCAAGCCAGTCTCCAAATGCTCCTGCCTTTCCCGTGTGCCTTGCTGCTGATTCTCTCCCTGAATGAAGATTTGCAGACCTGGAAAACTGTCTTCTCATTCCAGTCCCAGCAAGAGGACGGGATGAGTCCTGGACACATGGATCTCATTATCTTCCTTCTGGCATTCCTGCTCCCCTTACCTCTCTTCACCTCAACTCTGTTCATGGCAAACAGCATATACTCAAGTTTTCACAGAAAAAAACCTACTGAACATCAGAACTGCTTCATTTCCAAAACAGTAAATTCAATAGGTCCCACTTGTTGACTAAAACATGACCCTCACAGACTTTTGCCACTAGGCCTTTTTCAAACTTCTGAGACTCCAGACTTCATTCCTTCTCTTTGTCTTCGCCCGTTCCTTATTTACCCAATGGGAATTGAGTGATACGTTCCTTTGGAATACTCTTTCCAAAATCTGACACTCTTACTCCTCTACCACAGAAACTTCTAGGCTGAAAGCATCAAAAAATGTAACCGAACTAAATAGCTCTTGCTAGAAAAACCCCACAGCCAGATAGGTTCAAGGCCCTGCTGCCTTGCTTTGAGCCTCCACAAAGGGTCACTCGCTCCCTCTGCCCTCCCTCTGCTCTGCACACTCCACCTCATTGGTACTCTGTCCTCTTCATTGTCTGTATATTTTTGCATGCTCAAAACGCTGACTCTCTCCTCCACAGCTAAAGCATCTGGCCTCACTTCCCGCTCCACAGAAAAATCAGGCTCACATGACAATGTCGTCTCCTTCTCTATGGTCACATTAAAGAACTATCCGTTTTCCACCATCAAACGAATCTTTCTTCCTCTGTGTCCTTCGTGTCTGCTACGGTCTCACGTTGACAATACTAAAACCTCATGAGTCTACTCGGTCATGAGAATGCTTCTTGTACTTTAATGTACTTCTGAATCCGTATTTTGACAAGTACAGTTTAGCAAAACATCTCAGGAAGTGTTCACACACGGCTTTCCTTTGCTTTACCTCCCTTGTTTTGTTTACTGGTTTTTAAACACAAACCCACCCACAGTAGCACTGGCTGTGAAATAGCTTCCCTGAAAGGTTTTCTGAGCCTAAATCCACCGAGAGCTCCCACATCTTACCTGAGCCCTTATATCTTCAGTACATTTTCTTGATTTCAAGGAAAATACTGTCCCTTTCATTCTTTATTTCCCTCCTTTCCTTTCTCTTTTTCTTTCTTTTTTTTTTTTAAATCCTGCTTATTTGGAGTAGGCTTCTCTTACTCTTTTGTATTCCTATGTCCTTCAGTTTTTGTTCTATGCCTTCTTGTTCTATACACTGAGATTCTTACTTTTTTCTCCTTGAATCTCATCTGGATCCACACCTTCTATTAACTGTATATGGATGACTGTGCCAAACAGACTGTGAGACCTGAACTCCCCATAGAGAGCACCTTGGCTTTACCACCAGCTTCTTATCCTTAACAATCTTCATGGAGTAATTTCAACACTCAACAATTCTCCCATGTGCATTTCATTTCCTGTAATTATCACTCTCTATGGAATTGCCTACCTGTGACCTTTAACCTTTCTTTCTATTTATTCCTCAGCCCACATTTAAGCACTCAAGATGTGTGTTGTCTCCTGAGTATCATTGTAGCGTTCTCTTTATTGGCTTAGACACTGCTTCTGACTGCCACTACCTCCCTGGATTACTGGAAGACTATTACATTCGTAATTGCTTTGCCCTGGAATCATACACTAAGCTGCTACCCGAATCTAGAGATGATGACGTAATTATCCGAGTCCTTTTCAAAAATACTCAATATTTCCCCAGCTTTTACATAATGCTCACCTCAACAGCACTAATCAAGGCCCTTCATGAAACAAAACTTCCCATTTCAAAATCATATTTCATCTCCCCCTGCACAGCCTAATATACTTTTTTTCTGGAATTAAAACAGTTTTTTTTTCTTCTTACATCCAAGAAAGATTGCTGAAATCGAATGTCTGAAATTATTATCTGATTCCTTCCTTCTTAACCTTGAATTTACTAGAATATACTCTCAAGCAAACACATGGAGACATAAATTCATTAATTCAGATAAATTCATCAATGGTCTAGCCTTACATATTCTATGGGTTGAAATATGCATACATCTGCATGCATGTATATTGAATTACAATAAAATAAAATCATCGGAGGATTTGCTGTACAAGTAATTCATTAAAGTATGCAATTCCTATGTTCTACTTGCTTATTTATTTGAGTAGTCTCATGTGCTTGCAGGATTCTGAAAGGCAAAGGCCATATTTGTTTTTCATAATCATCTCCACATGCCAGTTATTAATACATATGTGAAAATATTGCTTGATGACATTATAAATGAATAAGTGAGTGAACTGATTAACACTCTAGAGACACATTCTTATTGTTTGGCAAGGTGTGATCTAGGTGTAATCTAGCAGACGGTGTACTTGGCTGGCTACACCATTGACAGATGATTGATTTTGATTCAGTCATTCATTTCTAGTCTAAACATTCGTGTCCAAAGGCATGAGATCCTGGGGTAAAGCAGATGAATAAGGCCCACAGAGTCCCTAGACAAAACTGATGGACCTAGTTGTTGCTCACATTTAAAATCTTTCAAAGAGGACAAACCACAGGTGCCTCGCTGAGTCCACCAAATGGATTATTTATTAGGCCTCTGCTTATGAGGTCATTCTTCTAAGGAGCTCAGCTCGATCTCCACCCCCAAATTAAAGAACATAATGAGGTATTTTATGTTTCATTTTCTTCTTCTAGGTCAAGAGTGACTTAGGAAAACGGCCTTTAACTTGTATTCTCAATTTGTAGTACTGTTTCCGGTTGGTGATAGATGCTTAATGAATCAATCTTGAATAAATAATTATATGCATAATAATAAATAATTACAAATAAATAATTTAATAAATAAATATAAATAATAAATAAATATAAATAAATAAATACAAATAAATAATTACATAAATGGAGAAATGCATTCCTAAGTCAAATCATAAAAAAAAATAAAATCTCAAGACTTTTTTAAAAAAAAATTTAAAAATAAATTTAAATGCCCATCCATCTAACAGGTAGATAGGTACCTTAGTCAGTTTTGGTCACTGAAAAATATCTGAAATGAGTCAACTAATAAAGAGAAAAGTTTTATTTTGTCTCATAGAGGATTCAGACCTTGAGAAACTGGTCCCATTGACTGGTCCTGTCACAGTTGATAAAGCAAGGCAAAGAAAGGTCATTCACCTAGTGGCCAAGAATGGAAAAGCCAGAAAAAGTGGGAAAAGAAGAGTCTGGGTTCTCACTCTTTTCTATTCCAGTGCATCCCCCAACTATGACAAGACTCCCCTTAACTGTGTCTTCCTACTTCTCAATGGTGCCTAGCTGGGGGCTAACTAATATGCAAATCTTTGAAAGTGATTTCAGATCCAAACTGTAGAACAGGTAACCACTTTACTGACCTGCTGACACACTAGAATTTAAAACACAAGCGAGTCTCCAGATTGTTTTTATTCTCGGAACTGATTGCTTAGATGTGACCCAATAAATGCTCCAGTTGGAATGTGGGTTAACTGATTAAGTGTGACCCCCAGGGTCTGCCGTAGTTGAAGACTTGGTTGCCATGGTGACGCTATCACAAGGTAGTGGAGATTTTAGTAGGGCTTGGTGAGCACAGACATTAAAGATCATAGAACAAACAAATGCCCTCAGAAGATGTCACGAGACTCCATTCTTCTTGTCAACCTCTTTGGTGATCATTAAGTTTCTCAAGATTTATGGGAGCTCACAGTTCGCAGAGGTTTCACTTTGGTTGGCTCCAAGGCATGGTGGCATGGCAGAGCCGCATCACAAGGAGAAACAGTGCAGGACAGGCCGAAGGCAGCAAGGCGGGGAAGTAGTTAAGAACCAGCAAGTAGCAATAGAAACACACTTTCTGTCCCTCATAGTCTATCCAGGCACATGCTTCTTGCGCGAGTTAGCACTCACACCCAGGATAGGCCTTCAACCCGGTCCTGCACACCTAGAGTTATGCCAAGCGATCAGTGGACTAATGTAATTATCATGCATCAATTATCCTTGATCCCAGCATCACATCCTTGATCCCAGAATCACACATTCTAGATTCAGTCACTTCTGAAAAAACCTCACCGGTGACCAGAAGTTTAGAAAGACACCTAAGTACAAATGCAAGCTAAAACAGTGATATAAGTGCTTACACACATGTGTGCATGAGTGCATGAGCACACACACACAACCCTCTGCCTTTATATGACTGTAGGTATAAATTCATCAGAACTCAGTCAATCCAAGTACCAATCCCTGGACTCTCTGAAGTTGGGAGCGAAATCATCTTTTCCTCTTTATAAAATGAGCTGTCTCAGACATCCCATTGGAGTAACATAAATCTGACCAATGCCCTAAAGAACACCAAATCATAAAATGCTGGCAGGGTCTTTAAATTGAACCAGGCCATGAATAAGTAATAAAAAATAATAATATCACTTGCGGAATCCAGTCACACATGATTCTTTTTGTTTTTAACATACCCAGCCTTCTGCAATACACCCCTTTAGAAACTATTAATAAAGTGGTTCAAAGTAGATCAAGTCTTTGCTATTTTTTTAAACTGTAAATATAAATGAGAACTAATCTCGGTTCTCTGGAAAGATGAAATGTTAGTCATTGTTTGGAGCAACTGAACTAATCCTTTAAAAATTGGTAGGATTTTCATTGGTAGCAGTACTAATATCATATTTCAAAATGTGGTATCGCAATTTAAATATATCTGGTTATGGATAGTCAGATTCATTTTTTAAGTAAATCATAAATTATAATAACTGAAATTTATACAGGCATTTTTCTCTTTTTTACCCAAGTAACAGAAAAGATTATGTTAAATAGATCTCTGCATTTCTTGATTGAGGTGAAAGGCACTTCTGAATGTTTTTAAAATATATTGTTATTAAAAATGTTTTAAGACTATAACACTGGGTAACATTATTGTTTAATATTCAGCCCTCTAAATATTGTTGAATAAGATCCACTTTCTATCATATAAGACCTGTGAAATAAAAATTCCAAATTTGTGATGTTTTCTTTTATCCATGTTCTCTTTACAACTATTACTCAGTGGTTATAATCTGCAGAGGTTTTGAAAATGCAAATTGAGAAGCAGTTAACAATGTTAGCTGTAAATCTTATTCCTGCTTGATAAATAGCGTATTATTTTATCTTCATGGACACTTACTTTAATGGAAACCCCATTCTTCAGCATTATCCATTTCTTTCTCTCCTGGAAATCATCGTTTCTCACTGGTTCACCCAGAGATACTGCAAGAATTACATTTCCCTGCCGGGATTTGAAGCGAGCTTTGGTGGCCTCACACAAATCCTGGGAGCAGCTGGACTCCTGAGACACGACCTGTTCAAGGTCCCCTGGTCTTCGAGAGACACCGCAAAACTGCCTGGCTGCCTCCTTCTTCCAGTTGCTCCTCACCTTACAAGGTCTCCTTTATTCCCAGAGCCAAAATTCACTGAAATAAAAATGCCTAGAGAGGAATAAAGCTCCTACTTCAGAATATGGTAAAACTCCCTGTTGTGCTGTTTTCCTGATTGTATTTTGTGAACGACTTATTTTTAGACATTGGTGAATGCGCAGGTAGAACTACTAAAAAATGTCTTTGCCTCATTTTACCTGTATATCTCAAGGTGTTTGTTTCTTTTTCCTTGGGCATAATGACACATTGCTATTTTGTCATATTCTGACTTTCCTGAACCTTTTGAAATTATTTGCAGTGGAAATATGACATTTGGAAAGCACTCGATAAATATTTATGTGAATGAATGTAGCCACTTTCCTGAATCCAAGATCACAGTTCATACACTACCCCTTTTAAAAAGAAAAACTAAAAACCACTAAAAGGCTTATTTAATTACTACAAAGATGATAACTGCTGTAAGGAAGTAGTAAAAGTTCATAATTACAAGTGGAAATAAGGATATCAGATTTTTTTCCCACTGCAAATCCTCCTGTACCTGATGTTTACAGTTAAGCTTTGTAACTGAGACAGTTTCCTCACTCTCGGTCCGGACCTCTTAGCATTCATCGGACAGTAGACTGTCAAGGTAAAAATCAAAGCTTCAGTTTACTTCTCACAAGCGTGAGTACTAACAGCTACATTAGAACTTAGTCACCTGTCTTGAAAATGTTAAGTTTCTTTTGCCATCAATTTAAGTAACACTCCAACTTCAGAATGCAAAAATGTTTAAAAAAATTAAAAACCTGTTTATACTAAGGAAATATATAAATGCATTAGTGGTTATGTCCTTTACATACTAATGAGTTTTTTTTTTTCAGTAATTAAGCATACATATTTATCAACACAATGCCTTCTTTTCAGAAGTGTCAACGCAGTAAAAGAACCAACAGCACAGAAATGCATTTGAAATATTAAAAGGAACTTGGAACTTTATCCGTTGTATTTTATTATGTGCATCATTTGTGCACTCATTTTGGGTCATTGTTGAATTACGAGGAGACTTATCCCAGCTCCTCCCTGCATAAACATTGCTGTGGGAAAAATGGTCCTGTTTATCCACCCAGTAGAATTTGACAAAAGTAAAGCATGGTCAGTGAGGTCATGAATTCAATCAAAATACATACACACTGAGTCTCTGCCTCCTCCCGAATAACAGAAAGCTAAGAAGGAGGTTGTAAAAAAGAGAGTTAAAGGAGAAATGGTTAAATTATCTCACACACGTCTAAATCTGCCAAAATAAAATTGTTAACCAATATAATCAAATAAAACATCATCTTAATAAAACATATGGAAAATATATTTAAATGCACATTTATGGCTCAGAAAATGTACATAGATACAATAAAGTATATGAGGCAATTAAAAAAAACCATTTAAACTTGTGTATTTATTCAATGCTTTAGCAGTGTTACACTTACACAAGATAATATGATCTTTTAAAAAAGGAGTGTTATTTTTGCTTGATGAAGATACGTTTATTTTAAAATACAAGAAATGCTACATAAATCTTAACAAAAAAAATGAGAGGCTATACAAAAGAAAAAATACAACTGATGCCTATGTACATAAATAGAATCTCAATTTCAGTACAAATAAACAGATTAAGATTACTTTGAGAGCTTTTTACTTTGGTAAACTTTCAGAAGCTTAAAAAAAGCACTGGGTGAAAATGTAGGACAGTTAGCATTCTGATTCACAATGATTACAAGTTAATACATCCTTCTAGAGGACAAATTTTCAGTAATCCCACATTTAAAACTTTACCCTTGAAGTTGATACGAAACTTCTGAAGTGAGGTCATTTCAGCAGAAATCCACTGAGCTGCACTGTCAAGAAGCATTGTGGGGGGAAGAAGTAGAACCCTAGAAATAGCAGCACAATACCATCAGCATAGCTCGGCTCACTACTGCGAGGAGGAAAGTCAAAAGAGACCAATCCTTGGCATGACCATTTACAATAGCTCACCACCACCCTCTTGCCAAATAATTAATCTGAAATCAAAACAACCAGCTTGGATGTCTCTCCAAGCTGAAACTTAGAGGCCAATTAAATAGCATAATCTTTCTCTGCTATCAGTACTCTGGTAGTCCCTAAAATCATAAATATGAACAAAATATTCTTTCTTTTCTTACAAATGTCAAACTCCTATCAGCTTCTTACCAATATTACCTCACAAAATACTGTCTAATAATAGTTTTTAGTAATGTCTAGTATTATACTGACCTCAAATATATAAATACGAGTACTTAGGAAGTTATTGCTTGTGTTCATGCTAACGGGGACACCCACATTTTTATGAAATTCTGTAATGCTTTGTTACTCCCAGGAAACATGCATTAATTCACAATCAGCTTCCATTTTTCTTGGAGTGTTGACTGAATAATTTCTGCTTATTATTTTTAGAACAATTATTGGCAGTGACATTAAAAATGTGTGAAGGACAGATAGCATCTAGGTTGGTCACATTTTCATCACTGGGACAGAATACCTGGTACACAGAATTTAAAATAGAAAATGCGTATTTAGCTGACAGTGTCAGAGATTTAAGTGTATAGTCACCTGGCTTTGGGTTAGAAACTGCGTAGAGAGAAAAAGTGGCTTCTTCTCCCCAGCCAGGAAGCAGGAGAGAGATCCCAGGAGAGACAGTAACCTTCAAAGACCTTCCACAGTGACCTTCTTCCTGTATTCCACCTCCAGTATCTCATACAGCTATGAACCATCAACAAACTGGTCCATTGGTACAGTTCTCATGATTGCTTTCCAAAAGCCCTGCCTCTAAATATATGAAGCTTTTCTGGACATTTTCCATTCATACCATTAGTCCTCTGTAAGAAGGCCTTACTGTATTGGGGGGGGGGCAGTCTAGGCACTTGAACATGAGGGGTAACCTTGTACTTCTTGAGGTAAATAGGAGTTTCAGCCTGAGGCTGACCGCTAGAAACACCCCTAGAATCCAGATCTTCCATTCATTCCCTCCCTTCTCCACGCCCCGCTCTCTGATGCTTGCAGTTGGCCTTCTTTTGTACCAACCATATGATTTTATCTTCTTCAACCCTTTTGTCTTTCCAAAGGAAAGATATTGATCTTAAATCTCTTGTTTTAACCCAATCATTTCTAGAATATTCCCTGGATTACATTCTCGTTTCACTTTGAAGGCAGAAAATTGAATAAAACCCAAGGTCTTAACAAGGGTTCAGTGAATGTTAAAGAGTTTGAAATAAATGTATATAGCAGAAGCTTTTCCTGTGATTTCTGTATCATGGCAGTTTCCAAACATGTCTACTTTTTGTCTAAGAAAACTCTTAGTCCAACTTGAGGAGTATATGTCTTCACTAAACTGCAGGCATGGCATGAGGTTTGTCAGTACTACTGTTACAGAAAAATTCCCAAGCCAAGCCAAACCAAATCGAACTGAAAACACTTTGTACCAAGGAGATAAGCATGCAGCTTTCAATCTTCACACCGGTGGACTGTTGAATCTTCATGCAGGTGGAATGTTGTGAGGATAATTCCTCAAAATCAGCAGTGGTGAATTTAGGATTAGGTGAGTACATATAGAATTTAGACTATTACATAATTGGCTACCTACATTTAGCCATATATTGACAGGCAGGCTGGTCTTGAAGCAGTAGAAACACCCTGGTAACAAAAAGAGGGGCCCGTTACAGGATGAGCAGGGTTAAGGGCATCATTATGATATAAGAGCATTCTGGGGAGGCCCTGGAATTAGCCCGGGGTGCCTCAAGGTACGAGCGATTACTCTGACTCTGATCATCAGAGGTCTGCAGCTGGGGTGAATACATGGGGTCAAGGTGAATTCAATTTAGCACAAACAGCAGACCAATAACTTGGTCAGAGACCTCTAACTGATCATGAAATATCTATAAATTTGCCATCTCACAAATGCGTTCTTGCCTTATAATTGTGTTCCAACAGTAGCCAGCTGGATGAGATGTCCACGTCACCACGGAGGTGGCAGTAGTTTAAAAACAGACACAGTAGAGATACACAATGAAGTGGGAGCCATCAAGCAAGTTTTACAAACAATTCACTCACAGCAGGGTTCGTATATATAAAGCTATTGGTCTCTATCGAGTCAGCTTCTGGAAAGCATTTTACACCCCAGTTATCTTCCATCCATGCCAACAGCACATATCAAAGAAAGGAAGAGAAGCAAACGCAAGAGAAGCCTGCTTCTGACATAGATCCTAATAACACCTCTGGTTCTTAAAGCATGGATGTCCATGATCAGATTTCTGTCACATTAATCATGTTTTACATTGCTTTCTCATTAGCAAGAAAGGGGACGAACAGTTGTTATTTCTTCTTCTTTTCCTAAAAAGCCACAAAAGAGGAGAAATACGTGAGAGTGAGAATAGAAACTACAAAAGACCTTCCTCCTGCTTTTACTCCCATTACTGTCTTGTGCCTATGTCAAAGACAGCCCCTAAGTGAGTAAGTGGTTTTAAGTGCTGGCATCAGATAAATGAATGCCATCAAGTAACCTGGCCAGATAGGGAAGTTGACTGCTGTACTGGAAAGTTATTTTCAATTAAAAAAGAATGAGGCATCAGTTATTTAATGTTTTTATTTGTGCATCCTTAGAACACCGTATCTAAGGCAGAAATTACCTCAAGCAACTGTCATCCCACGTGCATTTTTCTTTCATCTCAGCGGGACTCACTTATAAAATTCATAGCTTTTGAAAGGAAGCAATTACACCACAGGACAAAACAAGTCTTTCAAATGCAGGGATGATAGAATTTATCACTCAAACATTAAAAGGAAAAAAAAAAGCCAAGCATGCCATCTGAATGTAAAATATGTAGAAGATTCTAAATATTTGAAATTCCTCCTTCCAGAAAATAGCGTGCTGCTGTACCTATGATGGTTAGTACTTATGTAAGATTAAATAATAGCTACTCAATTAATATTCACTGACTACACATACAGACTATCACTTGATAAAATGCTCTATTGCTCCAAGACAAGCCTGTGGAGTAGTTAAAGGAATATTTCATAAGTTCTGGCAGAATATAAAACCTCTAAGTGATGCTTCTCAAGTTGGACTTCGCTTTCAAGGCTTCAGTGAGACGCTTGGCTCACCACCGAGGGAATATGAGGTGCTTCCTGTACTCAGTAGTTCGGTTTTGTAGTTTGCTAGATATAGGGTAAGGATGCGTTTTTTAATTTTTAAAAATTTCACATGTGATATTGTCATAGGAAACCGAGTTCGATAGGATATTATAGGCAGTCAGATAGGGCTAGACTCTCGCAAGAGCCGGTGCAGAAGACCAGATAACTTGTGACTCTGAGGGAGGCAGACACCTCCTGTTGTGGGCCAGACCTTAAGACAGAAGATGCAATTAATGTACCCACATTCTAAGGATAAACAAATGATATTCTAAATATGTATGGATCACCTTGAAGAAGCAAAAGAGAGACGCTAACCCAGCCCCTACAGGAGAAGGTTCCATTCTGTATACATGTCCACTTGCTATGTGACACTTCCTCATTTGATCCCAGTTTAATCAGTTTTACCTGAGCAACTATACCTGCGATTTTGCTGGTTGATCATAGTTCCATCCCTCCTCGTTCCCACATTGCGATTTCTCATTTTTCCCCACCTTGGACCTACCTCGCCTTGTGGTTTTGCTCTATAGAAATCCATTAAAAGACAGAGTTTTTGGCAACCCAGTCAGGACCTGTTCTGTCTCAGACAGAAGCTTTATTTCTCTCAAAAAATATATTCTGCTCTTAACCTCCAATGCTCCTGAAATTAATTCTTCTATTTTAGAGAACATGAATTCATACTGGACATATAGTAGTTTGGGAGTTTCATTTCCCTATATCAGGATTACTGAATATTTAGTTCAGTGGAAGAAAACTTACTTAGCATGAGTGAGGCCCTAGGTTCAGTCTCCAACACTGCAAAATCAAGCAAATAACTAAGTAAATAAATAAGAGTGATATCAGAATAAACCTGGCAACTGGAGATGTAGCTCAGTAGCTTGCTGCCTGGCCAGCAGGAAGTCATGAGTTCGATCCTTGATATCAAGAAAGAATGAATGAAAGAAAGAAAGAAAGAGCAGAAACCTGGGTGGAGAGTGGATAAGAAGGTTGATATTACTGAGGTGAGAGTCCAAGGATGACATGTGTGAAGGTGAGAGGGTAAGGGAGTAATATTTTCTATATAGACAAAACCACAGGGCTGGGGATTTAGCTCAGTGGCATAAGTGCCTGCCTGGCAAGCGCGAGGTCTTGAGTTCGATCCCTGGTACCAAAAAAAAAAAAAAAAAGACAAAAACCACAAATATTTTATGGGAAAAAATATTACACGTTGCAGAAACTTAAACAAGCCCACTGGGACTATCCTATAAATGCTGGGAGTTTGGAAAGAGGAGATTTATACAGAGGTTGTGTTATGAAAGGAGATTGTTATTATCATAATTATTCTTGATATTTTTTTCACACTATTGATGTGCACACTATAGTTTCCAGACAAAATACAAGCTAATTTTAAACAAACAACAAATAAGTTTCTGTTTTACTCTGGGGATTAAACTGATGACCTTACGCTTGCCAGGCAAGTGCTTATGCTATTGAGCTATATCCCATCACATCAGCAAATAAAGTTTGAGGGTTTAAGCCTGTCATACTTAAAATACTAATGGTAAATAAATATTGTTGGTCTGAAACTAAAGATGAAGTAAGTTTTCTCAATTGTTATTTGCTGCATCTAACAAAACTATGAGTAGTGGCAGTCTTTCCTGAATTTTCACTTCATAAATGTTCCTCAGTATCACAGCTTGAGACACTGCCTAATTCAACACACTTTAGAAAGTCATCCATAACTCTGGTAGGGTAGGCTATTTCTGAAATCTTAACTACCTGAGAGAATCAGATAGGAGCATCACAAGCTTGAGGCCAGCCCGAACAATCCAGGGAGACACAGCCTGAAGATCAAACTATAAACATTTACTAAAGAGGTAGTTCAGTAGGAAACCTGAGTAGCTCATGGTTGATACCACAGAAAGGAAGAAGGAGAAACCAAGCAAACAAGAAGTCCTCCTAGCAGATATACCCAGTAATATGCAGATTCCCAGGTAAGGGTCATAAATCTATTCTATCTATGACACTGTGTCTAAGTGCTAGAGATACAGTTGTGAAGCAGACAGGCAATTTTCTTGCCTTTTATTTATATGAATAGGTGTTTTTATAGTGTATACCAAACATAGAAAATCCCTGTCATGTATCAATAGCTAGGGAAGGTGTTCTACAGAGGTAATTTCATTTCATATCAATAGAATTATTGCTTACATACATTACTTCTAGATAATTCCTATTGATAACATGAAAGTCTTATTAACCTCATTATTATTAACATTCAAACAGCAAGGAACTCACATTAAACAAGCTCAGTGTTGTAACATAGTAGTTAAGTGGTTGAATCAAGGCTCTGTTCCTCTCTACAATTTAAAAGTCACCTTACATGTCTTACCACGCACCCTCTAAAATTAAATCCTAGCATGTCTCCAATTATAGTGTGGGGTATTAATGCAGTATTTATATTATTGTTGGATTTTTGTGTTTCTTTGTTATTTTAAATGAAACTAACAAAAGAGAACATTAAAAAATATTTTATTTTTTATTTTAAAGAATAAAAATAAATCAATGGCACAAAATTTCAAAACACGATTGTAGGGGAGTAACATCGGTTAGTACATTATGTATTTTTACTTTCAAAATAGTTGTTGGTATTACAAGATACGGCATGGAAAACTAACCAAATGGTATAGGCACAAACCTTTCTTATGAGTGAACTAATAGCAGTTAGTAGCACAATTGTCTTAACTATTTTGTGTGCATATATTTTTTTTCTTTGCTCTTCCTTGTTTTTTCCTTTCCCTTACCCCAGTTTCTCTTTCCTTTTGAACAGTTAATTCCCTTTCACAATATCTACTGTATATTTTGAACGTTATTTGCTCTTTTAGATTCTTAACACTATGGAGACAATGTGAGGCTTACGCAGGAGAGTCTGATTTATTTCGCTTATGAGTGTGGTCTCAAGTGGCACCCATTTCCCTATAAATGTCTCAAGTTTATCATTCTTTATAGCTTCATAGTTCTCCATTGTATTAAAATACCACATTTCTTTATCCATTCCTTGGTTGATTGACATTTGAGTTGTTTCCACGATTTAGCTATTAAAACTTGTGATTTTATAAACATGAGAGCACATATATTGTTGTGGTATGATGTTTTTAATTCTTCTGAGAAAATACCCAGCAGGGGAACAGCTGAGTTGAGTGGGATATCTAATATTAGATTTTTGAAGAATCTCCACACTGATTTCTACAGTGATTGCACCAGGATACGCCTCCACCAACAGTAAAGAAGAGTTCCTTTTCCCCTACAACCCCTCCAGAATTACTCATTGATTGATTTCTTGATGATAGTCTTTCTTTCTGGGGTGAGATGAAACCTCAGAGTTGTTTTAATTTGCATCTCTTGAATAACCAATGAGGTCAAACAGTTTTTCATATGTTTATTTGCTATTTGTATTTCTTCATCTGAGAACTACATGATCACCTCAGCTGTCAATTTTTGGACTGAATCTTTGAATTTCAGGGATCTGATTTTTTTTTCAATTCTCAATATGTGCTATATAGAGTCCTTAAACATTTTTTCCACTCTGTGGGTTGTCTTTTCACTCTGTTGGTCATTTCTTTTGATGTGCAAAAGATTTTTCATAAGATGGGATCCCAGTTGTTGATTCTTTGAAGTGTTTCCTGTGCAGTTTGGATTCTATTCATAAACCGTCTGCCTACCTCTGTATCTTCAAGATTTCTACCTACCTTTTCTTCCAGTAGTTTTAGTGTTTCTGTTTAAATATTTATATCTTTGATTTGTTTTGACTTTAATCTAAGTCAACACTCAAAAATCATTAAACTTTCTGTACACTAACAACAAACTCACAGGGAGAGAAAATATGGAAATAACATCCTTTAAAACAGCATCAAAAAAATGAAATACTTAGGAATCAATCTAATAAAGGAAGCAAAAGATCTATGTATTGAAATGTTTAGTATTCTGATAAAGGAGATTTAAGAGGATATCAAAAAATGGAAAGACATCTCTTGCTCATGGGTAGGAAGAACCAACATAGTGAAAATTACCACACTCCCAAAATTGTTGTATAGATTTAATGCAATTCCAACCAAAATCCCATTAACATACCTGACCAATCTAGATAAATCATTCCTAAAGTTCATCTGGAACTAGAAGAGACCTAGAACAGCAAAGGCAATTCTGGCAGCAAAGGCAAGGCAGGAGGTATCACAACCCCTGACTTGAAATGACACTACAAAGCTACTGTCCTAAACTCAGCACAGTAGTGGCAAAAAAAAAAAAAACCAGACCTGAGGCCTTTTGGAACAGATTAGAAAATGCAGGTACAAATACAGAGACACTCAGCCACCTTAACCATGACAGAGGAGCCAAACATTTTACTGGAAGAGGGATAGCTTCTTTAATAAATGGTGCAGGAAAAACTGGCTCTCTACATGTTGAAGACTAAAACTAAGCCCATGTCTACCACCATGCACTATATAATTATTATTTGTTGTTCATTTGTTATTCCAATGGTACATTGCATCTTGAAAAAAAATTCCATTTCAGTATTAGATACTCATCTCTTCCCTACACACACACACATAAACATAACAGTCACAAAGACAGATTTACGAATTTCAGATCATGTGCTTTACCCAGTTTTAGGTAGAAATGTTATAACTTTACATCTTTCCCTCCATCTAAATAGATATTATACTATTTTTAACTCTTGAAAAAATAAATTATCTTCAGATTAATGATAAATTGATTTTTCTGAAGAAATTATGCTCTCCAAATTAAAATATCTTTCAAGGGAAGAAACAGCAGTAGACTTTTCATATTCTTTATATTTATTTCCTTAACTTGCTGTAGTATTTTCTACTTCTTGAATTGTAGGTGTTCTATCAAAAAAGCTGTGTGACATTAGAGATTATTTATTGTTAAGTGACAGCCTATAACACAAGCAGATAAACTGTAGTTATACCAGTGCTTTGGATTTAAAAGCAGCATTAGAGTTCCCCGATTCCAACATTTAACTTGATTTATGATTTGTGATGTAAAAAATGTTAAGGCCCAAGATGGCTTTAAGTAAGTTTGAAAATTAAGTAAAGAAGAAAATGCAACTACTAACCTAAACTTGCTGTGAAATATTAATTATGCATTTCAAGTGAAGGAAGTAAGCAAGCAATAATTTAATCTGTGACACGAAATAAATCCCAAACTGTATGGTTGCTGAAGGCATTTTTCTAGATAAACACTGGATTTCCAAGTCACAAAGCAACTGAAATTGAAACCATTAGTTACTGAAATCTGAGCTGTTTATTAAAACATTTTCCCCTGGATATTTTTTTTTAATCTGCTTTTGAAAGGAAAGTTAGGGTGAGAAGGCAGTTCCTACCCAAATAGGAAGAAAGTGTCTTTGAGAGTTTGACAGGTAAAACTTCTTAGTGATCCATGACAGTGGAGATAACTACAGAAGCTGCTGAATCAGAGCAGGGGCATATCTAAACATAGGTGCAATTGTAGACTTTATTAATGGCCTGCTAGGAACACAGGCAAACTGCCACCGTCAGAGAAAAAAGCAATACTCTGATAACTGAGCGTTCCAAACCTCCTAGTTATAAATTTCTCCCCCCTCCCTAAACCAGAAATAATATCCTCAGCATTTTGTATTAGGCAAGACACACAGGCATATTATCCATATTATATTAATCTTCCAAATATATTGCCCAAGGAGAAGACATGAAAGAGAACAGATAATCTCTATGGGAGGAATTCACACTTGAAAAGAAAAATGGTTTTTAAAAATGTATCTGTGGCGAACACAACACATCTTGCCACTGCGAGTTACTGGGATTTTGCCGTTCCCAGGTTGATACAAAGAGCACCACACAAATCTTTAGCCATACATATTTAAGTTTTTCTCTTGATATCTCAAAGTTAGGGTAAATACATCCCTTAGGACTTTGATAGGGGGAATTTTTTTTCCCAAAGAGGGAACATAAGAGAAGGCTTTAGTTTATCAATTTTAAAAGTAGAATATCAGTAACTTTGTACTATGTTCTTTTACTTTAGGAGAAGTTGTATATGTCCAAGAAGTATTTGGAAGTTTATAATCAGGGGTAGGTATTTATAAATAAACTACCAAAAGAAAAACATAATGAGATGAAAGAAGAAGAAGAATTATCTCGGGTCCTGACCTAGATCCCCGATCTCCCAAAGGAGTGTACAGTGGAGGTTAAATAAAAAGAGACAATTGTAATGATTTTAGGGCTCCAGGAGAGTCAAAACCCTTTAATGAAGCTTGTGACTCTGAGGGCTGAGATAAAGATTTCTCTGGATCAGTCCACTTTTTATAGGTCCAAGGAAAAAAGATGAAGAAACTGAGGAAGGCGCAGACAATGAGCAGGACCTTGGGAGTCACTTCAAGGACGTCTCCAAGTGATGAATTAAGTCAGTTCAGCAGGGCTGTCTTATGATGACGACATGGTAGGAGCGAGACTGTAGGACTAATTCCTGCAGCTGCAGATAGAGATCCAGTTAATTGATGCTTGAGCCAAGCATCTGCAGCTGTGGCCTTATCTTGCCCTTTGAGGTGTCTCTGGCCTTACAGGCCACTACAGGCCTCAGCCAGGACCAGTGATTCATAGAGGTTCACTCACTATGAATCAGCTCCTGTCGCCAGGCAAGGGGCCGAGGCCTGGGACAGACTCACAGATAAACACAGAAAGCCAATTAGTAAAATTTAAATCCTGCTCAGAGCCGCTTTGTAGTGGTCTCCAACAAAGAATCATCATAGCAAAGGCTTTACCTGGAAACATGTAAAATAGGTGAGTCTCTGAATCACACTGCTGACCTACTGAAATCTGACAAGTCAAAAGTGGAAAAGAACCAAGCAGTGGTATTTTAACCACTTCTCCAGGTGTTTCTTACTCAGGTCATCATAAAAACCTCAGTGGTCACTAAAGTTCTTACTTGATCTTAGGAGAAGACATGTCACTTTCACTTACTCAACATGACTAAAATGCATCCACTCCAGTAAACCTTACCATTTTTCCCCCACAAGCAAAGAGCTTTAAGTACAACCAAAACAAATAAATAAACAAACAAAATAAAAAAAAAACAAGGATACAGCATAGCACTATGGTCCGGAAGAGCTTTTTGAAAGGATTATACAATACATAAAGCAACTGTCAAAAGTATAATTATCTAGTTGTGTATTGTTAAAAGAAAAAAAGCTATGAAATATAATGAGTACATGATAGCTTTTATCTACATATATGCACAAACACTTAAATACATTGACTCCCCAATTTGTAATTACATTCAGTAAAGGAATCTAAAAAGAAATACAGTATATATATCACAATTATCTTTGTTTAGTCAAGTGGTAATTAACTTTAATTTTCATGCTTTCTATATTATATAGTTTCTATCACTTTGAATTAAAGTATTTGCTTTGAAAAACATTCTCTAATATGTTCAAGCTGGATGGACTCTCTGTTGAAAAGTTGTCATAGAAACCCATTATCGTTATCAAAAATTTTTTAAAAACTGTGAGTGATTCTTTTTTAAAATTTTTTTTTAATTTTTTAAATTTTATTGAAAGAGGAAAAAAGCAAAACAGAAAAAGGGGTGGAAACAATACAGAATTTCAGAAAAAAAAAGCAGTAAGAAATCACTAGTTGATAAATTACATATTGTCTTCTTAGACATAGTTGTTCAAGTTACAAAATTAAAGCATACAAAGTGGACATTCAAACAGTGAGGCTGCAAAGAAGTTCAATGATCCAGTAACAACTTAGCAACATGGTTATCAATCCTACACACTCAAACATACATGCAGTCATATCCTCTAGAGTACTTTCTTTTCTTCTTTTTACTGTTTAAGTCCATTATCTGTTTAGTTATATCCTGTTTCAGGTTGCTCAGTACCTTACTGACTTTTTTTGTTGTTGTTATTTACTTTTAAATCACCTCATATAATTCTGTTGCCTTGTTTTTGAGTTTCTCCTCATCCATGCTCCATGGATGAGCTTTGGTGGAGTTGGGAGGTTTTTTTGTTTTTCTTTTCTTTTTTTTTTGTAGGTATTTTGTTACTTTGTTATCTACTTTTTTTATTTTGAAGGTAGCAAAATACAGCAGAACAAGACAGAACAAACCCATGCAACCGCAGTGCAGTGAAACTACCACAGAACCTCACAGCAGGTCACCAGGACACGAGCATTGGGCTCAATAATACAGCCTATTTTATTCACATTACCTGTTCTTTCAATCAGGTAGAGGAAAATGCAAGGAAATATAGAGCCATAAAGACAGACTATTGAATAACGCAGTACTGTTAATCAAAACTGAGCAAAACAGTGATAAAAATATTTGCCTTCAAAGAGATGGTAGAAGGAAATCTCCCTTACTTGCCACACTGCATACATTCATCCTCCCAAGAGATACTCAGAAGGCTGGTGCCGACTTGCTAATGGGGGGTGGTGCGGGGTGGTGGATCGATGTCTGATCCTTAGCCCATGCACCTGCAGGCCCCCAGCTGCTCACCAGGGCGGCGAGTAGGCTGCCTGTTCTTCCAGCGCCCAAAGTTCTAACATGATGCAGAGCTCAGGAATTGGTAATAGTTCTTGCCTTGGTAAGTTGGCAGCTTACTAGGCTCCCAGCTGCTCACCAGGGCGTCGAGTAGGCTACCTGTTCTCACAGCACCCAAAGTTCCAACACGATGCAGAGCTCAGGAATCACTGTGTGAGTGATTCTTGAATTTGTCTGCACATGAAATTTACCTGGAAGATTTAGAAAACTCTGAAGGTTGTGTCATGGCCTCGGAGATTTAGATTTCATTGCTCTGGACTATGACTTGTGTTCTAGAATTCTTAAAGATGCCCAAATGATTCTAACCTACAGACTAATTTAGAAACCAATGGAAATACATTTATTTCCGTGTTACCATAAAAATGAAGAAATAAGGATCTCTGATTTTGATTCATAGGAGTCTAATCAGATGTGGAAGGACAGAGTTCTTGCATTCCTCTGACACTCCCAGACCAAGCTTTACAATCCTCATCTTTTTTGTCATAGTTACGGTAGACCTAATCTGAGCAGAAGCATGTTATTAGTGATCAGAAACAGGAAAGTCATTAGCACACAGGGAGACGGAATACTCTGGATTAAAGTGTCATGGCCAGGTGTTCTCTAATTGGACTCATTTCTCATTCCCAAATCTACATGAACTATAGCTCACTGCACATTTCAAAATCAACTGTCTTTTATCTAGTTCAAACACCATGTTTCAAAGCATGTTTGGGAACAACTCTTCTGTGATCTTGCATAATTGAAAATTAAAGCCATTACTTGCTAATGTCTGAGAGTTCAGGTTCAGACCACAAAATGCTATGGAGTCAGAAGACTTAAAGAATATAATGCACAATGAAATCCCCTCCAACTTTGAAACTACCAATGATCTGAGAAGGAAACAGAATAGAATATATATACGAAGATAAACAATACAAAATAAACCCTAAGCTTTTACTAGCTTAACCTCCCTCATCTTTAGTCTTCAACTTCACTAATGTAACAAAAGGTTCTTGGCTGAACAGCTCTTGTAGGTACCACCACTCCAAGAAGGGACTGGGGGACTCAGGGTGCTTCCATTTGGGGGCACTTGCTCTTAGTTTACTATGAAGCCCCTTCCATGCTTGTCAACCTTAAATTATCATGGAAATCACAAACGAAAGGTATGTACAGGCCATATCATGGGTCAGAAGTCAGTCATAGACCAAGCCTTCAAGGGAGACTGGACATCTAACGGAGCTAAGATTCTACGCAGCGCAGTAGATGGAGTTGGTGGTCAGCTTGCACTCTCTTTGAAGATGTCCACTTGTCTCCATTTTTAAAAGTGAGCAATATCATCAAAATAAATTATTATACCTGAGCATTTGAGGTAAAAATTCATGCAAACATTATTAAAATGTTTTAAATAATATCTTTTCTGATGGATCTAGTTTTCCATAGCATGTCACCATATACTATTGGAAAATACCATCAAGAATCTCAATCAGCGTCTCCTGAGATCTGCACCATGTTGGAACTTAGGGCACTGGGAAACCAAGCAACCAGCTCACTGCCCTGGTGAGCAGCTGTGAGCCGGTGGGCTGAGAATCAAATCCTCCCCGCACCCCGTTAGCAAGTGGGAGCCAGAGATCTGAGCATCTCTTGCGAGGCTGACCATATGCAATATAGCAAACAAAGATCGCTTCTCGGCCTTTTGGCTAAGATCAAGTGTAATATAGCAAATAAGGGGGATTTCCTTCTACCATCTCTTTGAAGGCAAATATTTTTATCACTGTTTTGCTTTGCTCTGATTAATGGTATTGCTCTATTCAATATTCTGTTTTGATAAGTTCTATAATGTTCTGTATTTCCTTTGATTTTGCTATACCTGATTGAAAGAACAACTATTGTGAAGATAATGAGATATACTATGTATGGTACCTATTACTGTTATCCCGGTAACCTGCTGTGAAGTTCTGTACCAATTTCACTGCACTCTCTCAATTGGCTTTGTTCCATCTTCAAAATGTATTTTACTACCTTCAAAATGATTTTTTAAAAATTAAAAAAAAGAATCTCTAAGGTTTAATTTGAAACTTTTCTTTTTAATCATCAGATAACAAAATAAATTTTGCCCCACAAAAATTGCTCATGAAACCATTTCTCCTGGATGCTGTAAAAATATTATAGTGAAGAACAATTGCAATGTAGGTGTTTGTCCGATTCTACCTTTAAACACTACATTCATGACTTAGGATCACAGAATTGCCAAAATTTCGTAATTATTATCCTTTTTAAGTGTTAGTGGTTTTTTACTTGTTTTGTCTTCTTTATCTCAATTTTTACTTTTTATTAGCCTAAATTTTCAGTATGCAATGATTCCATTCATCATACAGAGTGTATAGATATACACAGCCCCTCTCGATTTCTTCTTTCACCTCCTTTTCGCCATTTCTTGCCACTTCCAGCAACCCTTGATCTCCTCCCCTTTCCAAAAGATCTATCACGCTCTTTCCTCTTACCTTTTTTTTATATTTTATTTTATTTCATTTTATTTTGGTACCTGGAATCCAAGTCACAACCTCCCACTCACCAGGCAGGTGCTGGGCCCCTGAGGGATCCCCAGTCCCTTGGTTTTCTTAGGTAAAAGAAATCACGTGACATTTCAGCTTTTGTCTCCAATTATTTCACTTAACATTAAGGTCTCAAGGGATATTCATTTGTTTTCAAGTGTCTGATTCCATTTTTCACAGCTTTACTAAAATATAATTAATAGACAAACTATGCATATTTGATGCATAAAATTTAATTAATTTAAATACATTCACCTGTGAAATTATCATCCAAATCAACATCATCCTCATCCTCATGTGATAGCTTTGACTATACCACTAATAGAACTATGGTCAATAATGTGTGTATTTTCTTCAAGTGGATGAAATGCTATTGGTCAAAGTTTAGAAACCAGAATATACGCTGATTTTTACTTGAACTTGTGTTCAAACACATATTTTTACAGCCATACACGCACACACACAAAAAAAAATTCAAAAATCAAAAGTTTTGATTATTAAATTTTTAAAAGCTACACATTATTGAGGATATTCTGAGTGTGCCATTGACTATGTAAGCCCTGGCTTCAAAACTAAGCCACTGGAGCTGAAGAGATGGACTTTAACTATAAGGTGGTCTGATAATCGATAGTCAAAATCAAATTACTTTGTGAATATTATATTGCTCATTAGGAATCATTTTAATGCACTCTGTAACACATTGTCAGATGGAAACATGTCTCTAAACCTTTATGAGTGAACATATAATGTTTCCCTATTTTTGTAAAACCAGGCCAAAAAAAAAAAAAAAAGCAGTCTTAGATTTTAAAATAGATAGATTTCAGGGAAGTTTGGCATATTTGGCAGGCAGAGTTAAAGTTTCAATACAGTGAATCTAAAGCTTCAAGGGCCAAAATCTCACCATTTTTTATATTATAATTTAAGAATTTAAATCTAAAACGCAATTATGAGTAAAGTGAAATCATACTAGAAAAGTCTCCTCATTTTTGACTTAGCTATGCACTCAATGAAAAGATACATGGAAATGATTTCAAGTCAATGTCTAAACTCACATCTAGTTTTTTTGTGCAGTATGAATTCATGCAATAGATTCCTGATTGATAGCTCAATGTTTCACTCAGCTGTAAGGAGAAACTCTCTTGTGGCATTTCAGTGTCAGTTCCAGATACTCGAGGGGAATTTTTGCCACAAAGGGTTATCAGGTTACTGATGAATAGAAAATCTCTTTGGAGAAATTATAGGTCAGGGAAGAAAATGTTTCTACAAGTCAATCACTAGTCTTTTTAAAATATAATTATGAAACATTTTCTCTGCTCCACTAGAAGGAAAGCAAGTGCACAAGTTCAATACTCCAGGTGATCCGTCTTCCTACATCACCAGTCGTTCAGCACTAACGTTGATATCAGAAACTCCAAGCTGTGAGTTCCTGTCTCAAACCCCAGTTACTTCTGCTGTAAAACTTCCACCACTTTGATTTATTTTTAGTTTCATTTCATTAGTTTCTCAATTGCAAAAGGTATTAAAGATAAGCATCGGGTAATTTTGTGCATGAAAACAGGTCACCACCTCACCCAGGTACTAGCATCCAAGGGATTTCAGACACTTAAGGACTGCTTGTTACTATAAAATGGAAATGTTTCATCAGCTTTCATTTTAGTTTTTTGATGGCATTCTGGTATTTTTCATCTAGTTGTCTAATTCTATTTCAACCAGGAAATCCTAGTTATTAGCTTTGTGTTTGTTCTGGCAATTATGAGAGGATGAATCTTGAAATGTGAATACAGTAATGGGTTAGAAACTATGGATAGCGATAATTGGAGACACGCTACAAATGTTGCCACATATTTATTGCTTGGAGGATTAAGCACTGTTCCCCTTATTCTACTGGAAAAAGACAAACAGAAGATTGTGCCTGGTCTTTCTTCAACTTGGGTATATTTTCCTTTGCTGCTTCTAATCTGTATCTTTGTGCTGCAATAAACCTTACATATGGTTGTGACAGGGTTCTGTAAGTGGAATTAACACACGCAAGTATGCCTTCGGGCACCACCAACATGAGATTATTGACTTTTTCCTAAAGTTAAATTGCTGAAAAATGAGGGTAATTATCATGAATCCTAAACTTGATAAAATAGTGTTGAAATTCAGGATGAGATTATGTCATGTCCACTAATCACTATTTGTACGCATGTAAACACACCCCACATACTTTGAAGAAGAATATGGGTTATTTGACATTTAAAGTGATCCCTAGATGGAATCAGGCTGGTGGATCGATAAGCAGCAAGATACTCAGCCTCTCTGAGATAGACAACTCATTCCAGAATAAAATGTCATGGAGAAGTCTGGACAGAAGGAGATGGATCCTCTCGACTCAGGAAGAAACTAAAGGCAAAAGAGCTGGTCAAACATGCAGTCCCAAGGCTACAATTGCAGAAGCTGAGATTTGCATCCAGAGCTCTCTCCAGCCGCCTAAATTTGCACCACCTCTCCAACTGGCCAGAGCACCTGGAACTCGTGACTCACAGAGCTGTGACCCCCCCGAGGCTGAGACCCACCCAAGGTGCCACCCTGCTGGAACTGTGACCCTCTGGAGCTGTGATCAGCTGGAGCAGCCCGAGCTCGCGAGTCGCGCAGCTGGGACCCCATGGAGCACGGAAAATTATGCTGCTGTGACTAGCTGTTTGTGCTAGAGATGAAGGGAGGTGAGCCCAAAAGAGAATGAGCCAGTGAGGGACTCCACAGTGAGTGTTGGGAATAAGATCCCCTCTCCCCGCCATGGGAAGACAGCGACCAACTGGACAACATGTTGGAATCGGGCAGGAGGAGCCTGAACTAGGAACGACAGTGACTTCAGTTGGTTGCTCCCTTCCTAGAGCAGATTTGTGGGATCTGCTTGGCCTGGGTCATGCCCCTGGCTGGGACCCAATAAGCCATCCCAAACTGATTCTCACCACATAGCACACACTATCCCAGTGAAGGCCTCTGAAGATTGACTGGCCCCGGTGGGAAGGGGCCAGCATATGAGCTCCTGCCTGCACCTCAATGACCAAAAGCAAACAGGAGAGGGCAGAAATCCCTTCCCATTGTGCTTCAGAAGAACCATAACCAACAAGGAAAGCAGTTAGGACCTCCACTATACACCTGTATGGAAGTAACCAAAAATATGACAAGAGAAAAAACAAAAAGAAGTCCCCAGCCCAAAACCCTGGGAACATCGATTCAGGAGAGGGAAATACAAAAGAGATTGAGGGCAGCAAACATGCAACATCAGACATGGCTTCAATAGACATCAAGAGATATCTTTGGGACCTTGTAGATGAGCTCAAAACTGAAGTATTAAATCAGATAAAGCAAGATATAAGTAGATTAATAAAAGAATCACTAAGCACTTCTCATGAAGACACAGATGGAAGAAGGGAGGAACACAAAAAAAGGAGAGCAACCTTCTATAAAGAATGTAAAGGAAATCTAAAATACATAAAGCAGATTCAAAGAGACTACCAGGAAGTTAAAAACCTCCATTGAAAGCTGGGAAAACTGCCTAAAAGAAGCTAAGGATAGACTATCAAAACTTGAAGACAAGTTTGCAATGTGTGACCATGAAAGGAAAGATCTCTTAAAAATAACAAGGAACAGGCAGTAACAATACAAAGGCTAGAAGATGACAAGAGACTCTATAATATAAGAATAAGAAACATGAGTGAAGAAGCAAGAATTCAAACAGGTGAATTACAAAGGCCATTCACAGAAAATAATTAAGGAAAACTTCCCAAGCATGAGAAAATGATATTCAGATATATGAGGCATACAGAACTCCAGCAACCTACAAACAAAACAGAGCTACACCCAGACATATAATAATCAAGACACCAGAAATTCAATATAAAAGCAGAATATTAAAAGCTGTCAGAGAAAAAAAAAACAGATCATCTATAAAGGTAAGCCCATCAGAATCATGGCTGACTTCTTGACACAGACCATCAGATCAAGAAGAGCTTGGCGTGAAGTATTCCAAGCCCTGAAAGAAAATAACCTCCAGCCCAGATTGATGTACCCTGCAAAAGTGTCACTAGAAATTAATGGAGAAACAAGATGCTTCCATGACAAAGAGGAACTGAGGAAATTTGTGACCACCAATCCAACCCTATAGAGAATACTGAAGAACATTCTAGAGAGAGAGGAAAAAAATACCAGGATTTCAGGAACAGTGGCAGAAAGGCCTCAATGAATGGGGCAGGCAGTAAAATGAAGGAGAAAACTAGACAAACAATGGCAGAAAAACAGCACAGCAGAAATGAAGCAGAGAAGGTTGGCTATAATCTCTAACATAAATGGCCTTAATACACTAAAAAAAAAAATACAGAACAGATCAGGAGGTAGGGTCCATCGAGATGCTGTGTATAGAAACCATAATCAACTTTTGAGAGGGTTTATGGACCAAAAATCAAATATGAGAAAACAATGCTCTATGTGATGTGGAGCCAAAGAGAAATAGGGGAACTCGACCACCACCTGCAGATAGGTTAGAAAGACAGGATACTTATGTGCAGTAGAGAACTAATCAGCTATAATGAAGGAAAACCTTGAGGCTTTTGTAGGTAAAGGAATACAACTTGAGATGAAGTCCAGGAGCGAGAAGGTTTGGAACCACTTAGATAAATTGCGGGTTGCCCCCCCAATCTAAAAACTGAGGGAGTTGATGGGACCCAAAATGCACAGCACCCTGTGGGAGTGAAAGGGGAGAGGAATAGTCTAAAAAAAGAAGGCAGAGGATATTGTTAATAGTGCACCAGGATTTAAAACCCACATTACTCACACTGCTCTGTTTAGATGGATTATATTCTGTTCCAGTTTGTCTACTTGTACTAGATTTGAGAGCACAGACAGTTATCCCAAAAATCACAGGATAGAGTATGATAATCATCCTTAATTTCCTATTAACTTAATCTGAAGCTCTATATAACTTACACTGTTTTACCATGACTGATCTTAATTGAATCTGGTTTGTTGGATTGCTGTTTTGTATTGACAGACTTTAATCAAAGCTGTTATGATTGATAGTATCAAGTCTGAGAGTATAGGCAACTGCACTTAAGATGACAAGTCACCAGGACACCCACTCTGGTTTGGTTATTACCTGCCTTTGAAGTTTTACATTGTCTACAATGTTTTGTTATTACTAATATTGTTATGTACTGCTATATTCAATTATACTGCTATATCTAAATATGCCTGATGATATTGACAATTCTATTGAAGATAATAAGAGACAACACAGTAATCATTGTAGATCACCTTATACTGTGGTTTTATATGACTTTTTGGTTTCATGTTTTTTATAGGAATTTGTTTTGTTTTGTCTTGCTATGTTTTGTTTTTCCCTCTAATACAGAAAGGATAGAAATACATGTAGAGACTCATGCATGCGTAGCTGTTTACACTCTCACTGTTTGACTCTCTACTTTGTATGCTTTAATTTTGTAACTTGAGCAACTATTTCTAAGAGGATAGTATATAATTTATCATCTAGTGATTTATTACTGTTTATCTTTTTTCTTAAATTCTGTCTCATTTATACCCTTTTCCTGTTTTTTCTCTTTAAAAAAAATAAATAAATAAAAAATAAAGTGTTCCCTAATGAGCAGTTCATCTAGTCAACTACACACTACCTGCTCTACAGGATCTTTCATGGAAAAGCACTTCTATCTCTGCCTTTGATAGATCGGCTTGGCTTGCATTATCTTCTTTCAGATAATCTGAGGATCAAATGAGTGAACACGTAACAATGTTTTCATATTTTTTTCTCCGAGGGAAGGAAGCGTTCAAGTTCTGTCTGTCATTTCTTCCTCACTTTCCTTCTTTCATTTCATCTTCCATGATAAGACTGAGGAAGATTTCTTCCTGTAGAGCCCTCCAATAAAATCTCTGAAAATTTCATTAGTATAAAAATGTTTGAGTTGAGACTGTACTGAAATGGATGTCAGCCTTATGTTAATGAGCATTTGCAGAACTTAATTCATGATGTGGAATCATCCTTCCTCTTGCCCTCGTCCTCAATTACAACAGCAAACACCCGTGACATTGCTTTATAGCGCATTAAGGCCTTTGTAGAACTGACAAATGGATGATAGATATAACATCTGGACTGTAACACTTCCATTCTTTTGTTTTGATTGGTTTTATACTATTTTGTTTTGTTTGCATTCATTATGTGTGAAGATATGGACAGCTATTTTGAAGAAAGCAAGAGACATTACGGTAGCTATTGTTGATTTCCTGTTGTCTTGTTTTGAAGTCCTGTGTTGCTTGCGTTGTTTTGTTCTGATCCGTTTTGCTCTGTTTTGTTCTATTCTCTTTAAATTAAAAAAAATCCAAATAAATAAATAAATAGGACAGTCAGATTATTTATAAAACAAAAAAGAGCTTTGCTTTTCTCATATGTAATTATCCCTAGAAGGCTTAGGATTCAAACTTTTGAAGGGTCTTTGCTTTTTGGAAAATTTCGAGTGAGTTTTTTGAAGCAGAATTCTTCGATAAATAATAATTCCTTGAAAATTGAATCAGCTTCAGTTTATAATTTAATGATACTAAAAATCTGCCACTGTCTAATGTAAGTTCCTAAATGTGCTTCTGAAACACATTCACGGTGTCAAAATTACTGTTTATCCCTGAAATCGTTCTTTCATATATTCTTTAAAGGGTAGAATTATTTCTGCAGTATTTGTAGTTGGATGTATTGTAATGTAATGGTGATAAATTATTTCAATAAATTATGTTTACTGAAAATTTGACAATTTACTGAGTGAGGCAGCATAAAGCATGAATATAATAGAAAAAACAATTATCAAAATGACTTAGAAGCACATTGTTAAGATTAATATTTGAGTTTTTATTTATATAAATAACCAAATCATGACAGCATGTCTAAATTACTAAACAATGGTGTCTGTGACTTTATGAAAACATATTCATATGAGTTACCTTTGTCTTACTTTTAACGTTAGTATTTGTTCTTCAGTTGGGATTGTATAAATTAATTTGAAAGCAAGCCATAAGATTCCATAAATGTTATAAATGAAATCTCTCCTTTCAGAGAAAGAAAACAACTCAGAGCATCAGATACTTCCAGTAATTAGTGAGTTGTGCTTCTATTTGCTAAGGTAATACTCAGCTCTTTTTTATTTTGATGCCATTTCTCAAAAGGCATCCTGGAAAGAGGCATATAATCTAAATATGCAAGTTTAATAACTAGATTTTTTTTTAACTCAGAAAATGTCAAAAGTTTCTTTAAGCATTTTACTTCAAAGCAATTTCTGAAGAATATACAGGAATGTCCAACAATTATAGTAAGAGGTATTTGAAGATAATAATCATCAGGGAAACAAACATAAATCAAATTACAAGAAGGTATCATCTGATAACTTAGGATAGCTATTATCAAAAAGACAAAAGGTATCAAATGTTGGTGAGTGCCTGAAAAAAAAGATAACACTGGTATAATATTGATAGAAATGTAAACTGGTACAGCAATTGTGTACGAGAACAGAGGTTCCACAAAAAATCTACAAATATTGCTAATATATGACCCCATTGTCTCACTTCTGTGTATATATATGAAGGAAAGAAAACCATTACTTATGTCAAATACACATCTTCACTCTCATATTTACTACTGTTATTCACAGTAGCCAACATAGGAAACAACCTCAATCTATATCAATTAATAAAGAATTATGCCTATTGTTATACATATATGTACAGTTACAGTTATATCCATATCATTGATGTATTTATAATATATAAATTTTTATATAAAATTGTATATAAGTAATACATATATATATGAATTTCATATATATATGAATTATTTTCAGCTTTGCTACTGTTGTTTAGATGTCTTTTTCATTTTGTGTTTCTCTAGGAATTTGTTTTGTTTTGTCTTGGTTTGTTTTGCTTTCCCTTCTAATACAAAAAGAATAGGTATACATGTAGAGACTCATGCATGCATAGAACTTCTAAATAGTTTATGAGAATCAATAATATAATGCACAATGAAATGAACAGCTACTTTGAAGTAAAAGAGACACTACAGTACCCTGAGCTGATTCTGTAGTGTCATGATGTGAAATGCAGCAAAACTATTATTCTTTGTTAAAGAATGATTAGAGTGATTTTAGTCTGTTTTGTTTTGTTTAATTTCAGCATACGTGAAGGTATGGACAGCTATTTTGAAGAGAATGAGAGACACTATGACAGTCATTGTTGACTTCCCTATTGTTGGGTCTTGAAGACCTAAAACGCCTTCCTTATCCTGTTCATTTCAGTTCTATACTATGTTATTTCATGTGAATTCTCTGTGTGTGAAAATATGGATAACTATTCAGAAGAAAACAAAAGACAGTGAAGCTCTCCAGTTGTCTAGCTTTGTAATCTGTGTCTCTTACATTATCTTATGACCTGTTTTGTTCTGTTTTGTTATGTTTAACTTTACCCTCTTTAAAAATTAAAACAAAAAAATGTGACATTGTATATCTTGAATATGATTTTTATTTATAAATTACACCTCAATAAAGGTGCAAAGAATAATTTTAGATGTTTCATTGATTACAAACTAACATCTTTTAACAAACAATTGTAATAAATACTAATAAATAAATACTTGTGTGCAAGAAACAAGTCAACATCATTAGGTAAACATCTGAGTGGAGGTTTTCACTTTTGCTCAACAGAAGATTTGTGAATCAAAACAAGCCTGGGAATTGAAGCCACAACAAATTGGATTCTCAGCCTAGGATTGGCTCCCATTTATCTGTAGCATAAACTCCATTAAATTCGTGTCTGCCTTGGTGCATCTGATCTAATGGATGAACAGTCTTTGTTTTTCATGACGTTTCAGCCAAGGCACAAAACAATGCCTTCCTGCTGGGTCCTGATTGCTGTGGGGTTCCTCTCACTCCATTCTCAAGGGAAAATTCTTCTTAACATAACTTCAACAATTCAGTAGTAGGGGTAACAATGCATAGTACAGGTAATCAAACCAATACCACAGAAGTCAGCCTTCAGTCAGGAGTGCTGGTGCACACCCATAATCTCACGGCTAAATCCAAATAGAAACATCATCTTCAGTCCTATTTTGAGGTTGTTCTCATCAGTCTTATGATTGAAAAAAGTAGCAAAAGTATATTAGACTTTTTAAAAAATGCTCCATAAGTTATAGACTTCAAATCTTTGTAAAGTTGGAATGGAGAAATAAGATTCAGTGTTGGTTGACAAAAATCTCAAAAAATACTTTGGTAAAAAATGTTAAATGCCAGTAGATTGAATCCAGGCTATTTCACCTTTATTGAGGCATTATTTATAAATAAAACTACATATTCAAGATTTAAAATGTCATATTTTGATAGACACATAAAACTAACTGATATACCCATTACTCCTATAAGCTACATTTTTGTGGTGAGAAAACTTAATACTCTCCAAGCATTAATCTATACAATGGTTATTATTATCTATATTTTGCAGAATCTACCACTTTATGAATATGAATTTGTGTGTTTTGACTAAACTCTTCCAGGTCACTCATTCACAAACCACAGGTCATCATTGTCAGTCTCTGTGATTTGATGTATTTGACATTTCTAGATTCATATTTGAGGGAGATCATGCAGTTTTTCTTTCTGTGCCTGTCTTATTTCACTGAGAATAATGTTCTTTAGGTGTAGCCATCCACATTTCTTCCAAATGGCAGGGTCTCGCTTATTAAGCTGAATATAATTCAGATATATATGAAATTATATATATATATATATGTATTACTTATATACAATTTGGGCACTACTAAAGTCAGACTTTACAGGGTGATTAGTTTCAGTGAACACTTACTATTTCCTTCCTATGTTTGTGAAATAACTGCTTTACCTTTCAATCATGATTTCAAAAGCTCATATTTTATAAGAGAAGGCTACTAAAAGAACTAGATAAATAGATTAAAATATTAAAATATCCCTATCACAAAATCTTGTTTACTGTAGAGGCAAGGACAATATGCTGTGAGAAAGTCATTAAACCTGGTTTATTTCTCTTAATAAATAAAATGTATGTTCTCCTTAAGCACATCTTAGAGCTTGCTACATTGTTTTTTTTTTTTTTTTGACTTTTAAAAGTTAATTGAAATGCCAAAGTTTGGAGCATGAAGCATAAATTTCATTTGACCTTTTAAGAAAAAATGTTCTTGTATATTCTTCAGAAGATGAATTTGTCTTCATTACCAATCCAGTTAGAATGAGCCAGGTTGCAGATTACTTAGTATCTCGCCTTTCACCTCTGGAGACCAGGGTTTAAATGTGGCTTAGAAGAAATACACAGGAGTGATTTGTGTACATTTGGAAACCCTTACAGTTGGGCTTAAGCAGCAATCACTTGCAGCTGTGGAGACGCTCTTTAAAAAAAAAAAAAAAACAGCAGAAATGTCATAGGACGAGATCAGGGGATTTCAATAAAGATATAAAGGACACCCAGACAATCCATGTGGCACAAAGCTTATCAAAATAATGAACTTAAAGGTCTAGAGCTTTCCTTGTCAATGAAACCTCCTCTCACACAAAAAGAACAAAAAAGAAAGAAAAAGAAGTAGTTAGAAACAGATCAGATTAAGCAATTAAAAGATATCCCTGAAGACATGCAAATTTTATTGGCAAGTGGAAAAAAATGACAATGAAAATTGTGGCACACTACTGCCCTCTCGTGGGCCTTCTCTCCCACTTTCCACGCAAGGCGATTCTTCTCCCAGGTTTTCTAGAATGTTAAGTAGGGACCTAAACATGAATAAATTCTCAAACAACCGAAAAACTTTAAAAAAAAAAAAAAAGAAAAAACAAATGAGTAACATATTTTTTAAAAAGTCAAAACGTCACATTATTTTGAAAATAGGAACAACAGCAAAACCATGCTAGCAGGTGTTTGTGTCAGTCATCAGACATCATGACAAATTAGAGAGTGACAGACAGAAAAATGATAGCACTTTCTCCTCCTCATCCGTGGTCAAAACAGCCTTCTCTGTGAACCGTGTCCTGCTTCACGGCCATGCTGTTTGCATGCTAATCGTATCATGTGCCAACAAAACAGATTGTTTGCTAATTGATATCATAAAGCAAGACAGCCCAGAGAAGGCTGATGATTCTGACGCTAGCTAGCAGCAGCTGATGCACAGATTGGTGGAAATTCTGTCCTTTTCAATACAAATATGCCTACAACTGACTTTTCACTGTAAATATAGAGATGTGACAGAACCTCATACACCCACCTTTAGTCTTAAAAATTAAATAATTCTGCTAGAATATATCAGCTACCCATTCCAGTTTAGCTAGTAGCATTTAAAAAAAAAAACTAAGTGTAGGAAAATCACTCAGTCTTTGTATGTAGCAGTAATGGGTAAAGTAAATCTTTTGTCCATAGACAGATGTAAGTTCATGAAAGCACATTTGCCTAAGAATTTTTAGAAGGAAGAAAAATAGCCCAATTATGAGCCGTGCATCAAAACTGCAATATGTCAATAAATTCAAGCATAAGTATACTTTACTGCAAGTACTTAAAATTCGGCTATAGCATATTTGAAATATAGAAATCATTTCTACATTTTTGTCTCTTTCACAACAAAAATGCTACATTCCTTAATGAAACTTAGCCTATCAGCACAGAAAAGCATTTTACATATGTTCAACACTAGTATTATTAGTTATTCATAAACATCTTGTGATTCCACAGAGAATAGTTTTAAAAATGGTTATCTGACACAGATAATTTAATGGCAAATGAGAAACAATGACAGTGTGAGAGAGATGGAGAGATGAGGATATTTGCTCACTCAAGGGGTGAGATTGTCATACAGGGGCAGTGTTATCACTATTTGTGACAATATTCACTTTTCTGCATTGTTTGTTCAAAAGAGCAACTAACTGTAGTTTTAAAATACTCATACTGCTTTCTAAACACTCGTGCAATATTAAATGTCTCCTCAACACTAATTTTTCATTTTGCCTCTTGGCAGAGGAAAAAAAAAAAAGACTAGTAAAAACTGACCCAGAATTTTCAAGGTAAATGATAACCTCAGAAATGATGCATTCAACTCATCTCAGACTTTCATGGCTCAGCAAGAGACAAAGATGAGCAACAGAAAGCAGAAATCAAATGTATTGGAAATCACACAGCAAGCTACTAGCAGAGACTGAAGTAAAATTAATATCCACCATACCGTCTGTTGTAAAAACCTGCTACTTTTAGTACAATGCAAAATCACTTTACACAACCTCTAAAAGGATGTCATTTTTTTTTTTTGCCCTCTTAGCTCAAATTTTCACAATTTACTTGGTGAAGTGGACATAGGAACAGATCCAAGGGAACAAAGCACAGAGTGGATTGAAATCCCATAGCAATTCATGGTAAATTGTTTTGCAGTCTAAAGTTGATCCCGAAGTAGTACTTGATGGACTTTTTAATTAAGCAACAAATATCTGCATCTGTTAGTCTGTCAATGTACATCCCAGCACTAACTTGAAAACCAGTAATGGACACAACCAAGGAGTTTCGTCAAATTATTAGTAATTCTGCAGCTCTATTTTTCATGTTACTAAGGTTCTCTCAGTTCTGCACAAAATTTGTAGAGGAAATTTGTGAATACAGTAACTTTCTTTATAGCACAATAGAATAGAATCTGATAGTACTCATTTGAATTGATTCTTTCATACATTATTTTTATATTTCATTCCAATTTTTTTTCTAATCTTTTGCGTGTTCTCACAGAATATCTCAGTGTGTCCTGAGTGTCTATTCTTAAATTTCTGAGACAGAGCTTTGGCTTTCTGGAAACTAGGCATATATAATGCCATCAAAATTGGATGTTTTGTGATTCGAACAACAGAAGGCAGGAACTAAGCAGAGTCTCACTGTGCAAACAATCCAGTGACTAAAACCAGAGCTCAAACTTTCCTTCCCTCCTGTTCACCTGTGAGAGAGAGCATGCAAAGGGGTGCAGGGAGTGAGAACAAAAGGGGAGAAAGATTCGAGTTCAAAGTGTCCAACAGCTAATTTTGTTTTATTTCACAGTTATGATCGATGTGACTGGCTTCTCTCTCTAGTGAGCATTAGTGCCACTGTGCCATATGCCACTGTCTGGAGCCATGCCCCCCTTAGATACCCTTTAATTGGCCTGACCTATGAGATGGATGTCTTGCAACCAAACTAATCATACAAATCCACTCCAGACTGCACAAAGCTCTACTGGGAGAGTGAAAAGGAGGGAACGATTTATCCGGACATCCAAAGTTTATAGATCTCACCTGCAAAAAGCATCCATTTTATAGCATTTTATATGCAATAACAATCACCCGGTTTACTTATATCATGAACTTTCTCTCTTCATAAAGTTAACACATCATTAAAAATTTAAACGACAGAATGCCCTGAAAAGTAGTACCATTTAAATAAAAAAACTGTTCAGTCAAATAGTTGGAAAAATAACTTTACATCATTAATTTTAATTCAAACCATTCTGATGAGGAAAGAGATGAGACGATGGAGTATTTTAAATCACCAGCAAAAATATAAGGGGGAAGTCAAGTCTTCAGAGCAAATCTGATGGCTAGTTTATGAATACAAATATTTTAAACATTATCACAGATACCCAAATAGCCAATGGGTACAGATAAAAATAGTTAAAATCACTAATCATCAGGAAAATCAAAATCAAAATCTTTCCCCAGTAAGAATGGTTTTCACCCAAAAGATGAAAGAAAAGAACTGCTAGCAAGTACGTGGAGAAAAGGAATCTATTCCACAATATTGAGAGGAGCATAAATTTGTAGAACCACTATGCAAATAATATGGTGGTTCCTCAAAAATTTAAAACAGAACTACCACATGATTCAGTAATTCTCTACTGTGTAGGTAACCAAAGAAAATGAAATCATATGTCAAATAGAAAGGCCATATTCACTGTAGCGGTGTATACAGTACCCAAGCAATTGAAACATAAGTGCCCATCACATGAAGAGTGGATTAAAACGGGGTGCAGATACCTAACAGAATAGTGACATTAAAAAAATGAAATCCTGTCACTGGCAACAGAAAGTTTAACACCACAGTTTCTCTTATAGAAGAGCTCTAAATATAAACAACTGAGACACACGGTTGTGGCTAGATGATGGGAGACAGGCAGGTTGGCTTTGTGGAGATGAAAAGGGGGTCTGACGAGGGGGAAACCTACATTTCTGGGCGTCATCCCTGTGGTGTGAAGATGGGACAGATGCGGGATACAGGCAGGAGGAGAGAAGCCAAATGAATCACGGTGTGATTTGCACATGCCAGGGGACTCTAGATACCAAAACCCTACAGCACATTTCAAAAGCAAGAAGAAATGATTTGGAACGTTTTTAACATAAAGCAATGGCAAATGCTTAAGGTGACACACATGTGTAACCTGATTTTAACGTTACTAAATATATGCATGTGCCAAACCATGACACTACTAGTATGTGCAGTTTTTATATCTCATGCATTAAACAATTAAAATTCTCAAAAATCAATCACACAAAGCACACATCAGGAACAAAAAGCAAATTGGCCAAATCCATAGATAATTCTTGACTTCCAAATCATGGTTTGGTTTTGATTGTTTGTTTGTTTGTTTGATGCCAGGGATCGAATTCATAACCTCTCGTTTACCAAGCAGGCACTTAAGGCCGCTGACCTTAAACCCCCGACCCTCCAAATCATGTTTAAAACCAAAAATCTCACCTCTGTTGGAAAGCTCAGCAGAATATATTTAATTGACATACATGGCATACGTTTAGAAGGTTTAAAAGTATATAGCTCAGGTTTCATGAATGACATCTCTTTAATTTTCTGATCGGTGAAAGTACTCGGGCATATCAGAATGGAATTTGATGCATGCATGATACCACTTATTCTAGTAACTTAAATAAATAATTGTTTAAATATACAAAATAGCTCTTTAAATTTTGCACCTGTGTTTCATAAAACAGAAATATCCTTATCTTTCCTGTCCTTATGTATATTCTCCAAGTTATCTGCTTCACCAAATCACAGGGCAGGGACTAAAGAACTACTTTCAGAAAATCATTTACTCTTAGTCTTTCAGGGAATGTTACATAATTCTAATAGTATTACATTACTTAAGTTCGCTAGGTGTTTCTTTTCAAAAACATCTGATTTACTCATTGTTACTTTTTACTGTGCCAGTGTTTTGATTTAAAATGTGTCCTATTTGTACTTTACAAAATGCTTAAGTATTTTATCAGTTAATGGTTTATCTTTTTAAGGAATAAAGAAATTATCTTGTGTTATAAGGTTAAACAAACTAACAACAGCAGCAAAACCTTTGTACATAACATTAGAGGTTCTCTACTTTATTTTGTGATGAAAAATTGGTGAGCATTTCAGCCTGGGGACAGTGTTATCAGGCTTTTGGTGCATCATCCCTTTGAACATATGTAGATAGTATTGGATGAACAATTAAATGTTTTTGAAAGCACGGGTATATTAAAATGTGTGACAACTAAATTAAAATTTTGCTATATATATTTTAGATAGATAAATTTCCATAAAAATAAAATGTCATTTCTCCAAATGAAACACTAATAAACATTTAATAAAAATAATGGTAAAACTTTTTTTTCCTTTTTATTTTTTGAGTGGATCTTCAAATAGAAGTAATTGAAAACAGTATAAAATTTTCATTGCATGTATTTGTATGCATTTCACTTTAAGGAAATACAAATAATCAAATGGAAAAAGACAACATATCTTCTATCTTCAAATCCAGTCTTTCAGAGATAGATACATACTCTAAGAATGGAATGAGAAATTCATTAGGTCATAAAGCAAAATCACATGGTCTTGTCTCCTAAGTTTGTTTTATTATTTGATATTTATTTCCTCATATTTAGGAGGTGAAAACTATCATCATCTCCATGTTTTGAGGTAACTGAATCATAGAAAAATTTAGCAACTTTAATATAGTTATTCAAAAAGCTAGAGTTTGAATAACATGTTTCTGAATACAAATCTCATGATTTTATGTCCCAAGCACTATGACCTTAAGTAACAGACCCCAGGAAAACCTATCCTTTTATGGATGAGGTTTCCAAATGCTTCCTAGTCAAAGCTGCATATCTATAAACAGAAAATTTTCAATACCCTATAAGATATTAAATAAAGATAACCTAGCATGAAATAAATAGAAACATTTTGTTTCTAAATAATTGGCCCTTTCTAAATTTGTGCCAATATATTTTGTTTCAACATTCAATTACAGAGTAGGAAATCTATAGTCTTGTTAAATTTCATCATTTCACTTGGATGTTTGTATCTATGAGATGGGGAATCACCCATCTCATATTTTAGTATTTGTAAATTTCATAAATATCACTGATAGGCCTTCATTCAAGGAATTGATCAAATCAATGGAAAATTCATGAGTAAATACAGCCTAGAATAGCAGGTATTATAGCAAGTTTTATTAGCACTATACTTAGTATTATGGGCACAGAAATAAACTTTTTTGAGAATTCAGTTACAGCAGACACACTGCTGTAAACATCCACTTCCAACAAAGCAAACGTATTATCATCTTATGGCAAAAACAGCTGTAAGGTGTTCACCCCCCTGAAATGACATAGAACTCAAAACTGGAGACAGTTCTGACTCCCAGAAATATGTCCAAATGGGTTAATTCATTCTAGACTCAAAAGAATGAATGTCCTCTCCTTCGTGGTCACAAACCGGTAAAGATTTGAGTCTAGGCAAACAACATCTTCAGTTTCAGTGTAACCGTTAACTGTCAGAGAAAAAATGAAGGAAAATGAAAAAAGAAAGCATGCCAATGAAAAAAGTAGAAGAAATGAAATATTATTGAAATGCAAAATGGAAAAGACTCATCATATTGAGGTTTCAGACCTATTGCAGTCATCATGCTGAAGGAACAGCATCCTCTTGTGACTTGACACTAGATAAATCTTTCATTCATAAGATATTATGACTTGTATCTAATGTCCCTTTAAAACCTCATGTGGCTATAGATGGAGTTTTTCAGAGGTAACTGGATATGGACCATATGCTGATGGCATCAATGGAGTGAGACTAGGCTTGGTTCCCAGTGCGACGCTAGGACAAGCCTTAACCTGGATAAGATAGAAGGAGCAGAGAGAGCTCCTGTGACTGTTGTTTGTCATTGGTTGCTTGTCACTTGAAGCTTGCTGCCTTCTGCCTGCCTGCTTGGTGCCCCTCTGCACAGCCACCCTGCGTTAGAGTCCGCTGACGACAGACAGAAACCTCTGCAAACCGTGAGCCAAATTAAACTTTACTCCTTAACTTTGGAAGTCAAGTATTGTGTGGTCCAGGAGCCTTTGGAACTGGCCTGTGGTAAGTTTGGAAAGATTTGGAGAAGGCAGATAAGCAAGCAACTCTGGAAAGCCCTAAGCTGTACTGATGGGAGTTTCGCTTCAGAAATCGGAAGACTAGAATGCTGATAGAAACTCTGCCAGTAAATACCAGGTTCAGGAGATTTTGGGGGGAAGGACTGCATTGGCTATTGGACTTTAGATGAAGTGTGTTATGGCTCAGCAGAAAGTTTGTGTGAATTTTGCTCCTGTCCAGAGACAGCTTGATACTTAGATTCAGGACAGTAAATCTATTTATCTTGAGGAAGAAATCTCAGGGCCATGGAATGGCCTTTGTGGAGGACTTTTAGCTAGATTTATGTTGAGAATGAACAGTAAAGAGCAAAGCCCAATGATTTAAAATATTTTGAGTTTGGACCGAAAGGAATCAACAGTAAAGTTTTGGCTTGCGAAGATGGAACAGAGAAGAAACTGATCACAGAAAAGTCTAGCATGACAAACCCAAGAACTTCAGAAGACAGTGGAAGTTGCCTGATGACAGCAAGAAGCAACACTTGCACCCTCATAATTCCAAAAGTGAATGGTTTTGCGTTAAGAAGAGAGCTCCAGAAAAGCACGTCCAGGATGGTGGCAGCCTAGAAACCTTATTGCCTTTGGATTTGGATCAGAGGCACTTGCATCATCCACATGGTGCTGGTTTTAGGTGCACACAGACTGCAGGAATAGTAGGATAGGGAATTTTTGAATCCTTATTTCAGAAGGTTTGAGAGCAGGCAGCATGGCCCAAGTGGGTGTGTGCAAAGCTGCATGAAATCAAAGCTTGCAGTGGAGAACCCAAAGTTTGGAGAAACCAGGAACATGGATCATCTGAGGAAAACCACAGTGCAGCAGGTATGGATCCACCCAAGCCCTTTGTAGTTCACACCTGGACACAGATGGTCTCAGATGCTGTACATGTAACTACAGGACTTAATATCTGACTTGCTAGACTGGGGGCTTCTTTAGTTCCCATTCCTATCTATCCCCTTCTTTGTACCTTTTGGGGTGAAAATATCTATCTCGTAGCATTGAGTGTTGGAAGTGTTTAACTTTCTTTTCATTTGTACAGGGGTTCACAGACAGGAGTCTGCCTTAAATCTCAGAGGAGACTTTGGATTTGAACTTTTCAGCAATGGTGAAACTGTTAGGATTTTGGAACTCTTAGAGATGGTGTGAATGTCGTACGCATAAATAAACGTCCCTAAGACTTTGGGGAGGATGAAGGGACAGAGTGACTTGCGTGAAAATGTCCCCTGAAAAGCCTCCTGCACTGATAGGTAGGGCTTTTGAGAGGTGGCTGAATGTAGGTGTGTTATGCTGAGATCAAAGCTTACAAGTAGCGTCCATCTAAGGGGCAGAAGGAGGCACATTGCATCTCACGTGTTGTTTGTTGGCTGCTCGCTGCCTTCTGCCCACCCTGCTTGACATTGATTGTTTCTCCTCTGTGATTGCCCTCTGTCATGCCACCCTGCCTTAAAGCCAGGTAACTACGGCCTGAAACCTCTACTTTAACTCTAAGCAAAATATTCTAGGTCACTTCTGGTTTCAGACGAATTTTAGGAATGATTTCTCCAGATCTGTGAGGTATGTCAATGGTATTTTTGATTGGAATTGCATTAAATCTGTATAACGATTTCACAATACTTTCACAAAACAAACATTTTCATAATACTTGTTCTTCCTATCCATGAACAAGAGATGTCTTTCTATTTTCTGAGGTCCTCTTTGATTACTTTTTTCAGAGAATTGGAATTTTCACTGTATAGCTCTTTTACTTCCTTTGTTAGATTGATTCCTAAGTATTTCATTTTTTTTTATTCTGTTGTGAAGGGTATGGTTTCTCTTATTTCTCTCTCAGTGAGTTTGTTGTTTGTGTATAGGAATGCTATTGATTTTTGAGTGTTGACTTCATATCCAGCTACATTACTGTATTTGGCTATATTATTTAGCAGTCTTTCAATGGAGTTTTGGGAGTATTTTATGTAGAGTATCATGTCATCTGCAAAAAATGATAATTTAACTTCTCTCTTTCCTATCTTTATTCCTTTTATTTCTCTCTCTTATTTAATTGCTAACATTTCCAGCGCTATACTGTAAGGAGTGGTGATAATGGACATCCTTGCCTTGTTCCTGATTTTAGAGTGAAAGCTTTCAGCTTATGACCACTTAATATGATGCTGGCTATTGGTTTGTCATAGATGCCTTTTATCATATTGAGGTAAAGACCACCTATTCTGATTTTCTGTAGGGTTCATGAATGAGTGTTGGGTTTTTATCAAAATCTTTTTCTGAATCTATTGAAATGATCATGTGATTCTTGTCTTAGGCTTTATTGATATGGTGTTTTATGCTTATTGATTTGCATATATTGAACCATCCCTTCATTCCTGGGATGAATCCCACTTGGTCATGGTGACTTTCTTATGACTTGCTTCATTCTGTTTGCCAGTATTTTATAAAGGATTTTTGCATTCTGTTCATTAGGGAGATTGGCCTGTAGTTCTCATTTTTGGTTGAGTCTTTCTCTGGTTTTGGTATTAGAGTAATACTTGCTTCCAGGAATGAATTAGGGAGAATTGCTTCCCTTTCAAATTCATCGAAGAGTTTGAGGAGTGTCGGCACTAAGTCTTCCTTGAATTTCTTGTAGAATTCAGCAGTGAATCCATCAGGACCTGGGCTTTTCTTTGTTGGTGAGGTTCTAATTATATTTTCAATGTCATTAGCTGAAATTTCATTAGCTGAAATTATTACTCAGCGGTTTTACAACTTCATGATTCAGCTTTGGTAATTCATATGTGTTTGGGAATCTGTTTATTTCTTCTGTGTTATTGTTATTAAAGATTTATGAAGTAAGTATTGATGATCTTCTGTATTTCCACAGAGTCTGTAGTGATTTTGCCCTTTTAATTACTTATTACATGAATTTGAGTTTTTTCTTTCCTTTTTTAAATAAGGTTGGCTAGGGGCATATCACTTGTATTTATTCTTTCAAAGAACCAACTCTTTGGTTCATTAATTGTTTTCTTAGTTTCTATTGCATTAATTTCTGCTCTGACCTTTATCATTTCCTCCCTCCTTTTGGCTTTGAGCTTGACTTGATCTTCTTTTTAAAAGTGTTTGAGGTGTACTTTTGAGATGTATGGACAGATATTTTGAAGAGAGCAAGAGACATTATGGTCGTCATTGTTGATTTTCCTATGTCTGGATTTGAAGGCTTATACTGCTTTCATTGTTTTGTTTTGATCGGTTTTATACTATTTTGTTTGGCTCAACTCATTATTGAATTAGTGAAGGTATGGACAACAATTATTTCAAAGAAAACAAGAGCGATTATGGTAGCCACAGTCGATTTCCTGTTGTTCTGAAAGCCTGTGTTACTTGCATTATTTTGTTCTGATCTGCTTTGTTTTGATTTATTTTATTCTCTCTAAAATAAAAAAATATAAGCAAAATAAACCCTCCCTCCATTAACTTTGGAAATGTTTTCTCAGGAGCGAGAAAAGTAACAAAGCATGTTACTTTAGCTTAAGAAGGATATGAACAGAGAAAAAGAGACAGGTGTAGAGATAGAAAAAGAGATACGTGGCTTGGGAAAAGAGACAGAAGCTAGGAGGCAGAGGCAGAGACAAAGAAATTTGTAGAAATAAGAAAAGCAAGAAAAATAGCTTTAAAATTACTTGAGACACAATCACAAAGTTTTGGGTTTTCTATCAAATTGAAGAACAAGAGGAGTATTCAACAAACATTCAGTGAACTTAATAGAAGAAATACATCAAAAATTTCCCTGCTACGTTTATTTAATTTTTTCACAAAATGCTGCTGGTCTCTTTTTGAGCACCATAGCATGTATTTCAAAAGGTTTTGTAAAAATGGACATGAATTCTTCATATTTACAAATCACAGTATGCTTTTTATTGTTGGGGATCAAATTCAGGGCCATGGGCATGTCAGTGGTGTCTTTAATAACAGAGCTTGTGTGAAATGAAAATTCCAGTTTCCAAAGCCAAGACTGATTTTTCCATATGCTGCTAATTTGCTACGATCTTTTCTGGCAATCTTTATTTCTACTATCACTGATTACTTACTTGTGTTTTGAAGAAATAGCAGTTGATCTGAAACCAAGAAGAAGAAGAAGAATTTGGAGATGTTTCTATGACTAGAGTATTCCCGCATAATTACTTTTATCAGAAGAGAGCCTACCTTTTACACCAGACCACTGCATATGATCACTATGACCACTAATATGAGATCCTTGGCAAAACTCCAGACACAGAGAAAACTTCGCATTTCAGAGGGTCACCAAGGCTCACTGGAATTGTGTGCTAGGGCTCACCTGTCTGCACCCTTTATCCCCTGGAACGCCTGTTTTCATAACATGATACCTCATTCTTCACACTCATTTTGCCATGAATTTCACAATGCAGATAATGTTTCCATTGTTTTTAGCTGGTCATTGCTTTATTTTAAATTATTTTATGTCATTAAGTTGTAAATGAAACTTATAGACGACACATAGCTAAATACTGCTTATTACTAACATTTAAAGTTAGAAGTTAGAAGCATTACTTTGTAATTTAAAATTTTTTATTAGTAACTCATTCTGTCTTATCCCTGACATAATTTAGTTTGTTTTAATGGAATGTACAAACAATTCTTATCTTTTTTTTCCTCTTTCATAAGAATTTAGTATCATTTATTATTTCCCTCTCTGATTAACTTCTGGTAATTTAAAAGTATGATATCTATTAGTTTTATATTAGTCTATATTCTTAAAGTATTTACTGATTCCTTCCACAAATCAAGATGTACCTGAGCAGCAACGATAGCTTCTAAACACACAAACCATATTTTAAATCAACATTAAATTGTGTCTTTGTGAGCTGGGGATTTAGCTCAGTGACATAAGTGCCTGCCTTGCAAGTGTGCAGTTGTGAGTTCGATCCCCAGTACCAAAAAAAAGGGGGAGGGTGTGTTTAAAGTATGTATTAGCATTAAATATAAACTGTACTTAACATTCACTCATGCAACAATGTGCACACACACACACACACACACCTCTTACACAACATTTGTTGTATTTTTACGACTTCTCCAGTGATCAGTACCACCAAGATTTTATTGAAATTAGAAGCAATAGTTTTAAAACTGCTATGACATAAACGTTGTATATGCAAGGAGGTATTAGGCATACGTGCTTTGCTACATGTATACAATGGGTCATGTTGAAATCAGGTGAACATATTTATCTCCTCAACCGTTTATTGGTGCATTATGATGAAAACTTTCAAAGACTTTCTTCCGGCACTTTGGAATGTACAAATACATCCTTATTACCTATTGTTGCCATATGGTGAGATGACAGGACAGAAACTCTTGCTCCTGTTTAGCTCTGCTACTACTGATCAGTCCTTTCCTATCCTTTCTTTCCCTCTTCTAACCCCAGCCTGGAGAGGCTGTGTGTCTACTCTAAGCTTCTGAAATCCACTTTCTTACATTTCACATCGTTAGCCTAACGCGACTCCCAGTTCTATGTGCAAGCTTTCCTCAGTGTCTTTCATCTTTATGATGAGACATTCTTACTCAGGCGCCATATATTCATTCAACTGTGGTTTTAATTGGTATCTCACTAATGAATAGTGATTTAGACTTTGTTTTCATGTTATTGGGCATTTTTATGTCTTACTGTTAGAAATGTGTATTTTGAGCTCATCGATTTTTAAATGTTTTGTCTTCTTTTTTTGCTATTGAGCTATTACAGTTTCCAATATATTCTAGAAAAGAATTCCTTTTCTCTCATTCTTTTGGTTAACTCTTCATGTTTTCTTTGCTCTGAAAAAGCATCCCCACTAGAATTTTTTTCTTTTTTTTCCCCCGTGCTTTTTGTTTTGTTCAAAAGAATTCAGCCAGTTCCAATGTTCTGAAGGTCATCTTGGTTATTTTCAGTAGTAGTGTAGTTTTATGTCTTATATTTAATTCCTTCCTACATTTTGATTTAATTTTTGGAACAGGTGAGAGACAAGGTCCAGGTGGTTAATGTTTTCAGCATTTTTCTACATGTGGTTAATGTTCTTAGCACCATCTATTAAAAAGAAAGGCTTTTCTCCAATACATACTCTTAGCAGGTTTGTTTAAAATCAAATGGCTATAGATATGCAGATTTATTTCTAGGCTCTCAGGTTCAATTAGTCTACATTTCTGTTCATACGCCAATATCATGTTGGTTTTTTTGTTTTCATAGTGTGGTAGCATATCTCCTGTTTTGTTTTGTTTTTTAAATTTGCTCAAATTACCAAGTACGTAATGATATTGTGGTGCTACACAAATTGTCGAATTTTTCCCATTTGTGCTAATAATGCCATTGGCATTTTGATCTGCTTTGTATTAAATGAGTAGATAGCTCTGAATATCTTGCATAGTATTAATATTTTAACACTATGGATTCTTCCAGTCCATTAACATATGACAATATTCATCTATGCTGTGATCTTTTCAATGTCTATTGTCAGTGTTTCACACAATAGATATTTTGGTAGGAATAAATATTAAACTTGCCCCAAAACTTTTTCTCGAGAATTATATACTACTTTAAAAAAAAAATCTGAACATAAGAGTAATCAGTGATTTCATATAAAACACTATTTTAAAAACTTTTTTAAAGTCCTGCTTTTATTAGATATCTTCGCAATGCATGGAGATTGCAGTTGTCATGGGAACTTACTACATACACTAATAAATAGCGATTCCTTTTCCATTCCTTCTACTGCCTGCATGATACCTTCCCTCCATCTCTTGGGTCCTTTTCTCTTTTGCAAAAGATCAATCTCTGTTTCTTACTATCTATCTTTTACTTTTCTCTTTCATTTATTTATACTTTGAGTGTCTCATAGAAGAAAAATGGTGTGATATTTAAACATATGTGTCTGATTTATTTTACTGTATGTACTTAACATGGTCTCAAGGTACACTTATTTCCCCACAAATGACTCAGATTTATCCTTTTGATACCAGACTTATAACTTTTATGTATAAATTTAATTACTTTGTCCATACTTCTGTTGACACACTCATACATGACCAGGATGACTCATGCATCCAGGATTTAGCTATTATGAGTTTTGTGGGTATAAATATGGGTAGACAGGTATCAATGCACTGTGAGAGTCTTCAGTTCTTTTTGGAAGGTACTTACAAGTGGAATGGCTGGTTCTAGAAAAATTTCTATTTTTAGTTATGCTAATGGTTGATACATTGGGTCATTTTGAGATTTTTAGAAGCTGAACTAGTGACTCAGCAGGGATCCAGCAGCCTCACTTGTAAACATCTGCAGCCAGTACAAGAGAAGGGCACCAGATGGGGTGAGTGCTACACCCCACTGTGGTTGGTAGTCTGCGTGCAACGTGAGGGAGAAAAAGGAGTTCACTCTTCCCTCTTTTTGGCCTTGCTGCATTTGCTGTCTTCCACCACCATGAATGGTTGCCCTTATGCCCGGCCACCCTGCCTTGGGGCCATTTGTTTATCAACTGAAACCTTCACAATCTGTGAGATGAATCAACCTTTCTACCTTTAACTCTGGGTGTTGGGTAGTTTGTCTCAGCCATGAAAAAAAGTAACTAAGATAGTCATAGAGGAATGTCCACACTGATTTCCAAAACGTTGGACTAGTTTACATCTCATCAACAATACAGAAAGTTCCTTTTTCATTACAGCCTCGTCAACATTTGCTATTTTAGTATCTTGATTATAGCTATTTTTTCTGGAGTAAATTAAAATCTCAATGTTGTTCTGATTTGTGGCAAAAGACACTGAATGTTTCTTCATATATTTACGGGTCATTTTTTTCTCCTCCTGAGTCGTCTTTATGCATTTCATTGGTCTATTTTTTACTGGGTCTTTTATTTTGAGAAGTCTAATTTGGGGGATTATTTATATAGTATAGACATTATCCTTCTGAATGAGGTGTAGCTAGCAAATATTTTTCCCACTCTATAGTCTGTCTCTTTACTTTGTTGGTTTTTCCCATTACCGTATAGAAGAATTTCAATTTGACAGAAGCACATTTGCTGATTATTGATGTGATTTCTTGTGAAACCATGGTTCTCTGTGGAAAGCCTTGTCTAGGCCTCTAACGTCAAGAACTTTATATATTTTATCTTATGGAGGGTTCTGTGTTTCTATGTCAACACTGACATCTTTGGTCCATTTTGATTTTAATTTAGGATGTGTTGAAAGATAGAGCTCTCTATCCAATATCCAGCATGTGTATAGCCAATCTGCTCACCACCATTTACTAAGGAGGCTCTGTTTCTTCCACCATGTCTTTTTGCCCTCTTTTGTCAGATATCAGCTGACTGGATTTTCCTGGAATCATTTCAGCCCTCTGTCCTCTCCTATTGGTTCACATGTCTGTTTTGGTGCCATTTCACGTGTGTCATTGTAGCATAGCTTGAAATGTGGAATTGTGATGCCTCTTGTTCTGTTCTTGTTTCTTAGGATTACTTTTGCTATTTTGGATCTCCACTGATTTGGTATAAATAGTAGGATGATTTTTCTGCTTCTCTGAGAGTGCTGTCAGTATTTTTATTGGAATTGCATTAAATTATAGGTCAGTTTTGGAAGTATTTCCATTTTGACAATATTTGTTCTTCCCGTCTAGGAATGGTAACTATCCTTCTATTTTTTATGCCCTCTTGGATCTCTTTTTGAAGAATAAGTCTCACTTTAGAGGTCTTTTACTTCTTCCTTTAGATTAATTCTTAAGTATTAAATTGTTTTGATGCTATTGTCAATATTATTTTTCTAATTTCTTTCTCTATGGAGCCATTATTTATGTACAAAAATACTATTGATTTTTGTATGTTGATTTTGTATCCTGCTGCCTTTCCAAATTTAGTTCTTAATTCTAGGAGACTTTTGGTGGACTTTTTGGGGGGCTTCTATGCAAAAGGATAATGTTATATTTAAATAATGATGATTTGACTTTTCCTTTTTTTATACATACCCTTTTTTCTTGTCGATTTGCTCTTGTTAATCTTTTGAGTACTATGTTGAATGGAACTAGCCATAATGGACATCTGTGACTTGTTTTTAGAGGATTTTAGAGGAAAAGCTTTCAGTTTTACTCCATTTAATATGATGTTATCAGAAGTTGTCATAAATGACTTTTCAAATTGAGATAAGTCTTCTGTGTGTATTTTCTTCAGGGTCTCAGTCATGAATGGATGTTTAATTTCATCAAAGGCTTTTTCTTCATCTATTGAGATGATTATGTGATTTTTTTATCTTCTCCTCTGTTTATATGGTGCAGTATATGTACTGATCTGCATAAATTTAAACATGTTTGCATCCCTGGCATGAAACCTAGTCTTTCTGATGACTTGTTACATTTTTCTTGTCAGTATTTTTTGTTTGTATGTTTGGTCAGTCGGTGTTTTTTGAGACAAGGTCTCACTATGTAGTGCAGGCTAGCTTTGAGGTCATCTTGATTTTCCTGCCTCAGCCTTTCAAGTCCTGGGACAACAGATGGGAACCACCACATCCCAGAATTTGCCAACATTTTGTGAGGATTTTTGACCTTTTTTTCAGTTGGGTATTTGCCTGATATGGAAATCAGGGTAATTCTAGCTTGCAGGAGTGGAGTTGGTTGGGAACACTCCTTCCTTTTCAACTTCATGAAAGAGACGTACTGGCATGTTACCCTTCCTGAAGTTCTTATAGAATTTAGCTGTGACTATATCATGTGCTGGGGTTGCTTTTTAATAACTAATATTAAATATGACAAAGAATTAGAATAATGTAAATTGTTGAGGAGATAGTTACACAATGAGAAGAATATTTAGGGAAGGACTTGACAAAGAAACTTGCTTATGGCATCAGGAAGCAGAAACATGGAGAAGCCAGAGAGGGAGATATACACTTCCGGGTCATGTCACAATTGATACTGCTCAAAGTAGGCCCCACCCTCTACAAATAAGTTACTTACGTCACCACCCCTCCCCATGATCCAATCACTGTGAGGGGAAATTTTTAGATCTAAACCATGGAAAATCCATGGAAAAACAAAACAGTGAGTAAATATTATGTACTATCACTAAAAAATAGCTAAAAGTATCAATTTACTTGGTCATCTCTTGGTACCAACTATTTCCTTCCCACCCAAATTATTGATTTTCGCCCCTAGAGATTTTGAATATTTTGAAACATGCTCAATTCAATTGTGAAAATCCATCAAAACTGACTTGTTAAAAAAACAGATGTACTACTTATATTTACTAAAGTCTATAGTGGATCTACATAATGGTTATCAGTATTATTGTTAATTACTTACTCATTCAGCAGAAATTCATACTAAATAGCAGCATTCACTTTAGGAACAAAATAAAACAAAAAAGGCAAAAATCACCCAAATAGCTAAAGTTACTTGTGATAATAAGATTAGCAAAACATGGCATGGGTAGAGGATGGGAATTTATCATTTCTTTTAAGTATTATGTCATGTTGTAAATGAAATACCAAACTGCCATACTTTCCATTTTCCAGATTATCCTCAGACTGGCTATTTTATTTTTAAACATATCTTCTACCTATCTCAGTTCTTTTAATTTCATTTTAAAAATATTTTTATTCTGCCCTTTGTTTTTAACTCAGGTTGATATGAGCTCTTTTAATAAAACTAGCATTTTCTGTAGTAGCAGGAATTCCAATGTTTGCAGCATTTCATTTCCCATGTAGATGTTGTGGTTATGATTTTCATAATTATCTGCTCTTCCCTCTGTAGCCGTCAACTTCAGTAGGATTCCAAGGTTTCAGTTTGCAGTTTGATCTTTAGTTTTGGTCTCATTTTTTCTCACTGCCGCTCAGTCTATATTTTTAATTCACTAAACTCCTATTAAATCTGAGATGTACTTGCTCTTGCTCCTAGGTTTTATGCAGTTAAGTTATATCTTCCATAATTTCATCAGAAAAAGGATATAAAACCTTACATTTACTAATTGGTGCTTCTCTTTGCATATCTAAGAAGCAAAAGGAAGGCTTATTTTTTCTTTTTTTAAATACTCAAAATCTGATTTTTCAAGTGTATGAATTGTTAAATCTCAGGTCATTTTAATAGCCTAAAATACTCCACTTTGTATTTCTTTTTTAATAACTGTAAGCTCAAACTTAATTGGCCTCATTCTCCCTATTCCACTTCTGCAAGTTACTCCCTGTGCCTCTGAAATTAAGTTAACTTATTTTCTCATTATATTTCTATAACTGGCCCTACATTTTTTTTCCTACCATATGGAGGGAACATACTTAGCTGGAACTAATGGTAAACCTGGTATGTATCAGTAAATTTCTTATTTCTAGGACACATTCTGAGCAGCCATAAGCTAAAGGAGGACAGGATGAGTTTTGCTCTCTGTTTATAGAGGTTTCAGTCCATAGCCAGCTGGCTCCAAAGCAGCGGAGACAGAGGAGCATGGCAGAGGATAGCAAGGCAGGGAGGAAGCAGCGAGCAATGAGATTTCCTTCTTCCTTCCTTTTTCACTCCAAGTAAGCTACAAAACTATTGGTTGGTGCCACCCACTTCCAGGTGGGTCTTCTCTCTTCAGTAAACCCACCATCCACGCCCAGAACTAGCTAAACTAATCAGTGGGCTAAACTAGTGTTGCAAATCCATGCCCTTATCTTTGAAGTCAGGAGGGTTTGGGGGGATATTTAGATGCAAACCATAACATAACATAACATAACATAACATAACATAACATAACATAGCATAACATATTCTTTAATGTTTCTATAATTCATCTTGCCAACATTTTAAAACCTATACTTACAAAGAATCTTAGACTTCTCCATGTTTTTGATGTTACACTTAGAAATCATAAACCTAGTTCGCTACTCAGATATAAAATTTAAAACCATCCTAATTTTTTGCATAGCAAGCACGGTTGCCAGAGAAAATGTATTTTAGCCAGAATCTCTTTTATAAACCTTCTGCATTTTTTTCCTCAACACTTGACCTTATTTTTTTAAAAAAAAAAACCTTATTTTATTATTTTTCTCCCCATCAACTTGTAGGTCAGTATACCTCTTATTTAGTATGGTAATCTATCTTTATTTCTTAATGAACCACATGAATTCATTCATAGTGACACCCAACATTCAGTCCTCAAAATGCATTATTTAAAAAATGTTTACCTAAGTCACATGACCAAAGACAGTTCATGGGAAAAGTGCCTGTAATGCCCATCACGATACAAGGACTCAGTTGAGTTCTGATGGCCATGAACGTGTGTTGTATCATTATTATGTAATGAACAAAAAATCAAAATGAGTGTGATTGCTCTAGCCACCGGTGGTTATAAAGTTCTCCCAAAACCCACTGTCTCAGATACACTCACCCAAGAGACCAAATGCCAGGTCTTCATTATATCAACCCACAAGGCAAACAGAGAGTCCACAGTTTCATGAAATGGATAAAGTTTACCAGAGTTTGGGATGAAGCTTCAATCTATTAATATCTTGGGTACTGTCATTTTATTTTAGCTTAAAACAGGTCAACAAATGGGACAGATAAGATTTATTCAAGAGTATGTTATCAGAAAGAATTCATTATGTCTTCTTTTATCTTTCCTCAGTTTATTCTCCTATCAAACTAATAATTTCTGTGACATTGACATATTAAAATATGTTTTCAGTTTCATTTTTAATCATGGTTAATACTGAGGCACCTCCAACATTTGTGGAATATAAGTGGGTATTACATTTAATTAGACAAAAAAGCATTTAGGTTTATTTTGGGTTTTTAATTAAGTTTATTGGTATAATTTAGGTATGCATAATGATCATATTCATCATAGGGGATTTGTACTTGTACATGATGTATTTTGATTACCCTTCTTTTCACATTGCCCTCTCTCCCTCCAAGCCCTCTTCCCCTCCTTATTTTCAAAGAAGCATTTAGTGTGTTCCTGAGATCCTACACATTATTACACCATGAGAATCCCTACAGCAAACTATAAATTCTGACTTTTGCTAGTTAGCAATTGATAAGATTAAGTCTCAACATTTATAATTTCTATCATCCTCATTATGAATATCGAGTGGCATAACTATTAGCTCATCATATTTTGCACATTTGATAGCAGTTATCACCTGTCTCATTTTGCCACTAAATTGCTTTTATATACAGAATTATGTATATCATACACACATGTGCCACAGATGCATTTCATCTGTGTAGAGAATCATGTATATCATTTTAAAGACATATCCAAAATTTAAGATTTGAAGCATTGAGCCCAGTTTAAATAATGTCATACATTGTCCTTTACCTAAACTCAAAACACACACACACACAAACCAACTTCTAATCAACAATAGTGTTTATTTTTCTGTTCTGCTACTTCCAGTACCCAATGGGATAAATCACAAGATAACTGAGAACTGCTAAAATTTGAGCCCGAATTTGTTCATTACTCAAGTATACAGCTAGCTCGTTGTTAAAAATCAGTGAAAGCAGAACCATACTACCATAAGTTAAATGCCAAAAAGGCACTTTATGACCCGAAATATTCCATTTGTTTGCCAAGATAATTGTTTGAGCCTTGAATAAAGTTAGAAAAAAAATGTTGAGCTGATCTGGATATTTTCTGACTATGTTCTGGAATGACCTTTGTTTAATCCATGTACTGAGAACACAATTATGGTGGCCCAAAGATTAATCTGAAATCCTTTAAAAGTATAAGTAAATTGAGGAGCAAAGTAAAAGATTAATAATGAGAAACAGGAAGACAGATATTTTGCAAATGGGAAGGGGGTCACAAGGCCAAAGGAGGAGAGAGTAGAGGGAAAGAGACATAAAAGAATTAATATGTGCCACGTTCATGCACAGCTCCCCTCAGTGAATGTGATCATTATGCCCTGCAAATATGCACTAATAAACATTTAAAAATTAACAAAAGATGGCTCAAAAAAATTTCTTTCTCTTAATTGTAAATTTTCATGCTATAAAATAGATCAACAGCTCGAAAGATGTATATAATATGTCCTATGGCTATAAAAATAAAAGCACACATGTACCTACTCCTTACCTTGGGAATTTAAAACATGATCAATGCTTTTGATAAGCTCTGTATATCCTTCGCCAATCAGACTAAAATTCTTCTCCGAAGAATCAGTAACTGTTTTAAATTTGCTAAGGTTTATTTCCTTCATTTTGTGCTATTGCTGCATTTCCCCAAAGAATACGCTTTAGTTTTGCATGTTTGATCATTATGTAAATGAACATATCTCACTATTATTTTAGGGCTTTATATTCCCCTCCCAAAGGTGAGTTATGGTACATATATCAAATTGTGTATGACTCCATGTATCTTTGTCTTATCGTTTGTTGTTGTTTTTGTCTTTTACTTCTTGACACAGGCTGAGCAACCTTTACCTGAAATGCTTGTAGCCAAAGTGATTTATTTTCAGGTTTTGAAGTATTTACATATAGCTAATGTGATATCTTAGAAAGGAGACTCAAGTTTAAACATGAAATCCATTTGTGTTTCATATTCATCTTGTGCATATTTCCTGGAAGTAATTTTATGCGATATTTTTAGTATGTTTGTGTTTTGACTGTGGATCTGTCATAATTTTCTATTTGTAGCATCAAATCAGTTATCAAAAACTTTCAGATTTCTAATTTTTAGCCTCCCTCAATTGGTTCCTTAGACACTATATATATATATATATATATATATATATGTACTATAGATATAGTACCTTAGATATTATATATATATATATATATGTACTATAGATATAGTACCTTAGATATTATATATATATAAAATATAGTATCTAAAATACAATGTTTAGACACTATATATTATATATATATATATATATAATTTTTAGATACAAATATACTTCCAAGTAATATAGTATTTAATATTGATGAGATGATTATTTTCTGACTGCTTATGTCTTGTTTTGCATACTCAATGTTACACTTAGAAAACTTGAAGTTTTTCATTTTTATGCAATATAATTTTAGTTGGTTTGTTTTATTATTTTTGTGCCTTGGTGAGAAAATCATACTTAATTTAATATTAGTGGTACTCTCCTTTATTTTGTTAAACAATTTTAAAATACTGCCTCATTATTATTGATTCTCAAATCCATTGAGTTTATTTTGTGTATAATATGAAGTAGGAATCTATTGTTTTTTTCCACAGTGTAACTCGTTTTCCTAGCACATCTTTTCTTATTAATTAAGGCTTGAATTTTGAGATCCTAAACGTGCTTCATTGTCTGAGTGATCACATTTTGCTTCATTTATGTAACGTGAAGTTATTTGATTTGTAAAAACTTAATGTTTTTTATGATCTTTTCCTAGGTGTTCTGCCATTTTACGTGTCTAGGTTTGGACTTTTGCTTACCTAGCCTGGTTTGGAATTTTTAATGTATCCTCTTTTGTGACTTTTTTCATTTCCTTTAGTTGTGAAAAATTCTAGGCTATTGCCGTAATTGTTTAACGTTGTTCTTTCTAACATTGAGTGCATGGGAGTTTCCGCCTGTCTGTCATGTTTTATGGTTTTATTTTTCCTCTTTCTGTATTAAATTTGTCGCTTCCTATTTACCCTTGCATTAATTTTGCCCCTATGGCTTCTAAGTTTTTGCTTGTCCTGAGCTTTGTATTTTATGTATCTGTTCTGGAAATAGTATAATATTCTTTTTCAATTCTACTTGATCATATGGTTAGAGTTTTGTCATTTAGTTGTAATTTTTGATGACTTTTTTATCCTGAACACCTGGTTAGTTCACTTATTTAATACCCTATGGTGACAGTTCTCCTCTTTAGCTTATGAAGAGGTCTTATTCAGAACTCAGCCTCTGGTTTCTGCTTTTGTCAACACTAACAGACATTAGTTTCTTCTGTGTCATGTAAATTTATTTTCGATGTTGTTTTATTTTTAAGAAACACCTTCCTTTGGAATTTTATTATGTGCTTACCTTGAGGCTTCTGTTGAACATGTTTTTTTTTTTTTTCTCCAGAGATTTGTGTTTGCTTCTTCCAGACACTTGAGAATCAATGCAAAATAAATTTCCTGGTTTTATATTTGAATTAAGGATAGTTATAAATCCACAGAAGAGTTCTGTTTTGGTTTGGTTTTTTTCTCAAGTCCCAAAGGCAACAATTTCTTAATATTTGTCAACCAAATTTTTTTCCACTGCAACCAGAGTCTGTCACTTTTTAGCAGTCTGGTTTAATTAGGGTTCTGAGAATTCTCATATTTCTAATCCACCTCTCCACCATACATGCTCTAATATTCATCAGGCATACATGGCCCTTGAAACTGAAACTCCAAGTCAACAGGAGTCAGGTGATAGAGTTCGGAGATCACCATCTATCTATTGAAAATGTTTGCAAGCATTTTTTCATTCAATCCTTCTAGTTACAGCTTCTGAAGTTCTCTTTAATGTCTGGTATTAAATTTACTTTCATACATTTCGATTTGCCAGGTTGTTTTGTACCAGGAAGGCTTGATAGAATATCAAATTGATTTTGGGTTTTCAACAGAGTCATATTAACTAGCAAACTGAAACAAGTAGTCCTAAGTAGGCAAAACATGACGGTGAATCAGAGCTTGGGTAATGCAGCTCCTGAAACTGAGGTCACTGCCTAGGAGCTCTTTTGGCCGTAATCCTGACTAATTCTCAATTTAGGAACCAAGTCTGTGGACAGAAATATTACATGATCAGTACCATTCTGTGTGTCTTTGGGATTTTGTGGTATTTTACTGATGATTACATCTGGAATCAGGTGCAGAGACAAGTCCAATTGCCTCAACAGAGGGGGGAGTTCGGTTGTTTATCCTCATTAATCTGAGCACATGAACAAATAAAATTAAGAAATCAGAACAACCAGACTCAGAAGCTTTTCATTTGAGGTGAACTGATAGAGAGAGGCCAATCAAATAATTAGATATAGAGCTCCTATTCTTAGCTCTGCACTATAATTTGCCAAAATCACTACTTTAGAAATGGAAATTGATTCCAAATTGGTTCATTCATAGGAACATGTATTCATTAAAAACAGAAGGTTATATTTCAAATGATACAACTAAAATAATTAATAGAATTCAAAAGGTAACTGTGATATTAAACAAATTTTAGATTAACATCAATGAATAAACACTAACTTACCCCAAAAAAAGTGTATTATAATCAAAATGCTATTTGTTTTTTCATTCTTTTTATTGGCCATGAAAATTAATGTTTCATTTTTGTAGATTTATTCACGTATATAACATACTTTGATCATTTTAATAATTCCATCACTCCCCAAAAACATACTGAATTAGCTACACCTGCATAATTTTACCCAGTTTCCTCTTGGGAAAGGAAAACACAACTCTATTTTCTCAGAAGTCCTTTCTACAACAACCAACAGAATTCAAGGCAATGTGTACAAGATAAGGGGCATTGACCCGAAACTACTTGAGTTTTTACCCATCTCTTTGCTATCTTCAGCTGTGCAACCCAATTTAATTACAGACTTGCAAGAACACTGTGAAGTTCTCTGCGTCCAAATGAGGCAGACAGAATGGTAAATGACCAACGTGGTAAGGGCTCTCTGATCCTGAAAAACAGCATTTTAAATACTGGTTGAAATTTTGAAGGATCTGGAGTCTGAAATGACACAAAGATTGTCAATTAAACACAATTATATTCTTAAAAGGTTTTCTTGAGAAATGGTGAGTTTTTCTTTCATAGAAGGATCCACGAAAACCCCAGATTTTCAGAGATACAGCACTGAGTCACCAACGTCAGTCTTCTAAGCTGTCTTTCCTTGAACCCTACTAAGCCAGCCTCTTTCCGGCCCATTTCCTCTCATTGATGTTTACAGGTCTGAGATTTCATTTTCATTTGCAGAGTCACTGCCTTAAAAATGAATCTGCCCCAACAAGCATTCTGAGCAAAAGTAGAGGTTTCAACCATTCAGACTTGGCCTCTGGGACTCAGTGGACCAAGCAGGAGATGACAGGTGCAGTTGGTCTGTAGACTTTCCAGGTCTTACGGGAAAGATCTCCTAGGAAAAGTGGCTCATGTGCTGCCACTTTTACAGTGACACAGAAACGGGCCTTGGGCTGCCTCAGGTGCTGCTGAAGAATCAATAAATTCTCTTTGAAGAGCTATTGATATCCCATAAAAGGCAGCCAACATCACTGTACTTAGAATATTTATCTCATTTCCTTCTGCATAGTGTAACTCCCCTATGCCTGACAAATTGAGAAAAGCTTGATTTGTCTGTTTAAAATGTGTCTTTTACATCAAGAAGTAATTTCAAAATTCTCCTTTCGGAAGGAAATCTTCACTATATTTAATAAAACTGCATCCATCAGGGAACCATTACTAAAATTAGTAACAGGTTATGGGATGACATTCAGGAATACTGTCTAAAATGCTGGTATAGCAAAAGACTGAATCAATTGTGTTATTATCATGTAATTCAAAAATTAACAAAGCATAAATGTTCTTTTTATAAGAAATTTCAGGATATCATTCTTATATAATTAAGTGGTAGTTGATTGCCATTTAATTTATGCATATATACACTGAGATTCCAAGTTTACAAAGTTTAGTTCCTCATCAGAAGATGGTTTGGAAGTTTCATGTAAAACTAAACTGATTTCCCAAAAGAGCCTACAATATAAATCAATACTATTTACCAACACAAGCTAAAATTTTATGTCCATACAAAATCCTGTGCATGTATGTTTTTCAACAGATTTGTTACTGCTAAAATAAATTGTTTTAAGTAAGTAAACACATAAACTTCAGTACATCTAGATGATGGAATATTATTCAGTGATTAAAATAAATCAGAGGTCATTGTATGAAAAATGTGGAAGAAACTTAAATGTCTATTACTGAGTAAAAAAGGCAAACTGTAAATGCTGTGTACTGTATAATTCAAATTGCATAGCACTCTATAAAGCCAAAACTTGAGAGAGGATAAAAAAAAAATCTGTGACTGCCATAGACTGGAAGGCCAAACATGAAAGACTTTCATGTCAGAGAAGCCATTCTGCATGACCCTAATGGTGTGTGCCATTACACAATATAAACACCCCCTTGTTCAGGGCTAACTCTGTTTCAATGTGTATATACTTTGTTAAATATCTTAAAAGACATTTTATTTTTTAGTTTGCATGTATTTGAATAATTTTTCGTTTGTCATTGAATTCTAACTTCATATAACAATGCATGATATAATTTCCATTCCTTGTATTTGTTTATGCTTGTTTTATTTGAAAGTGCATAGTCCATTTTAGAAAAGTTCTGCATGCTGCTGAAAAGACTGTCCATTCTGTTGTTGGGTATAAAATTATGTATCTATTAAGACTGTTTTAAATGTATGTGTGCACAATTCCCTTATTTATTTATTTATTTTGGTACCGGGGATCAAACTCACGACCTCATGCTTGCCAGGCAGGCGCTTATGCAGCTGAGCTAAATCCCCAGCCCATTATTAAGACTATCTTTTTAATGTTTTATTCAACTCTGACATTTCTCTGTTGATTTTCTTGCCTAGTTGATCTATTTATGACGGTGGGCATTGACAGCTCCTGTTATAATTGTGTTGGTGTTTATCTTATTATTTACATCCAGTAGTAGCTGCTTTGTGAAGAGGATATAGGTTTACAACTGCTATGGCTTCCTCATTAATTTTCCCTTAACCTTACCAGGTAGTGACTGTCTCTGCCTCTTCTGAATACTTTTACTTGCAGGGCACTTTCTCTGAAAATAGGATTGCTATACATGCTCTTTTTAGGTTCCTGTTACATGGAATATTGTTTTTAATTCTTTGATTTTTAATCTTTGAGTTCCTTTTGGATTTGCATATTTTCTTTTATACCACACAGCATTGGATTTGGGTTCTTGATCTATCCTGTCAATCTTTGTGTTTTGATTGGGGAGCGGAAGATATTCACACTGAAGTTATGAATGATAGATGGTGACTTACTCTTGTCAATGCATTATTTTTCCTTTCTTTCTTTGCTACTTAACCTCTCACTCTACCTGTTAGACCTTTTGGATTGTTGGTTCCATCATTGCTGGATGTTTGAGAGAAGTTTGAGTGTTGATTGGTGGTCATGAATTTTTTTAAGTGCTATTTATCATGCAAATATCTAATTTTTTCTTCAATTATTTTTGAGACAAGATCTTACTTTGCATTTCGGGTTGTCCTTGAACTCACTATGTAGCCCAAGGTGGCCTTGAACTCACAATGTTCCTCTCAATACCTGGGATATATACATTGCCACCATGTACACCCAGCTCTTTCAAATTTTAAACGTAGTTCTGTAGTATATACCATTCTGGGTTTGTAATTGTCTTCTTTTAAGGCTGGAAACATTTCACTCTAAGGTTTCCTTAACTTTAACTGGTGTGTAAAGAAGTCTGTTGTAATTCTAATGAGTTTTCCTTTATAAGTAATCCTTGCTTTTTTCTACATTTCTTTTCAGATTCTGTTCTCACATTGGACCCAGGATTTTAACTATGATTTACGGTTCTTTTCTGGATGAAAGGTTCTTTTCTGGTCTTGCCTATTTGGTTTCTACGTGCCTCCTTTATGTGTATGTTAAATTCTTTTCCCTGATTTAGAAAGTTTTCCACTGTAATTTCAGTAGAAATAATTTTATGCCATTTGTGCTCCCTTCTGATGTTTTCACTGTGAGTTCTAGTTAACTTTAGGATTCTTTGTATCATCTAGGAACTGTTGGGTCATTTCTCATGTTCTTCTGGCTTTTTTTAAGGTATCTTCCATTAACTGTGTACTGACAGTAACCCTGTCTTCTGGTTGTAACACTCTGACCTCACATTGGTCATTTCTGCCATCCACACTTTGAAGAGTTGGGGGGAAGCATTTCATTGGCTTGCCTTCTTTTGTATTTGTTCATTTGCTTGTTTGATTGATTTTTATCTTGTATTAAGGCCTGCAGTTTGAATACAGTGGAAACCTTTGATTTTAGTACAGCGACCTCTTTAGTTAATGGCTAATTTTCTGTGGTGTCCTCTGGCTAAATACAGGCCTACCCTCTGACCGAGGATCTAACCAACTCCATTTGAGATGGGAGGGTGCAGTGTATTTGGTCTAGTACTCAATTTTCCAGGAAGGAACTATTGTATTTTTAATGACCCTGAGACAATCCAGATATTAGCATCCCAAAAACATCAGTTAATGGCTATGGCTATGTCATTTGTCCATTGTAATTCAATCAGCATCAATTACAGTATCAAATACAAACTGATTATTTACAAAATCTGAGTGTCAATAATATATAGCCTTCAAAAATAGAAAAGAGATCCATAGTTAAAGTTTAAACACTAAGGCAAACCAAATATTGAGCTACTATTGACCTACAGTAAATATTTACTATATGGAACAATAACTATACTCACTATAGAAAAGTTTTGAGTAATAATAGAGGAAAATTAGCTATCAAGAGATTCAAAAAGTTTACTAGTTATAAAAGTAGTAGGAGACTGCAGAATTAAGTGAATTTTTAAAACTTTGTAAATGCAGTATGAAGAAGAGAGAAATGCAGATGAATAAAAAGAAATTAATAGTGATATAAATCAGCCACAGGAAAAAAACAAGAAAAAAAGAAAATGAGAAACAAAAGTGGAAAGTAGAAAAAATAAGAAGAGAAAAAGAAGTTGACAAAGATAAAGAAGAAAAGAGGAAAGAAAAATTAAAATAAGATGGAAAATAGGGAAGAAACAACCCCAAATTCTCAAGAAACTGATAAAGGAATGATAAAAATAATACAAAATAGAAAAAAAAGAAGAAAAACTGAGTCAAAGAGTAAAACTTCCTGTATCACTGAACTCCTGATTTCTTTCCAAGGTCTGAAGTCAGGATACAGTGAGTAAAGATTATCTATGCCTAGTTTTCAGGCCTATGGGTTTGGGGGTACCTGCTACCCCAGAGGCCTCACTGCTTGGTCTTCCCAGATCGTGGCTACCAGACAAGTCAGGGAGTGTCCTTGCTTCTGTTGCTAGAAGGGGATGCTATCTGGTGATAGACTGTGAGGCAGATCCTAAGTGGGTACTGGATTTCATGTGTGCAGTTACCATGTCTGTTTACTCCCTTTCCTTCCTGGGAGTTGTCCTCATCCAGGCTTAAGTTGACTGATTAGTCCTAGATTCTCCTTCCTCATGCCATAGCAAATTAAAGGTAGAGCCAGAAAAATAGATAAAGAAAATGTGATGTTTACACAAAATGGAGGATTATTCTACCAAAAACAAAGGATAAAATGAAATTATTGGTACTAATTATTTTCAGGTATGAGTATTTGAATTATTTGTATGAACTAAATTATTTTTATCAGCATTGAAACCATAATATTAAGTGAAATAAATCAGACATGCAAGCATAAATATTGAGTAATTTCTCTTCCATGAGAAAATGAAAACATAGGTAATGAGTAAACTAAAAAATAAGAGATACAGATCTTTTTTAAATTAGAAGGGGCTCAACAGATGGAGGAAGAAGGGAGATAAGTAAAAGGGTTGAGGATAGAAACTTAATAAGTTGCATTATGTGCATGCAAACTCCCCAAAAGTAATGCAATAATTATGTACTATAAACATACTATAATGAAAATATTATAACTATTATATCTCATCACAACACCAAAGAGAAATAACTTATTTTTATAAGCTCTGACAGTGAGAACAGAGCAGTACACAATCCGACTTACAAGTGAGCATATGTAAGATCAAACAAATATAGGAGACCACAGTGGACCTGCAATTGTGCCAGTGAAGCCACGCTCTACCCAGGACTGTTGACTGGGAGAAAACCAGCCACAGTATAACCCTAACAATGGTGCACAAGAGGTGTAGGTGAAACTAGTGAGATTCCAAAGATCAAAATATGAGCCAAGAAGAGAAAATGACAAAATTAAAAAGCAAAATGCAATTCCAGACCTCCAGCCCTCCCAGACCAAATACAGGAGACATAAACATAGAATAAATTGGAAAACACATATCTGAAATCTCTAAAATGATAGCAAGTGAAGTAAAGAATCAAATCCATGGGGACTATAGAGAAAATCAGATCAGAAATAATCTCTCAGGTAAAAAAAGAAATGGCATCCATAATAAAAGTAATTAAAAGTTCCACTGAAAGCTGGAAACACTGCTTGAATGAAGGTGAAGATAGACTTTCAGACCTTGAAGACAGAATCAAGAAGCATGACCATGAAAGAAAAAAAAATCCCTTAAAAAACAAAAGTGACCAGGATATAACAATTCAACATCTCCAAAATGATGTAAAGGAAAATAATATGAGATTGATAGGTGTCAGTGAAGAAGCAGGAGTCAACACAAATGACATTAAAAAGAACTATTTACAGAAGTAATAACAGAAAATTTCCCAAGCATGTGAATAGAATCTGACATTCAGATAAGTGAGGCTTATGAACTGCAGACATAATCAAGATGAATCTAAACTCAGATATATAACAATCAAGATCCCAGACATTCAGCATAAAAACAGAATATTAAAAGATGTTAGAAAAGAAAAAGATCATCTACAAAGGAAAATCCATTAGAATCACAAATTACTTCTTAACACAAACCCTCAAATCAAGAAGAGTTTGGAGTGAAATATTAAAACTTGAAAGGAAACAACTTCCAACCTAGATTGATGTACCCTACAAAATCATCTTCCAAAATTCATGGGGAAATAAGATGCTTCCATGATGAAAAACAATTGAAGAAATTCATGAGCACAAACTCAACCCTACCAAGTGTACTGAAAAATACTCTAGACAGTGATAAAAATGCCCACAACAATGAACACAAAAATGAACAACATCAAAAACAAACCACTAAGAAGGACAAACAATAAAACAGAGGAAAAATATAGGGGACCAACAACAGGAAAAGAATATAACTAAGATAAACCAATACATATCAATTATAATCATTAATGTAAATGGCCCCAATTCATCAATCAAAAGAAACAGACTGGCAGAATGGATCAAGAAATAATTTCCAAAATATTCTGTATGCAAGAAACACATTTAACTCATTAAGAAACTCACAGACTCAAAATCAAAGGAGGAAAACAATACTCCATGCAACATGAAGCAGGAGTAGCTATCGTGTTTGTAGATACTGTGAACTTCAAAACAAAAAATGATCAAAAATATAAAGGTTACTACATACTTGTTAGAGGAAAAATTCAAGAGGGAGAGAGAATAATCATAAATATGTATGCACCAAATATGATAGTGCCCAACTATATAAGACAAATATTAAGGAACATGAAAAACAAATAAACAATAATGCAGTTGTAACAAAGGCACTTAATATCCCACTGTAACAAACAGATATATCAACTAGACAAAAAATCAGCAAAGAAATAACAGAACTGAATCAAACATATTAACAAATGGCTTAATAGATGTTTACAGAATGTTCCACCCAACAATATCAGAATATATATTCTTGTCAGAGCACATGGGTCATTCTCTTAAAAAAGACCATATACTAGTCCATAGAACACTCTTAAATTAGTGCAAAAGAATTGACATTATCCCATGTTTATTATCTAACCATAGTGCAATGAAATTGGAAATTAATGGCAAATGAAACCACAAAAACTCCATAAACACATGAAAATTAAATGGCAACCTCCTGAACAACCAATAGATCACAGATGAAATTACAGAAGAAATAATTCAACATCTATAGTCAAATAAAAATGAAAATATAACTTACCAGAACCTGTGGAATGTTGTGAAAGCAATCCTAAGAGGAAAATTTATAGCAATGAATTCTCACATCAGGAAAAAAGAGCAAGCACAAATAAACAATTTAATGCTACACCTCAAGCTTCTAGAAAAAGAAGAATAAGTCAAGTGCAAGGCCCATACACAGGAGGAAATTATACAAAGCAGAGCAGAAATTAACTCAGACACTAAGAAAACCATACAAATAATCAATGGATTGAAGAGTTGGTTCTTTGAAAAGATAAACAAAGTTGATAAACACCTAGCCAAACTTATCCCAAAAAGGAAAGAAAAAAACTCAAAATCATACATTGAGGAATGAAAGAGGGGAAAATATCACAGATCCTGTGGAAATTCTGAAGTTCATCAATACTAATTGGAAACTCTATACTTGCATAGGATGGAAAACACAGAATACACAGATTCTTAGAAATTTATGAACTACCAAAGTTGAATCAAGAAAATGTGAAACTTCTGAATAACCCAATGTCAGTTAATGAAACTGAAAATGTTAATAAAACCTACCAACAAACTAAAGCCCAGGTACTGATGAATTCAAGTTTTAATTCTACAAGAAATTTAGAGAAAATTTGACCCCAATACTCTTTAGACTACTTATTGAAATTGAAAATGAAGCAAATCTCTCTAATTCATTCTTAGAGATATTACCCTTATATCAAAACCAGAAGAACACCCAACAAAAAAAAGCACTACAGGCCAATCTCTGATGAACATAGATCCAAGAATCTTCAATAAAATACTAGCAAACAGGATGCAGCAAATCATCAAGATTATACAACATGACCAAGTGGGATTCATCCCAGAAATGCAGGCATGGTTCAACATACTAAAAATAATCAATGTAATACACCACATTAGTAGCGCCAAAGACAAAAATCACATGGTCATTTCAGTGGATGTCTAAAAAGCCTTTGATAAATCTAACACTCATACATCATAAAAATTCTACAAAAAATTGGAATAGATGTCTGTACCTCAATCTCATAAAGGCCATCTATGACAAACTAACAGCCAACATTATACTAAATAGACAAAACCTGAAAGCTTTCACTTTAAAATCAGGAACAAGACAAGGATGTCCATTATCACCACTCCTATTCAATGTAGCTCTGGAAACATTAGCCAGGGAAATTAGACAAGAAAGAGATATAAAAGGAATAAAGATAGGAAAGGAAGAAATTAAATTATCATTATTTGCAGATGGTATGATACTCCACATAGAAGACCCCAAAAACTCCACCAAAACTCTACTAGGTTTAATAACACAATTCAGCAGTGTAGCTGAATACAAAGGTAACATTCAAATTCAATAGCATTTCTGTATACAAACGACAAAGTCACTAAGAGTGAAATTAGGAAAACAACACTTTTCACAGTAGGATCCAAAAACATGAAATACTTCTGAATCAACCTAAGAAGGTAAATACAGGATCTATATGTTGAAATTTTCACTCTTCTGAAAAAGGAGAAAAAGGTCTAAAAAATAAAAATAAAAAAAGGAAAATTATTCCCTGCTCATGGATAAGAAGATCTGACATTGTGAAAATGGTCATACTCCCAAAACTGTTATACAGATTTAATGCAATCCTGATCAAAATACCCATAGAATACATCACAGATGTAGCAAAATCAGAATCTGAATGAGAATAGGTGTGCAAGTTATGCATTCTCCTGCTAACTAAGCACAAATATGGACTGATATGTATTCTATCCAGTTAAGAAAGATAAAACTCTTAGGTCATTTTCAGATTAAAAAAAAAAAAAAACAGTTTTCTCAAAATACATTTCAGCTCCTGCCTTTGCCCATTAAGAAACAATGACAATCAGTAACTATCAAAATCTATAACTGAAACCACACACAGATAAACAGCACAGCTTCCATACGAGAAGTTCTTCCAAAGAAATTCATAAATCTAAGCTATTAAACACTGCCTCTAGCTTAAACTTACAAGGAGATGGGTGGCTACACCATTGTGCCCACAGGGTTTTAAAGGGCACCTGTGTCACTCAGATCTAATTTCCCAATCCATTCAAAACGTACAGTCAGATTCCTCTCATAGTTGATCTCTGTCTAGACAGTCCTTGCTAGCAGAGGAGGTGAGGATCCAGCATTGCTGCACAGGGCGGCAGCCCGTCTAGAAAGCTTCCTCTGCTTCACCCTGATGGTATCAGAATAGCTACAGATTTTAGGGAGAGGAGCTTGTCACGAATTCTTCATGTAATTTAGGTCTGTCAGAGTAACTACAAGTACTAGTCCTAGGGACATTGCTACAGTAGGTCTTTAAAACCTTGCAATGTTTTATTAAGTGCTCTGTTTTCTAATATCCTTCTCATTACCTATGTTATGTGATAAACACTCTTATTTCCAGGACTTAAATGAAGTGAGGTTGAAAGTACTGGGAAGAGCCCCAGTTTCCTTGAGATCCTTTGCACATGTTTCAGTCAGATATTTCTTTCCTATGGAGGTTTGCTTTCCTGCTCTCATCTATAAAGTCTGTTTTTTAAATAATATGAAATTTGAATTTCACTGAGATAAATTCAGATAACTGATGAAGGCAAATCTTCCGATTTAGGGGAATAAGTGATCATTTTCTTTCTAGGCATTAGGCAGCAAAGCATTGTTATTTCAGGGAGGGGAAGATGGACTCTGCATTTACCCCACAGCGTGTGAGAAAATACAGTGAGATCCACGAGCATCTGAAAATTCCTGGGAGGACGTTTCCTGGTCATTTTCAACTATGGATCCCAACTTCTAAGGAATCATTTTTTTCCATTTGAGGTCTTTATAGCTTGACTCTGTTTCCTCTTTTGAGATGCTAAAGGTGGAGTGTTTTGTGCTTATGTGTTACTGGCAGGTAGGAAACTTTTATCTGCACTGCATTTTTTCTAGAAATCCTCAAAAATGTGTTTCTAGAAAAAGTGAGGTGGAAGCTGTAAGCAGAAAACTTCCAAGCATCTTTGTCCTACACTGAGAAAGTCTCAGCTCCTGAACGCTGCTAAGGTTATATGAAGATGGCATATGTTTGAGGTCACCCTTGTGCAGTGACTGCATCACATAATCCCTGCTTCCCGGTGTCTCTGCATGGTAGGTGGCCCAATCAGGACAATGTCACCCAGGTGGAAACTACAACAGCCAAACCAACCAAGTCACATTTCTCATGTGTTGAAGATGCTTACATATGGAAACTAAGATGTGAAGCAATACTTAACATCCATCTTGTCCTCCATAGGATAAAAGTTCCATGTAGCGTAACCTCTCATACATTATCGCAACCTTTGAAAGGAGTGGTAAAAAAACTTTTCTTAGATGGGTTAAAAAATTCTTTCTTAATTCATCTGTGAACTTCTGAGATGAGCTAAAACACAAGGTACAACGTTATTTTACCTGGAAAGAACATTTCCTAAAGAAAAGGTTGAAAACATGATGAAGAACCTAAATAAATCTCAAATTTTATATTTCTTCACTTCTAGGCCCTCTAACGGTGCAAAAAAAAAATTTAATGATGTCTGAGTTCTTATGTTACTTATTTATTTATTTATTTTTTATTTTTGGTACTAGAAATCAAACTCACGACCTCACATTTCCCAGACAGGCACTGTGCTCCTGAGCTGAATTCCTGGCCCCTAGTTGCAAAATTTTTAAGTACTTTCATCATCAGGTTTTCATAAGTTCATCCCAAACAGGTGTTTTCCTATTCATTTTGATCAAAACTGTGAAAATTGGGCTGGGGATTTAGCTCAGCAGCCTAAGTGCCTTCCTGCTAAGCAAGAGGTCTTGAGTTTGATCCCTGGTACCACAACCAAACCAAACCAAAACAGAATAAAACAAAATAAAACAAAACTGTGAAAATCTAAATGTATTGATTCATATAAATGGGTCATTCCTTTTATAATTCACGATTTTACAAAGATGTAGGAGGCAGAGATGCACAGCCATACAGATGCTCATGAGTGAAATCATAACCTTTATTATTTCATTTATTCCACCCTCTACAAATGGAGCAAGTATGTAAGATAAGAATTCCCTAGGGCCATGTCTTTCAGGGAAATTTAGTTATCATCATGAGAGTAAAAGACAGATGTACTCCTGGGGCCTTAACTCAAGACTTGTAGCTCATTAAAATCCTTTGTGCTTTTGCACCCCTCTCAACCCTCATAAATTATCTTGTTGTCCTGGAAACCTACATGTACCCCTAAAGTTACCATGTTTTCTGCTAGTGCCTCTAAGAATGAGGTGAGAAAATCAAACCACTGGAGACACCACAAAAGGACAAAGGACGTACGAGCTCCCAAGCTGTTACCCTGTCAATCATGAAAGCATGGTGGATGCTCCCTTTCCCCTCCACCCATCTGCTTTATTTCCAGAAACAGGGGTCCGTCCTTATTTTAAGGCTAGGATGGCTGTACAGTGGAAAGAACCTAATAACTCCTGCCTCAGTTGGCCTCGCATTCTTCAGTGCCTAGATGCTCACATGGAAAAATTAAAAAAGTAAAAAACTGGTCTTTTAAAACCATGCCATGAACTAGTGAAAAATTTCCTATCGTACTACAGCAACCAGGTTCTTAAAAAATGTTTCCTTTTCTTTTGATCACAAACCAGCCTTTTCTCTCTCTCATTCACTCTTTTCTTTTTACTGCCCTTTCCTCTCAAACTAAAATTTTTCACCCTTCTTTTCCATCTTGATTAAAGCATTCCCACAATACGCCTGCACTCCCTGTTTGATTCTCACGCCCTGAGCACCAGACAGGAAGGTCAGTGTCTGGTACCGCTTCTGGTGTTTCACTATCTATGATATAATTGTTAATTGTTTTATAAATTCCATTAAAATATAAAAAGAGTATTTCCCACATTTGAACTATCGCAGCATAGATTTTTATTTCATATTCTATTTACTATGAATATTTTAAAAGGGAAAACACATGTAGATAAGAAATACTATTAGGAGCCAGGGATTTAGCTCAGTGGCATAAGCACCTGCCTGGCAAGCGCAAGGTCGTGAGTTTGATCCCTGGTACCACAAAGAAAGAAAGAAAGAAAGAAAGAAAGAAAGAAAGAAAGAAAGAAAGAAAGAAAGAAAGAAAACTAATTGTTAGATGCCCTGGTCTGAAACTTGCTTTAAAAATAAAATACATACAGTCATAAAAAATAAAAATTTAAAACTTTTTAAAAAGAAATCATCTAATCAATGCAACATACCCAATTTAACAATGGAATTCTTCTTTGGACAAAAATCCTTTAAGAAGGGGAGTCACACATCATCACATTGCATATTATAAGGAGTGGCAGTTATTTATGGTGGTATTCAGGTTTGTAGATCACATAAAAGGACACTAGTTGGGGTGGTAGGGCACTTGCCTGGTGTACTTGAACCCATAAATTCATCCCAGCATCACACAAGAAAAGACAATGGCCAACAACTCAAAGTATATATATTTCTGTAATGCCTATATCCAAGGCAAAACACAGGCTTTATATGTATTCTCAGTTTGTATTTTTTCTAGAAATTGCATTTTACTCTGATGTAAACTTGAACTTTTTCTTACACTATTTTTTTCTTTATTCTCACATATAAAAAAATTTTTTACATCATTCTCACACATAATCTGTTATTCCCAATATATTATGACTTTAATTACTGATATATGCATATATATATATATATATATATATATATATATATATATATATATATATCAGATCCAGGACAATACTGAGGAAGGCAAGGAACAGTATATTTTCCTACTCTGTCCATTCACCAATACTTATATATCAGATATTATGATACCTGTGTCTTCTTTCCTAAGAGAAAAGATTATGTAATATCATCACATTATGCCCATCCAAAATGATATGGTAATCATATTATCTCATAACACTATATTATACTCTGAGATTTATTAGACTAGTAATATACTTTGTGTGCATTCCACATAACTCTAACATATTACTCTAGTTGAATTACCCTATCCATAATCAGAAAGTATATGCTTATTGAACTTAGAGCATGGAAATCAAAACCAAAGAACATTTTAGATATTTGCATAAGAAAAATATTTTAAGCGGACCTATATGATGCTCAGTGTTGTAAGCAGGGATTGCAAGGAGAACAATTACATGCAGGAGACGTAATTTATAGAATTATTTATAATGATCACCCAAGGAGTCAAATACGAAGTACAGGAAATCTGTTCACAACACTAACGACCTAGAAAATCGAGCAGAGAGCCTGGATCCCATGGTAATAACCTGCAAGAGTTCAGCTGAAGACCTAGAGCCCATGACAATGACTCATCCAAGTCTGTTTCACAGATCTGCACTGGGAAGGCCCAAAGGTCAGTGGTGGAAGCTAGAAAGTCTATGTCAGCGGGGGTGAAGGAGCTGTGCCAGCAGGCTGAGGGATCTGCAGTAGAACCAAGAAGCGATGCTCAAAATAAGGACCAGGGCTCCGTCAAAAACTACCACAGCCATCCTCAGTGACGGTGAGGTCCTGAGCTCCTCTGATGATGAGAACAGCCAAGTGCATATCAGGAAGCCAGTGTGACAAACTTCTCCTGGAGGTTAAACAGCACACATCTTCCCCTCCAGAGCCAGAAAAGGATGCACAAAGTAAAGAACAAAGCTTCCCCAAAGTGAACTGCAGCCGTTCTCAGCAGCAAGGTCCTGAGCAGTTCCGCTGACAGCTGAGTTCCTATCAGGGGAGCCTCATGACGAACTCCTCCAGGAGAACAGCTCTGTATGACAGCAGCCCTCAGTTGGACCCACAACATGGCTGTCCCTCTCCAGGTCTCCTTTTATGGGGGTAGCAGTCCTCAGGTGGGCCATCCACACTCAGCACCATGCTGATTCAGGTCAGCTGTGTTTAAACTGACCACCAGTTACCAAACCACTACACTCAGCATCAAATATTTATTGCATTATCCCAAGTAGAAGTGAAGATCAGATGTTCATCACTCATGTGCGTAATGTACTCACTGAATCATTCTAAGTGTAATACATTGCTACTGAAATGAGTAGGTCTATTAATTTCATTGAGCCTTTGTATGGATATTAAATTTGGAGAATAATCTAAGCTACTTCTCTTTAAGATGGATAAAATATAATTCTAGGTTGATCAATAAAGTATTTATTGGAAATGTGATTTCCCTGTTGATCCCAGCATTATCTAATTTTATTTTAGATACCGTCATGCAATGAAAACTTTCTATTTTTCATTATGAATTGTTGTTTAACTTCAATGTTTTTCTTATTTACGTGTATCTACTAAACTTGTAATATAGACCAATTTCTTTTTAGAACAATCAAAATATTTGGCATAGTTTAAAAATTAATCTAATAACAAATATGTTAACTACAATTTCTTTTTAAATGGATATTTGATATATGTAATATACCTTTAATACAAAAAATAAGCAAAGGCAATTTTAATCTTTCTTTAAAAATCATAAAATATTTCTGAATGTACACCTCTCATTATGATTGCTATTTTATTATGCAAACCCCAATTACAATGTGATTAGCAAAAATAGTGGCAAGGGTAAGATCTTGCAGAAACTGAAATCTGAATTAAAAGAACAGTAATCACAATGTTATATGAAGTGATTTTTATGTAATTTGATTGAAATACTTTTAATACTTACAACCACATTTATCATTTATCATATTTACCATATATTTCTGATGCTATTTTTAAGGATATTGTTCACTATACAAATATATTTTGATTTTCGAATGGAAGCATTCTGGAATGGTGAGATCTGCCTTAATACAGTCACCAAATTCTCCACGATATCTTCAAAGGATAGAAGTCACATCACTATGTCTTGTTAAGAGCTCTGTTCACTACTGTGACAGTTTATATCTAGGTAAACCCTAAGGCCGCCCCCTCATAGGTTTGGAACAGTTCTGGGTGTGGATAGTGGGAATATCCACCCTGGCATGGTCAGCACCAACCTAAATCCTGATGTGAATCCTGAATGGAATAAAAAGGGAAAGGAAGGCTGTCTACTGGCTGCTTCCTGCCTTCAGTGCTATGAGCTCTGTCTCCTCTGCCATGTCCTTCTGATGATGTTCTTGCTTGGAACCAGGTGACTCTGTACTGAAGCCTTTACAAACTGTGAGCCAAAATACATCTTTCTTCCTTTAACTCGTGGGTGTTGGATATTTTGCCCCAGCAAGGAGAAAGCAAGTAAGACAGCTACTTTTCACAATACGACTACGATTTCTCCTTGGTTTGGTTTCCTTCCTGTTATTCCATTTGAGTTTCCTGTTTGTATTGCATTCATCAAGTGTAAAACACCTGAATGGATTATGTCTCAGAGTTGTCTCTTCCCCGTTGTTTTTCCTAAGAGTCCAATTTGATGTACGTATATTTTGATATTGTCCCACAGACTATTAATGACCAACATTTTTGTTTTATTATTATAACAGGAACACTTAATAAAAGGCAAAAATCCTTAAGAAATGTTGAGGTGTGCAATACAGTGTTGTTTACTGAGATACAATTATTTTCTATCTAGTCAACAGAATTCATTCATTGTGCTTAGTTGAATATTGATGCTCATTGATTAGAAATGCCTGTTTACCTCCTCATGGGCCCTGACAACCACCATTCCACTCTGATTCTGTGAATTTGACACTTGCAGACACATCTTATCAGTGTCTTCCTGTGACTCACTTATTTCACTCAGTTTAACATCCTCAGCTTCATCTGTGTTGTCACATATTACACAGTTTCCTTCCTTTTAAATGAGAGAAGAAATTCTGTTTTATGTGATACCACATGTTCATTATTCATTTAGCTGTCAAAGGGCTTAAGTTTTCTGATATACAACCTTTTGTAATTTGGGGATATGGAAATATTAATTGTTAAAGTTATGAACTTATCTTTATATTTGAATCTCCTCCAGACTCCAGATGGTTCAGTCAACCTGTACTGGCATGAATGTCTCTTTTGATTTCTTCTTGAAGGAGACCAGTGAAGTCTTTCTGCGAATAGCAGCTATACTGTTCCACTTGCCTTCACTACCATCAAGCAGTACCCTTCAGTTACTGAAGGTGACATGGGTCATCTGAAAGTGCTATTCAGGAAGTCAGTACCATGGGTTTTCTTTGAGCTCAGGACATTGGTTTCCTCATACAATACTACGCTTTTTAAGTTTCACATTTCCTTTTGCTGTTGTGACCATCCAAACAGTGCTCTTTCATGATTTTATATATCCTAAGTTAAGTGGAAGCCCACATTTTCTCTTTGAAGTTAGTAATAAAGAGAGAGGGAAATCTATCTCAGTGGTAAACATTTGCAAAGAATAACATTACAACCTCCTGACCCTAAAGGAGTCTTTTCTCAGAGTTTGAAGAAATGAACAGTCTTCAAGTTTGTCATCTCACATATACTGTTTTTGCTAGGTCTTCAAAATGTCAGAAATCATTTTTTGGGTGATAAGTAGAATACTAGATCTTTAATTTTCCCATGATACAGAGGGAAAATTTCTAGATATATGAGCATTAAAGAATACAGTTACGAGCGGAGATTGTGGAAACACATGTGCAGATTACCAATGTCTGCCACCATGAGTTCTGTTTCCATAGCAGCCTTCCTGCAATGAATAATGCTCTGTACAGAGTGCTTAAGGAGCCCCAGATAATTATCGATTGCTACAAAATGTAGAAAGTAAAGTATGACATGGAATAAGTTTTCTTCTGTTTAATTTTATCTCAGTCTTATTATACAATTATGAGATTAAGCCAGACAAATGCAAAATGCTAGAATAAATACCAAATAGAGCCAGACTATATTAGCTAAGATGAGATTTAAATGTACAAAACAAAAAACCTAAAAAACATATTTTAGGCAAGTTAAAAGTTGATCATTTGAGAAACGCAAATTAAAACAACACTGAGATTCCATTTTACCTCAGAAAGAATGGGTATCATCAAGAAATCAACCAATAAGAAATGCTGGGGAGTTGCATAGAAAAAAGGAACACTTCTCCACTGTTTGTGGGAGTGTAGACTGCTGCAACCATTGTGGAAATCAACATGAAGATTCTTCAGAAAGCTGGGGTTAAAAGTCCTATTCAACCCAGCTAATCTCGTTCTGAATATCTTCCCAGAAAAATTAAAAACATCATACTCATAATGATATGTGTGCACTCATGTTTATAGCAGCACAAGTTCTAATAACTAAATCTTGGAAACTACCAAAATTTCCATCAACCACCAAATGGATAAAAAATTATGGTGAAGCAACCATCCTGCCTCCCTGGTAAGCAGCCGTGGCTCAGGCAAGCAGTAGCCACCCTAGGCAGAGAACCAGCCAGAGTCTCCTGAGATCCACGCCATGTTGGAACTTAGGGCGCTGGGAAACCAAGCAACCAGCTCGCCTCCCTGGTAAGCAGCCATGAGCCTACCAGTGCACGGGCTGAGAATCAAAAATCCTATCTCTCTCCTTCCCCAGTTAGCAAATAGGAGCCAGCGGTCTGGCTGGTTCTCCCCCTGGGGTGGTTGATGGAAAGCACAAAGATTTCCTGCACTGGCTCTCAGGTGTATCATTTATCTGAAATGTATGCATTATTTTTCATACACTTACATACAAAGCATTTTCATATATATATTCATATGTGCATACAAATATACATTTAAAGAAGAGTCAAGTAAAAATGTTAACTCTGATATTTTTTTAAAAGTCATGTTATAAATATCAAGATATTTCAAAGATTAATTAATGTGTATTTCAAAACTGCCATGCATATATCGAACTTGGAAATTATAGAGCTGTTCTCACTTAAGTATGTGTCTAAAATACTCCTTGTTACTAATATTAACTCTATTCAAAGTTCTAGCTATTATTGTAAGTGACCGAAATATATGTGAGTTCTCCAGTGTAAACAGAAAGTAAATGCAACACACAGGAAAATCTATCCTAATCATCACTCAAATCTCCTAAAAATCACAGAAAATATACTTAATAAATAAACATGTGATATTATTTAAAACTGTAAGGAAGATAGAAAATATGAAATTGAGGAAGAAAAGTCAGAATTGTGAAAAAGGAACAGAATTTTATAAAAGACATTACCAAAATTTTCAATAACCAAGAAAACTATTTAGTTTTACATGTAATGAAATGCATTACAACTCCAACCCCATACAATTTGTATTGATAAATTTGAGCTTATTTGAAGAATCCACAGAGCAGAAGCTTCCAGTATCACTGAAAACTAATATACTAGTAGCTTTGAGTCTGTTTGTTTGTTTGTTTGTTTGTTTTTGGTCCTGGGGATCAAACTCAGGACCTCGTCCTTGCCAGCCAAGTGCTTGCATCACTGAGCTAAATCCCCGGCAAGAGTCTTTTGTTATCTGGGCAAGTGGCATATGCCTGTAATGCCAGCACTTGGGAGGCTGAGGCAGGAGGATCTTTGCAAATTCAAGACCAGCTGGGTTACAAAGTGAGCCCAAGGCCAGCCTGAACTCCACAGTGAGACCCTGTCTCAAAAAGACAAAAACAAAACAAAACAAAACAAAAGAACCATTTTGTTATGGAAACATAATAAATATCTTATTGCCATCACTGATGTTGATATGTATATTAAGATATTTTATGGTTTATAACTTTTAAGTGAGTAATTGTCCTTTTACAAATATGATTACAAAAAGAATGCAATAGATATGAAAAAGAGATTCAGCTTCCAGAATTTATCACTAAATTTTCTACTAGAGCGGAATATTTGGAGAGAGCCTACATGATCAGTAATAGGTAGCGTGTCTACTGCTAGTGCTACTAGCAAAACCAACAGTTGTAATGAGTGTCTTCTAAGCATCCATTCATGGCAGGCAGCAGTCCAAGTGCTTTGCATATTATTTGATTTTTATTCCCAAAGTAGTTCTATAAAAGCTATGTTCAGATTATTTTAGTCCAAGTTAGCATTTGACCTCAAAGTGAGTGCTTTCCTCTTCCTACCGGTGTCTGTCTGCCTCCCTGTCCTTGCCCACAGTGGAATTCTCCTGGGGCTTGAAGACGGTTTCTCTTCCTGCCTCCCGATGTCCCGTAAGCCTCTAGCACCTTCCCATCAGTCAGTGTTCCTGATGTCCAGTAAACCCCTAGTACATTTCCCATCCAGTAAGTATTTTGGAAAGACAGGAGAAACAAATAGCAAGAGAAGAGACAAATGAAGCAGAGCAGAACATACACGGGACAAAGAGGAAAAATAAAATCATTTAGAAGAAGAGAAAATTCTTAATAAAACAAAGGAGAGAGGGAGGGAGGATCAAAAGAAACCAGAAGGGGAGGCGGGTGGCAGATGGGAACGAGCAAAGGAGGGAGTTAGTTTACCAAGTCAAATTATAGGTAAAGGGTGTAGAGATTCAGGGAGATGAAACAAAACATCTACAGATAATGAAAATCAACGTCTTAATAATCACAAAGAAGAAAATCACTTTTAGCATTCTTCTTAGAAGCAGAGGTGTTACTTTTAACCCATACATGGAAGATACATTTTTGTAGCACAGGTATAACTTTCTGATATCATTTGGGTGAATTCTGATTCATCTCAAAAGAATAAATTGGCATGGCAAGGAACAGACAAATTTGAGGAAACAAATAATATGGCAGGTGTTTTAATTCATGGTCCAGGGTTTTGAAAATCACGGGAAAATTTTGATCAAATCCTTTATCTAGTCTAATCATCATATAAGTCATTTATCCACAGAGACCATGAATTTTTTAAAAAAACCTGATTCCAATATACAATTGTTTCTGAGACATTTCTCCACTTCAAAGATTACTCTTTCAGCAAAAGGTTCTAATAACTCTTTCAAAATAGTTGGGAACCTTTTAAAGAGGATCATTGTTTACCATGTATATAAAATCAAAAGAAATAGCTTTCTTGAGTCATTACAAACTACAAATAAAAATCATACATATTTTAAAATGCGTTTGGAACATTCCAAACCCATTCGTGAAATGAATTCTCATTGCTTATTCACAAATAAAATACTCATTTTTAGCATGGTATTTAAGAAAAAACACTGCTGTTTCAATGAAATTTTTAAGGATATGGAGCTCTACCCATCATATTTTAGCAGATACATAATGTTATTCTCCATTACATGTGATTGGCACAGTCATGTACTATAATAAAATCTGTCAGTGTGGCAATTTCTTTTATTTGACAGATTTCTAAAAAAAAATTCTTGCTCTAGAAACCAATTAAATCCTGATTTTTTCTTTTCTATTTTATCTCTCTACATAATTTTATTTAACTGAGGTCTCTCCATTAATTTTTTTTCTGGCAAAAATAAATTGACAGCACAAAGTAATTAACCCAGAAACAATTCTTTGTATAAATTTTCCACTTTCCATTAGCTGCTGCTTGTTCTATTGTGACAGACATGTCACCATGGGACTGGCATTTCATGTCCACTAAATCAGCATTTCACTTAGTGATGGCTCACTTCTTTCAAGGATTTGATATGGGGAAAAATTTGTATGACTAGAAATAGCATACAGGGCAGTGTCACAATGCTTGACGATAAATAAAAACCAGCTGACACAATCAACAAGCCTATGATTAGAAACAGAAAGAAATGCTTGAGCGAAGAAGAGACAATTGATGAACTTGAGAAACCAGTTGAAGGGGATTATTAAATTTTAATTTCAATAGAATCAATATGACTCAGAGGATGCTCTTTACAGCCACTTTGTGTGCTTTAATACATCTTGAAAATGTGTTGAAAAATAATTTCTGAGCCTTGGCTTAAGTTATTTTAACAATGAGGTAAGACTTTACTTCTTCATAAAAACTTTAGTTAAGAATAGCAATTGATGAAGAGGGCTGTAAGATGGCTAGCAGTGCTCTAGACTGCCCACAGGGGTTTGGTTTTGTTTTGTTTTAGTTTGTTTTTTTTGGGTTGAATTATTCTATCTAAATACTTGCTTTCTCATAGACAGTAATAGGGTTTGGCTCCCCTGTCTTACACTATGACATGTTGAAGATACACATAAGATTTCTGATAACAGATTAACCAATCGGAGTCCAACATCCAAAATTAAGGCAAGCATCTTCTTCTACCACTTGTCAGATTTGACTGCCTAACCAAACCTAAAAGGTTGTCTTTCAGTATGCCAATTAGTACCTCTTTTTTGTTCATCTAAAAACTTCTGTACATAAACACTGTATGCAATGCCCTGGGCCCAATCATTGTATGAAACACTGCTCATAACCTCGTGGAATTATTTCCACATGGAATTTCCCTGTCGTTTTCTTTTAGTTTTTATCAAATATTTGCTGTTGCTTTTATGTGTTTGGCCACGTTGACACACATGAAGCAGACACACAGGGTGAAAAATAACTAATCAGTAAAGCAGCACTTTGAACTATATCTTTCTTTATAGAATTTACTTGTACATTTAAGATTCTTTATGAATTTTTATTTAAGAAAATCTTAGCTTTTAACAAATGAGATTATTCAGGCTTTCTAGAAAGAATGCACTTTTGAAAATTATTGCAGTAAACAGTTTTACAATAAAGCAAAAACCTTTTGTAAAATACACTGTTCTACTCTCCAGTTGGTTGAATCTGAGGTAAAACTACAAGGTGCAAATGTCTCCAACCAACTGGAGGTCATTTGCTTAACTTAGGCATAGATCTTGACTTGGCGAAGCACAGCTCCTTTGAGGTTAGCGGCTCTGGGCTCAGAGTGATGGTGGTTCTTGGCCTTTAATGTTAGAGCCCTGAGCTTTGAGGGCCAGTGTTTCTTAGCTGTTGGTGTTACAGATCTGTCAGCCGCACAGCAGGTGGGGCTCAGAGACCCTTCGGCAGCTTCTGCAAGCTCTTACAGAGCCTTCTGCGGCTTCTCTGCGGCTCTTCTGACACTCTGCACTGCTCTCTGTAGGTCTCTGGAGATCAATGCAAATTTCTGCAGATGCCACAAGTGTTCATGGGTCCCTGTTTTTCCTGGCTTCTTGCTGCCCTTCAGAAGCCCTCCAACTACCAGTCATATCTAAGGTGACTCATACTTAGTATTACCAGCTATTTTTTGTGCAGCTCATTTTCCCTCTTTACCTGAGATTAACAATCATGCATAGCCCCAGTGAGATGACCTAAGAGAGTCTTTGAGACCTATTCTACAACATTGGAGGGTAATGCATAGGAGACAGTCCTCTTGCATTGACCCAATGGATATGAGGGAACATTTCTAAAGAGAGAAAAAACCAGCACAGTCTCTAGCATTTCCTGACTCTATATTTTACTTTGGAAGTAGGGACCGAGGGATATAGAGTCATCCAGAGTGGGTGAATGCAGAGCCATCTGGGATAGGTGTGTGTCTGTAGCCTGGTAGAACCGAGGTAGACACCTCTGGGAGTGGCTATGTGGTATCCAGGAAAACCTGTCCTGCATTAGTGACAGCTTGTCTCACCCAAGAGCAACATGGCTACTGGACTGACATCTTCCACCATTTCTGCAAAAACCACGATACGGAACTTCCACTGCTGCTGCTTTCAAGAATTTTCTAGATTGGTCAACAACTGGGGCCCATTGGAATTTCGGAAATTTTGCCAATAGTAGTAACGTCCCTCATCCATTAGAGACAGAGACAACAGCAGTGCCTCAAGGAGAGACAGGGCATTTTGGTTGTTAGCTGAGCTGCAGTTCCTTCCTGGGACTGCGGGAATGAGAGGTGGCCAAGACCGTAGGTGATTGCAGAGGTGGTCACTCGGAGTCACCACAGAGCATCAAGGAGGAAGAGCCTGATATCTCAGTGTGATTGTACCCTTTTGGCTGTCATGGGAAAACAGAAGGGTTGGCCTTGCTTTTCAATCTCAAATTCTAATTTTTTTACCAAAAATAATGTTTAAAGCAGACTGCTTATTCCACTGAAGTTTGTTTGCGCATAACACCCACAAAGTTAACATAGAAGCCAGCTAAACTGTATGACCAAAAAACTTGCCAAGTTTTACAACTAAAAAAATTTTTTTACAAAAAACCTGTATTTAAATTAGACTGCTTACTATTCCTGAGAAGTTGTTTGTGTATAACATCTTCAGGGTTAACACAGAAACCAGCTAAGTTGTACAATTGAAATAACTCCAAAATCTTCTTTCATAGCAATTAGACCATTGTTACAGAAAGAATAAAAATAACACTGTATAGTTGCAGAACACTAATACAAATTTTCTGAGTTTATTTCTCAATTTAATTTGAGATTTAATTTGTATACTCTTTTACATAACACATTCTCACAAATCATTATCAAATGTCTACATGTCCTCATCACTGTTAAAGAAATAAAATATGGAAGCAACTGAATAACTTTAATATTATCGTGAAGCTTTCATTCTAGGTAGCAAGCCAGTCAGTAAGTAAATAAAACCTGCGTAATACATGAGTTAGTGATAATCACAAAAATAATTCAGATGAGGAATAGAGAATCAAGGTGCTCTCTCAGGAAAAGTTACAGAGACTTTTTCTTCATAGAAAATTTCAATAAAAACTTAAGAGCAAAAAAAAAGAGATTGAATCATTAAAATATTGCAGAAGAATGTTACCTTGATGCCCGGAGCCACACTGTAAGGCTTTAGCCGGTAAAACAGTTTAAATTTGGTAGAGACTTTTGAACTAAGCATCCACAGAAGCAAGTAAAACAGAAAGCTGACCCTCTTGATACATCTGGGGCAAAATGGTTCTTTGGAAAAGCAAATTCAGAGGATGCATCTTGCTTCTCTATATTCTGCTCCCTGATACAAGAAGTTTGCTCCCCATGCAACCCCCATCAACACAGCCTGGTACCCTCACCACAGGCCAAAAGCCAAAAGGCCACCTGACCTCAGACTGGCTCCTCCAGCATAAGGGAGGTGCAAAGCCATGAGATTAAATAACCTTTTCTTTATTATTCACTAATGCCTGATGTATTTTTATAGTACTGAAAGTTTATCCAGCATACGAGTTGATACATTCATTATCTATATAAAAAGCTAACATGTAAGACATACCAAAATTTGGCAAAAAATAAATTTTCTAGCTACATGTGTTAGAATATGATTTATAAGTGTTACATATGCATTTACTATAGTTTTTAAACATCTATAGATTTTAATAATAACTATCAAAATTGTATCAGGTACTTGTCAATCAAATTTAACCCTGCCCAATATTATAATACATAGAAATAAGCCACATTATTTTCCTCCATCTAAACTCTATCCTTTCAATTAGAAAAACATGTTTCTCAGTGGAATCAGAGCTATTGTTTTTCTTCAAAATGACAATTAATTATTAACTGCACATGAAGACTTTTCTTTAATCACAGATATGTGTAGGACCCAATATGGTTTGCAAAATAGTATTATGGTATTTTAAAATTTTCTCATTTATTTCTCTTTTTTAAAATACATCTTTTACTTTAGGAATACTAGGCACAAACTGTCATTCTCTGCAATTTGTTGCTGGAACAAAAGGGTGTTTTGTGGGGTTTTTAAATCTATTTTGTTTTGTTTTGTTTTGGGAATGGACCTGATAATCAGCTGCACATATTAAGAAAATAAATAATAAATAAATTAATAAATCAGTAAATAGCTGTAGTAGCAGACTGAAAATCTCTCAGAGCTGGTCAGTTTCTGGTCTGCCACAGATAAGATGAACAAGATGGGCCAGAGTTCCACAGTCATCGCAAGGAGGTTTTCCTCATCGGGCGCTATGTGGAAAATCCCAAAAATGAGGAAAGGAAGTATAGCCCAAGGCATCAGGAAGAGTAACAATAATTGTAGGGTCCACCGTGGTTTTAGCTCAGCAGCACAAGTGTGAGGCAAGTGTGAGGTCCTGAGTTTGATCCTCAGTACCAAAAATAAAAAATAAATTGTAGGAACCATTTCAGGGGCATTTTTCTCTAAAGGCCTTATTTTATCCACTTTATGTCTATAGATTTATTTAATCTTTACAGCAACCCTAAAAGATAGACATTGTTATTATTGCTACATTAAATGGGGAAAAACTGAAGCATTGTGAGGTAAAGTAGCATGTCAGGCTGTCCAGAAAAACAGACAGAAAACTTAAGAAGTAAAGTAAAGTATATCACTTGGAGATTCTTCATAATAGAAAGGTAATAGAAATAATGGTTATTTGAGTAACACAGGTTATAATCCAATGTGCTTCAAAGATTTGAATGGTTCTTAAAACATAACTTTATTGGGGCTTTATTAATGAGAAAATATAAAGAGAGTTTAAAGTAAATTAAAATGAAGAGTTAGTCACTCTCCCAGTGGTGGTAAACTTCTTGTAGCACAATGTGCTGCTTCGAATCATTGAAATCTCTAAGAGCCTGGCCATCTCTGTGCTCTAGACTAATGGATTTAATAAAACAGTAAGACAGCATTCACTTCAATAAAGCATTTAAAATCCAATGGGAAAGAGCTATATAAGGAAACAATTATCATTCAATCTGATAGTTGAGTGATGAAAAGATTTAAAGTTAGAAGAGCGACAGATAAGATTATTTCACACTCCTCTCACACAATACAGAATAAGCATCACTGTGCAGAAATAGTGGATGTCTTTCCAAGGAAAAGAAGTATTAAAGAAGGATGCATTGTGGAGTAAGAAGGCATATTCAGAGAAATAAACATGTTTCATTATTCTTCAAAATAAGGAAGTTTGTGAAAATAATACTGAAGAATAAGTGAAATTCAAAGCAAATTAAAAGTTAAAAAGAGATATTGGCAAACCCATGCTTGTTAATCTAGAAACTGGAAATAAAAAAATTATACTTATTATAGAAGTCTATAATCATCAGCTTATTTTATAAAATTTGACTAATCAAATGATAAAGTCAGAATACCCAAGATTCTCATAAGAATCTGTTAGCAAACAAACCCTGGAGACCAAAAGCACAGACAAATACTGATGTCAGATGCAGACGAGCCTCTACAAGCATTCATCATTTCCAATTGGTTTCCTTATCAAATTCTCTTTATGGATATTAAAAAGAGAAGTGTCAAATTAAGTAAATATTTTGAAATCCCATACATATTTTATCAGAAAGTGACATAGACATAATTAACTGTGATTTGTCTCACAAAAGCTTACAAGTGAGGAGCACAGCATGTTCAGTATACTGGGGCATCACAAGATTAATAAACTCATTCAGACCACAAAACCACCATTTAACTTAGTCTTAGTGTTTCTCTATCATAACTTAATTCAGCAGATATTTGGTGGATACCTATCATATTCAGCAACATATTCTTTTTAATTTTACAGATATTTTATTGGATATATATTAGGTGCACAGATATTAAGAATAAAAATCTTACTCTTAGAAAATTAGACAACAAAACATATAAATGGAATAAAAACAAGACCACATAAGTGTTAGTTCCATTCACATTTCACATATAGTTATTAAACTGTTCCTTTAGTATTCACTTATTCAAAACTGTAGTGTTTATGTGTTATTTAAGTATTGGTTCAAACATTATAAAACAATTTTACTGGTGATTTGTGAGGAGAAGAAAACTTTACTGTATGTCTCAGTGGACATGATTTAACAGTGACATTTTTATATTATGGAGAATAAATATTGGTTGTTTTAGAAACTCTATCTCAACTACAATGACATTTAATATATAGATCTTTCCCAGACTCTAGTATAGTTTTTAAACTATTAAAGGAAACAATGAAGGTTAAAATTTTAACATTGTTAATCAACCTACAAAAAGAAAAAAAACTCCACATACACACAAATTAGATTTAAAAATTTGAACATCCACTAGATTTGACATTATTTTTTTCTCACACTTTAAGATAAATACCTCAGTTAGACATGGTTTATCCAGTTAACAATTGTTCTTTGCAAACTCAGTTTAATTAAGAGACCAAAAGAAAGACAACAGGTATAAACCATCACAGAGGAAGGGACCAAAGAACTCAGGTTGGGCAAGGGATGTGACAGAGCAGAAGAGTCTGGAGAACATGAATTTGGTGGAAAAGCAAGGCAAACTCTGTACATCCTGATACTAACAGAAGAAGCTTTACATGTCATAATTTTTTAATTTTTTTTTTTTATTTTAAAGGTAGTAGAAATACAACAGAACAAGACAGAACAAAGCCAATTGAGACAGTGCAGTGAATTTGGTACAGAACTTCACAGCAGGTTACCAGGATAGCAGTAATAGGTACCATAGTATATCTCATTATCTTCACAATAGTTGTCTAGTCAATTAAGGTAGAGCAAAATCAAACCAAAGACAGAACATTATAACACCCATCGAAAGAGAATATGGAATAGAGTCGAGCAATTAATCATAATGAAACAAAACTGAAAACAACACTTGCTTTCAAAGAGAAGATAGAGGAGATTCCCCCCCCCCCATATTTGCTCTATTGCATACAGTCATCCTGCCAAGAGATGCTCAGACCTCTGTCCCCAGTTGCTGAGGGGAGGTGGTTGAGATGTTGGATTCTAAGCCCGTGCACCGTAGGCTCAGAGGAGACCCTACTGGGATCTGAGGAAGGTGCTTACCAAGAGGGTGGTGGGCGAATTGCTTTTTTGTGCAGCCTCCTGGGTTCCAGCATGGCCCTGGCCGGGTCTCAGGAGCAGCTCTCTGGTTCTCCTCTTGGCTCACGTCACAATTTTTACTTTTTGTTTGATGCCAGATATTGAATGCACTACTTTGCAGCTACTAACCATGCACTCTGTTACTGAGTTTTATTCCCTGAAATAAGTTCTTGTTTTTTTCGTAATACAAGTCTAAGTAAGTCACTAGCTGACCTTGAACTGACCACCTTTCTGCCTCACCCTTTTGAAGTGCTGAGATTGTACACATGCTGCACTATGCCTCGCTCTACAGTGTGACTTTTACCCTAATCAAATCAGGGAAAATAAAGAATTGTCAGTATTTTGTTTAAAGGAGGGAAGTATATCAAAATTTTTGAAACATGTCCATGTAATATAAAGTTTATGAAAAAATCTCATTTTATTTCATTTACTGTGCTTACATTTAATAAAGTGAACAAAATAACATAACAAATCTATTTATAGTTAAGGAGCATGGTAAAGCAACTGGTAAAACTGACTTATCTTAAAGAAAACTCAGCCTGAGATTAACCCTGGAGGATTGGCTCTCCCACATAGAAAACTACCCCTACAACAAGAATGTCATCGTAGGATCTGATTTCCACGAACTCTTAGGTATTTGGGAAACTCCGGGCTCAAAGAAAATATGAAACCACGTGAAGAAAACATCCCAAGGATACTAAAAACCCTCACCCCCCTTTGTAACTTTATTTCTTATCTGAGATATCAGTCTCAGAGTATAGTGCACAATGCTATATCAGGGTGTCTTACAAAGCATCAGTTTAATCTCTTAACTCTGATAACTGATCCCGTGAAGACACACAGCGCAGTGGTCTTTTAGTACATCTGGTAATTTAGAAGTCTTCCCTTGAAGACATCAGGAACACGTCACCAATGTTAGAAACGTTAGTTCTTTAAAGGCAGAATTTGTTTCATCAACCTCCATCTTCTTTTTTGTACTTTGAAAATATGGCATAGCAGATATGTTATATTTAATTAAGCAACTTGATCTATTATCTGTATCGGGGATTTTAAAATTGCCAGTTGGAACTTTTGTCTTGTCATATTGCTGTTTTTCACCATGTTTAAATACCACATTTCTGTTATGTTTATTCTTCATTTCTGGTTTTCCAGAATCTTTAATACTTGGATACTTTATGTTGATTTCCTGGATTTGTTCCTTGATTCTATAAGAATCTTCAATCTTTTTCCATCATTACTTGGGGTTTTTTATTGTCATAAATTTCCTCAGATGTTCTTTGTCTTGGGAGTATCTTATTTCTCAATTTTGAAAGATAGTTTTGCAGGACACATGAATCTGGGTTGAAAGCTCTTTTCCTGTAGAACTTGGAGTAATTCACTCCATGCATCTTTGACTTGAGAGTTTGTGCCGAGAAGTCAGCTGTGATTCTGATAGGCTTTCCAGTGATTTTTTTCTTTGCCTTAACAGCTTTCAAAATTATATTCATGTGTTTTATTTCTTGGATCCTGACTATGACATGCCTGGATGTTGATTTTTTTGATCATTGCTAATTGGAGTTCTATATGCCTCACTTATTTGTCAAAATCTTTTTCTCTACCAGGCAAGTTTGCTGACATGATGTCTGTGAAGATGTTTTTTAATGTCATTTGTGGTGTCTCCTGCTTGTTCATTGACTCTAATTCATCTTGTTATTCTTTTTTGTCTCATCTGGCAGCTGCTGGACTGATTCCTCATGTCCTTGCTAGTTTTGAGAAATCTTTCTTTTACTGGCCACTAACTGCAATTCCGTCTTCCGTATCTGAGATCCTGTCCTCACACTGGCTTAATCGGTTTCAAATACTTTCAATGGCGTTTTTATTTTCCTAGATAGCTGTTTGAATCTGCTTGATGGATTCCATTTGTTTCCTATATTGTGGTTGCTTAATTTGTTTAAGGTCATCTTTTTTTTTGTCTATGTCTTCCCTAACATCATTGTTATGGATTAAAAATATAGACGGCCCACCTGAGGACAGTTGCCAACATAAATATAGATACAGAGAAAAACTAGGCATTGTGGGTTTCTCTGTTTGAGCCGCTGGTTCTCCTGGAAGAGCTCGTCATGACCGGCTTCCCCAGTGTGAGTCTGACCACTGTCATCGAGGAGCTGGGGACCTTGCTGGTGAGGGTGGCTGTGGTTCTCTTTGGGGGGGCTCTGGTCCTTACATCAAGCATCTCTTCCTAGCTCCAGAGGGGAAGGTGTGTGCTGTTTAATCTCCAGGAGAAACTCATCATGCTGGTTTCCCAGCATGTACTCGACTGTTACCCTTGGAGCAGCTCAGGGCCTCCATGTCACTGAGGATGACTGTGGTGCTATTCAGGACAGCCCTGGTATGACTTCTTGGCTCCAGTGTAGAAACCTCAACCTACCAGCACAGCTCCTTCACCCCGCTGGCATAGACTCTCTGGCTTCCACCGCTGACCTTTGGGCCTTCCCAGCATGGATCCATAAGGCAGACTGGCGTGAGTCCTTTCTGTGGGCTCTAGACCTCCAGTTGGACTCATGGGAGGCATTGTCATGGGCTCTAGGTCTTCATCTGGACTCATGCAGGACATTGCTGTGGGATCCAGGCCCTTGGCTGAATATTCTGGGTCTTAGTATTATGGACAGATTTTCTGAACTTTCTTGTGTTTAACTCTGCGTGACCATCATAAAATAATATTATAAATTCTGTGTCCTGATTCTAATTGTTCTCTGCACGACCCCTGAGTACAACAATCACTAAGCATGGTATGTATTTTAGTAATCTATGTAGTTATTTGAGAGATCATTTCTGGTTTCATTTTTTCCAAAGCCTCATTCAGTTGCTTTGTTACCCTTTGGAGAGCCGTGGTAGGGGGCTTTTGGATTTTCCAACCTCATTCCCCACTGAGTTTGCCTTTGGTGAACTAGGTACCTGAGATTCTATCCTGTTTAAGTGTCTTCTCATATCTTCTCAATGGAATGCAAAACAGTTGCATACAATATATAAGGCTGTAAGATATCAATTCTGTGCTCAAGGGTTAAGACTCAAATGGATTAAAGAGAAAACAAAAGTGGGAAAAGAGAACGAGATTACAAGTAGGTTGGAGGACCAAGATGGATCCCACCAATGTGGGGAAACTGAGGCAGAAACCTGAGAGAAAAGAGAACTGGGAGAGATTAAAGGTAGAACAGAACACCTACAAGGAGGTTAGGAACCATAGTCACACTCAAAAATAAATAAATAAACAAGGAAAGAAGAAAACAAAAACAACAAAACAAAACAAAAGTGGTCCACTTCCAGGATTGTCTCTGGATTCACCAGTAGACAGCCTGTGGACACAGCACCCCAAATTGTGCCACTGTATCTCTACAAGCCAGGATTTGCTTTAGGACAGAGCAGCAGACAACCCCAGCAGGCCTAGCAGCAACCCAGACTCCCTGGGTCCCCACAGTCCAGGCCGTTTCCCCGGGTCTGCACCCAGCTAGGATCCCCTGGATGGAGCTGGCAGCAATCCTGGTTCTGGGCTTCTCTGGCCAACTCCAAAGTGGCTCCCTGCCAATCTGTCCCTCCAGCTAAGGACCGAGTCCTCTGTATTCACCACCAGCCACGAGAGTCCTCCATGTCCACTGCTCCCCTCCACTGCCCAGTCTTTGCACAGAGACTTCCTCGCGGTTGCCGGGTGCCACCGTCACAGTCACAGTGAGCCCGTGTCCCCAGGTTCCAGCAGCTTCCCTCTCACAGCCAGTGGGGTTCTGGGTGGAGGCACCACCAGCTACTGCCCTCTTCTTCCTTGAAGGTTTTCTTTTCCTTGTCTCTGTGGGCTTCAATTAAGACTTCAGACTCTTCCTGGGTCCAAGGTACCCACTTCCTTCCTTCCTTCTTGTCTTCCTCACAATGCTATATTCCCTAGTCTAGCTGATGTCTCCCAGAGGGTGTTTTCTCTGCTGCCTACTACTCCGCCATCTTCCCGGAAGTCCTATTGATTTATTTATTTATTCATTCATTCATTGTTATAATAGCTCTGATTGTCTATCACATCTCTTCAGTAAGCTGAGCTCCTGCCAGAAGGGCCTTCTCACAGACTAACTGAATATTTTCAATAAGACTTGTGATTGATTCAGTAGGTAAAAGACCCATTCAGGATTTAACAATTATTTAGCATTTGGAATATTTTTAATCAGGTCATTCAGGGTGGTCATTGTTTCTTCTTCTGGGCACCCCTTATTAATCAGGTTCAGACATGCAGGAAATATCTTGCTCACTATGCCAGTAAATAATCTTTGTGCAGCCTCTTCTGTGCAGAAGACCCAAATGGATTTTCATTTTACCTCACAGGTTCCGTCTGACTAGCAGCTGAGTTAGGAGAACTTTTCAGCTCTTTTCCTTTGCCAGGTCTCACTTATCCAGACAAGTTTTTCTCTCTTTTGAAGTTTCTTTGGGCTGAGCTGATTTATCTACAGTGGCTTTTGCTAAGGTACGTCTCTGTTGGTCAGTGTTTTTTGCCTTTTGTCAGTTAGATATTAGTAAATGAAACAGGCCTGACTACGGCTTCAGATGCTGTTTTGGAATAATGTGTTCCTTCTTTTTATGTCCCAAGAAGTGGTTTTGACCTGAGGTATAACTGTTTTCAATTATAAGGCTTTACTTTGTGTACCCTGAAAAGAATTCACATTGTACACTACCCAGAACTGTTTCTGATTCTTTCTCAGTGGGCTTTTTTTGGACTGCAACATTGACAGACGTTCTTCTGATGTCTTATTTGACCCTGTTTTAGATGTTTCTGTGGTAACTTCCAATGGGAGACCACACAAGCTGTGTGTTATGAGTAGTCCTCACAAATTTAGGGATAGCGGTCATATCTGAGACTCTGTCACTTTTTATTGTTGCATTTCTGGTGTTTACATGGTTAGGGTTTTTGCCTTCAGAGATAGTAGTTGAAAGTGTCTTTGTTGTAAAACCCCCGTCTTTAACTTGTAGAGGTTTCCTGAGTGACTCAATCTTTGAACAATTGGCCAGGAAGTCATCCTAGCCCGGGTTTCCTGAACATGTTAATGGCTTGCTTTGGCTCTTCTGCAGTCCTTTGTTTCTTTTTTATGATTTTTTACAGATGAAATGCCTGGTTTAATGTCATATTTTGATTGTGGGGATCCTGTTAATTGGTAACAATACAGTGTTTTATGATCATCCTCAAAACTATATGTTTTAATTTCTGTGCTAGAATTGGTTAGTTCATTAAAAAGCTTTTAAGGAAATACAGGTTCTTTCATTGTTAGATTAGTTTTCTATATGTCTTCTGACACTTGATTAGCCACTTTTGTTTTAAGTTTCAAAAGGTTTGTCTTTTCCTGGACATTCTCTTCAGATGTCACCACACTGGAAATATGATTTTCCTGTTTGTAAGTAAAAAGTGATTTTTGTTTTACCAAATATTCTTGAATTTTATTTTACTTTTTTATTCAGAAATCAATAATGTGTTAATCATATATCAAATGGCCTTTGATTACCTTCTATATCCATCGTTTTTTCTGTATCTTTAAATAGTGCCTTTTTAAAGATTTTTTACTTCTTTCATCTCTGTCAGTTACTGACTTTATATGAGATTTGTTCTCTTTTGTGCTTCTTGTAATTTTGTCTCTGTTGCTCAAACAACTTCACCTGTTTCTTCTATTTATTTATTGGGCTCTGCATGCTATTATTTACCATTTTGTGACTTGACCATACTGTTAAAATATTTCATTTCTTTCTCTTTTTTTCATAGAAGAGATTATTTGTTCCAATTTTTTAAAATTTCACAGTGGTGTGTCTGTACTTTGTGACAATACATTTCTGATGATTTTTTCTGATTTTTTTTTCTAATTCTATCACAATTTTTCTTATACTATATTATTTTTGTGTGAATGTTGTTCTCATTTTGTTGCTTTTATTTGAATCGCTGCACTTTCAAAAACAATTATGAAAACAAAAAGCCTTTCTAAGCATTTCTGTCATGCAAATAATTGAGCCAGGGTGACTTTTCAAGTCACCTGATCATGAGCTGCCTGATATGTAGTAGCAGCTAAATAAAGTAATACCTCTGTTCAAGAATTTAATTCATGCTGTGATTCTGCAGAGACTGGTCGTGTCCATCACCTGATGTGGTGTTTGTGAAACTAACCAAGATTTTGTGAAATGCTTCTGTTGACAAACCAGACTGTTTGTGACAGAAGCATTCATGAACCAAGGTCTTCCTGCACACTTGCCATCATGATATCTACCTTTTATGCGTTACATACTTCAAGAGGGTTTTTACTGACTGCTCTAGGTTTCAAGGTGAAATTGATTGGGGTGGACATTCTGGACTTCACTGTAAAAGTCACTTTCTGACCTTCCAGTCCTGAGTCTATATTGTCTCTCTACTTCCATACCTAGTATTCAAGTCTAGTTGGTTCATAACCTTGTTCAGTAATCTTGAGAATATAATTAAGAGTTCATGAGTTTGCGTCATGTACTTTTATTTTCTTTCATTATTACTGTCTCTAATATGAGAGTTCTACTATTCTTGAAGGTATTAGTAATTCCTGGAGATATCTGAGATCTTTAAAAAACTATACCCCTCTTATCCAGAAACTTTTTCTGAAATCACAAGACTGAGCTTTATAGTTCCTCAGTAATCCAATTTTACTGAAAATCCTTGCTGACTTCATGATTGTTGCTCTTGTCTCTCCTTTTCCATACTTAAAACAACTTTTAAGCTTAATTTTCTCAGCTTACTATTGAACATAACAATAATTGTTTCTCTGACATTATAATTTATTCTGTTATTCGGAAAACTCACTATACTTTGATCACAGTTTGAACACGTCTTCCCAAGATGTGATGTTCAGCTTCAAAGATTTGAATATGAAATTGTCTTCTGTGTCTATTTGTAAAACTATCTCATAAATATTAAATTGCACCTCCTTATGGACCTTTTCTTACATTTATTCAGTTAATTATAAGGATCCTTATAATAATTTGTGTTAAGCTGTTTATAGCTTATACTTTTCATCTCTAAACATATGCATGTGAGTGGAATGTATGTCTTATCATCTATTGAATATATACTTTGAGGATGTGTAGTAATTTGGTAGTATTTATATCCCCTGAGTCTAATATATATTATATATATTACTAATATATATTAATAATTTATTGAAGAATAATCAACAAATGCTTTTAAATGTCTGGAATATATGCATTTATATATAAGCCACATGGTAAAAGATACATAAATAACCAGGTAAATCACAATGAATAGTATATGCGAAGGAATGATGTATAGCTCTTAAAATTATGACCATTAATGAAATTATAATAAATAAGTATTATGTGTATTCTATGAAATAATGAGCAAATTTGTGAAAACTTCTATGCTTATATTTTTTATGAAATACACACTAAACCTTAAAATATGTATCCTGGATAAAATATTTCACTTGGTGAAATCTGAAAACACTACTTGTACCTTTCATCTTCCTTTATGCATTTATTTTTCTTTTTTAAATGTGGCATAATGATTTGATTAGATACAGGTAGCACATATAAAGGTCATTACTATGTAAGACTGCAAGAAAAGATACTATGAGTAACCTAATATTTATATGTTACGATAACACTTTCAGGGCCTCTTTAAATATTTGTGGGATTATTAGGTATTCCTGGAGCACTGTTTTAAGGAATTGGCAGGGAAATGAATGTCCTTCCTGCATTCCACCTGCATGTTTCATAGCAAACTGTCATAAGAAAGCCAGGCTTCCCTGCATCTAAAAGCTAAAATATCATCCTGAGACGAAAGCCTTGATGCCAGGTGAGCGGTTAATTGGATGTCAACCCTTGTCATCAGATTCTTTATGATGGAAAGAAACGAATGATAAGTAATAAAATGGGAACAGGTCCAAAGGTAGAATAAAGAAAAATGAACCCTTTAAATTTCAAACTCATTTGGTATTTTAACCATAATAAAAGACAAAGTCTTTTTACTATGAGCTGGTATATGATTGTTCAATTAGAGGTGTGAGAAAGACATGATTATAAAATCCATCAATGAAGCCTATGACAGCACTGAGCTGATAGTGGAATAACCCACTAGTAGACATCATTGCCTCTAATCTAGGCTCACTGCAGCCTTTTACCATCTGGCATTACACAGAAACTTTGAAATATTATTAAGAGTTTCTTGAGTATTATACTATGTCCTCTTGCATTTTCTTTCATCAGTACTATCTCTAGTAAAGTTAAAATGCACATTCAAATTCTATCCTCATGAAGAGCTATTACCGGGCTGGGGATTTAGCTCAGCAGCTCAAGTGCTTGCCTGGTAAGTGTGAGGTCATGAGTCTGATCCCTGGTACAAAAAAAAAAAAAAAATCTATTACTGACTGGTGTAGAAAACTTGATTGATGAAGCCAAACTTTCTGAAATGTGTTGGATCTCATTTGATCAGTCTGCTGATGATAGTTAATGGCATAACTTGTTTCTCAAAATAGTCTGGATATTACAGACACATATGTCTTAAATTTAAAAATATTTTGTGATTTAAATGTCTCTCCTTTCATTATCTCCTTATTTTTGCTTCCTTACTCCTTTTATTCTTTGAAAAGCTAAAGTCTATTATAATTGCTAGAGCTCAGTTATTAGTGTATGTATACTTAACAGACTTAAAACTGTAGGTTCAATCCTGGTACTATAAATATATACACATATGTCTTAATTACCTTTCTCATTATTGAGACAAAATACACAATGTCCAAAGTTAAAGGAGGAAAGGTTTTCTGTAGCTCACAGTTTGTAGACATTTCAGGTCGTCGTTTGCTGGTTCCAAGGCAAAGCGGCATAACCTCCTCGTGGAGGAAAGACGTCACAGCGGAGAAACAGTTCACAGCAGGCAAAAAGCAGAAGACAGCAAGACAGCAAGCAGTGATGCAGCAAAATGACAAGTGACAGGCAGCAGCCCTCTTTCAGTCCCTTATATTCCATCCAGGCTACCCAACCTTAACGTGGATAACATGACACTCAGGCAGGACACCCTTAATCCTAACATCACTCCATGAATCAATCCCAGCACCACATCCTTAATCGCAACATCACACACTGTAGATCCAGCCACCTCAGAGAATCCCCACCCATGACTATATGAGGCTTTGGGGGGACATTTAAACACAAGCCATAACAATATATCTCTATTGCAGTAAGAGGGAGTGGATTTAATTCACCTCTTTTCTTACCACGAGACAGAAACACCACCTTCCCCTCCTCAAAAAAAAAAAAAAAAAAAAAAAGGAAAATATAAGAAGCAACTCTCATCCAGGCATTGGACATGACACAATAAAAGATGGTGAATCCAGAGGAAAAAAGATAAAACCAGTGGTTTTGTCACTAGAATTGGGGATCAATCTGACTTGGGTGGTTTGCATTGCAGTGCATCTGGATTCTGGGATTCTCTCTCAAAATGTTTGCAAGGAAGTTCACAGAATAAGACTCAGTGTCAGAAAATAGTACTTTTAATAAGCCCTATAACTTTATTAGAGAGAAAAGTCCCCTTAGGAGAGACCCAAGAGGAAGCAGCTGCAGTGGGGTTTGGGTTGTTTTTTCTTTTACTTTCCTGGGGTTTGAGGAGTTCTGTAGTGTGGTTACTGTTGTGGAGCCAACCATGAGTCTACACCTTCACCGCAGGAGGGAAAGTTATCGAATTTATATTGTCTTAGTTGGAACTAGCAAGGTTACCAAAGCCCTTTGGGGCAGTCAAGACTTCCGTGCAAATGCATGTAAAGGACTAGTTAGGTTAGACAAATCACCACAGTCAACATGCAACTTAGATCTCCATAAGGTGTCACTGTGTGGGATCACAAAGTAGAAAACTCTGTAAGAAAAACATTTGAGAGATTTGACTTGCTGTTCAGAGGAAATTTGAAACCTCAAGCTCCAGAAACCTAGACCAGTATATTTTATATAATTTTCTCCCTGGGCTCTGCTTCTAGTCTCACATTTCTAGGTCATGTCTAACTATTGACCTGCTGTGTCAGTGTCACCAGAAGATGCCCAGAGCTTGGTGTAAGGAGCTGAAATCTAGATACAGAGCCCAAGCAGAAGACATACAAGGAGATCGTGGCAGCAGAATTTGGAACACAGAGTACTAGAGAGGAAAAACTGTGTAAAGAACTCCAAATAGTCACAGAATTCTTTTCCCTATTATTCATCAGAATATTCACACTTTACTAGTTCTCCAATCATCACAAGCAATAAGGAAACACTCAAAGTCAAAGAAATAGTCGTCCAAAAGTATTGGTGGAATGGTGGACACTCATACAGGGCATTAGATGATATACGTTCAGTGTAACAGTACCAAACATATTTAGAATTCTTGGAGCATGGGTTGCAGTACTTACGAGGCTCTTATTCATCTAATTAACCTTTAAAGACATAAAAATATCAAACTATTTTAAAGTTGTTATATACCTGTGTCTCAGAACAAAGGACAGAAATATTTATAGGAATGCAAAAATAATAAAAAAAACCCTTAATTGCCTGGCATCTCACCAAAAATTAACATACACAGGAAGAATCCTGAAGAGAGAGCCAATAAAGAGAAAAATCAGCTCATCAAGCCTGACCAAATCTTTTCACACACAAGAGCAGACAAAAGTAAACAGTACCACAATGCATGCTTGTAATCCCAGCACTGGTGGGAATACTGGGAATGTAGTTCTGTGGTTTAAAAAGAAACAGGTGATATATATGGACAACTTAGAAAATTTATGCTACATAATAAGCTAAATGCTCCATGATCCTACACATTTTTCTGAGTAAATGCAGAACCTAGTCTTTGGTTTGCTGCCGTTTCACAAAGGCTCTTGTTCAATGGAACTCGTTCAAGCCAGGGAAAACATTCCATTGTTTCTCATCAGATAAGTCCCTCGCCCAGATCCCTACTTTATTACTTCTCTCTGTCCATGCCATAATTATGAATTAGTCTCAAGGAAAGGGAGTAAAAATAAATTTGTTTGTTGTCAGAATATTCTTTAGATAAACATGGCCTGATGAGTGATGACTTGTATAAATTTTCTTTATCAATGACCAGAATCTGAAAGGATCAAAAGCTCAAATTCTACCTGGACAGTTTAACAAGATCTTGTGTAAAAAATTTTTTAAAAATAGTACGCCAGGATTTAAAAACCCACAGTACTCACACCACTCTGCTTAGATGTATTATATTCTGTTCCAGTCATTCTACTGTACTAGATTTGAGGGCACAGACAGTTATCCCGAAAATAACAGGATATAGTATGGTAATCATCCTTAATTTCTCATTAGCTTAATCTAAAGCTCTGTAAAACCTACACTGTTTTACCATGACTGATTGTAATCAAATCTGGTTTGTTAGATCACTGTTTTATATTGATAGATTTTATTCAAAGCTGTTATGATTGATAGTATCAAGTCTGAGAGTATAGGCAACTGCACTTAAGATGACAAGATCCACTAGACTATCCACTCTGCTTTGATTATTACCTGCCTTTGAAGTTTTATACTGTCTACAATGTTTTATTTTTACTAATATTGTTATGTACTGCTATATTCAATTATACTGCTGTATTCATTTATGCCTGATGATATAGGCAATTCTATTGAAGATAATAAGAAACAATACAGCAATCATTGTAGATTGTGGTTTCATATGACTTTTTGGTTTCATATCTTTATAGGAATTTGTTTTGTTTTGTCTTGCTAAGTTTTATTTTTCCCTCTAATACAGAAATGATAGAAATACATGCAGAGACTCGTGTATGCATAGCCATTTACACTCTCACTGTTTCAATATCTACTTTGTATTTTTTAATTTTGTGACTTGAACAACTATTTCTAAGAGGACAATATGTAATTTATCAACTAGTGATTTCTTATTGTTTATCTTTTTTCTGGAATTCTGTATTATCTCTACCCTTTATATGCTTTTTTTTTCTCTTTAAATAAAAATTTAAAAAAAGCTAGACAGAGAGAGAGAGATGGACTGGCACTGAACCGTAATGGTTAAAGACCTCCAGATTTGATCTCATTAGCAAAAAAAGAAAAGGAACAATAGAGTATTTAGAAACTTAGATGTATAACACTGATTTCTTGTAAGAGTTGAAAGTAGATATCTACTGCTGAATAATAAAATGTATTGTCGTTGTCAATGGTATCATTTTCTCTATTACCGCCACATGACAGCTCTGAGTTTTTCTTGGGGCTGTGCTATCCTTAACATTGAAGATTTGCATGTGGAACAGATGATAGTCTGTCAGGAAAATTAACTATGAGACTAGCATTTGGGGTTTATTATAAACTTCATTATTTAGAGCATTTTTAAAGTTCGCAGCAAAATTGAACAGAAAATGCAGAACCACCCCCACCCCCCCCCGCAACATTCTTCACGATCAATAGCCTCTGCCAAAGTGTATGTTTGTTACAATCAATGAACTCACATCCACACATCTGAGACTTCTTTTTTTAAAAGAGTATTTTCTCTAAAAAGAAGAATATATTTCTGTAGTTTCCAAATCAAGAATAAATAAATGTACTTCCCAGAAACAGCAGATTGATTTGTCATAAGAACAAATTAACCACTTGTTTTTCAAGTCTGTTTTAACTAATAAAGTGTTTTCTACCAAATGGTTTCTGCGTATCACGAATGTCTCTCAGCATGTCTTCTGTGAATTAATTTTATTCCTCCTACATCTTATTTCTCCCATTTTTTATTTCTTTCCTACACTAAGATAATCCTTATGTTGTTACAATGTAGGAATTTTTAAAGCAAAATTAACTCCTTGGGAGAAAGGAGCACAAAAACTAATGGATTATATAAACTGATAAATTAAATCTTACTTAAATTTATTCTGTGGGTTTCCAATCATTTTCATTTAGGGGAGACATAAAGATATACCAAGTGACACATTTTGATATCAAACTTCAGAAAAATTCCCCACACTAGCAGATAACAAAAATTTGAATTGTTAAAAAGAAATGGATTTACACTGGTAAAAATAATTAGGAACCAAGAGTACACATTTTGTGATCAATACATAAACTTACTCCCTAAATTATGCTTTACTGGGTAGAGCTTTATATACAAGCACATATGATTACCTGTTGACCTGTATAATTAAGAAAGTGATTTGCTTAACAAGTAATTTGTAACAAAACATCTAACTGGTAATCATAAGAACAGGCCATATGTTTTTAAATATGACCCAAACATTTGCATAGTGTTTATGTACAATAAATTAAGGCGAAATGAAAAATCTGCTGACAAGAAATAAGTAGCAATAAGGGTAGAGCAATGTATTAAATCCTTCATTCTGGATCATTTAGGTAATGTTCCATTCATTTTAGATTCATGAGTAGAAGGCTTTACAGATTGGGCATGCATACCGTAAATCTGGTGTTATCCATTATTAGTTGGCATTTTGCTGTTTGCGGTTGTACATGTTTACTTTGTGCATAATTAACTGCATAATAGCTGTCCGTGTTTTGCACAGAATTTACACTCAGGCTCTCATCAAAACAAATGACTCCAGAAACTAGGACACTTCCATTAAGTTCCTTGCAATCAGCAATTTCTAGTACAGGTTTACAGGAATGGTTTGATTGTGACTGTTAGTATGTTTCACGTTTTCAGCAGCTAATATGTGTGTTTAATTTAATTTATTGGACTCCTAAAATGCAGAGAGTATAGATGAGTGATGGCAGAGGAGCAGAGCACACCTAAGAATAGCCAAGAAGGAAATTTCCCTGAAAATAGTAAGTGCAGAAGCAGGCTGAGCAGGCAATTGTTCATGTGTAGTGTAAAACCAAGGCTCACGTACAAATCTAAGCAGTGCTGTTCAGGTGTACAGTGTGAGAGGTGAATCCACAAGCTAGAGAAATCAGCATCTTTAAAAGTGGGCTTTCAGAAAAAGAACCACCAACCAACTCTTTTTTTAAATAACAGTATAGCAGTATAAATTTAGATGGAAAAAACTAGATTAATAGAAATAGAAATCTGTGGAGTTAAACATCAAAAAATAAGAGGAATGAAAAGATGAAATAAAAGATAACAGAATATAAGCTGGAGTTTATGAGTTCTCGTTGGTGGTGGAAGCCATAGTTGGTGTGATTCCAGGGAAGGTGATGGGTTAATTCAAATAGGATTTCCATAACTGCTCCCTGTCACTTCACCTGGGATATAGAGTGACTGCATGTACTGGTAGAGCAAGGTGCTGGTCCTGGCCAGACACAGCAATAACCTGAAATTCCACTCGTGTCTACAACACGGTCAGGTAGCAAAGCCTGGTTTACCGGGTGAAACTGCCTCAATAAGCGGATTTAATCTGTTAATGGACACTGAAATTAGCTGCAACCTGTGTGTTGCAGCGTGAGCAATATCAGCTTCCCTTCACCATTTGGAAAAGAATAAAGTCATTAACAGACGTTTCTATGTTGAAGATAAATGCTGACATTTTTGCCAAGAATACATATTGACATTGATCAAGGGTAACAATGTTAATCGTATAACAGTGAAAATTTTACAAGCTAATAAATGGGCAAATTATAACAAAATAAACAAAATAAGGCAATCAAATATAGAAAGGAAGGCCAAATCGCAAGTCTGCCGCAAATAGATTTAGTGAAAGGTTCTGATGCCAAGATAAAATCATTCTTGTCAAGCCCAGAAAAGGCAGAGCCAGGAAGTGAGGAAGGTGAAAAATCCAGGCCTCCTGCTTGAAATAAGTACCATCTCTAAGACTCTAAATGCTGCAGAAGAAATCTTGCTCATTCTATCTTCACTCCATGTTTTGAAAACTTTGCATGTAGGCACGTAACTCCTTAACAAATTCTACTTTTCGTTAAGACTGTGACAATTAATTGAAGCCTTTACCCCAGCACTGTCAGTGAACTGATGACAAGGAACTGCCTGCCTCATGTGTCTGAACCCAGTGACCTTTGTATCCAAGAAGTTCACATGAATTTTTCCCTTTTTGGCAATAAAAGATCCCCTTATCCTTTCCTTGATATTTGTGTCTTTCCTTTTTGTCTGTTCTTGAATAAACTCTTCATATTTATTCTTCTCTGCTGTCTTCTTTCAGCTTTAACAAATCAAATTCAACTATGTCAGCAATTTACTGAACTCAGATTCTCTGGAACATATGATCTGGCTGGATAAATACAATCAATAAAACCTCTGAATGACAGCATTGATGAATAGCGTCATAACCTCTGTGTAGGAAAATAACTATTGCATTATTAGATGAGATAGACAAGATTTAAAAGAATAAATTTATAAAATGAATTCTATTGGAATTAATACCATGAGTTCATAAAAGAATCTTTTGGCAGGTGAAACAGTGGGATGAGCAAAAAAGATAAAAGAGTGAGATGAATTATTTGCAAAGAAACCTGAAGTGCTGGAACCCAGAATGCCTAGAAAATTTCTCACATGATCCAAATAATAATAATAGTTACAATAATAATATAGTGTATTATGCCATTACATAATGGGCAAAAATCAGACCAGACTAAATTACAGTGATTAATGATATATGCATTCGTTTTTATTTAATAAGGAAAATCAAGGAACTGATGGTCGTTTAAAAAAAGAATGATTTTATTCAGGATGTAATTGGGAGATGACATCATATGGTTGGTAAAATGCTGCTCATGTTCTATTTCTTATTTTCTGCTCCTGAGAACCGAATCTAATGCTTTTAGAAGTGAAAATTAGTATAGGTTTCTGCTCTGCTCTTCACATAGCTACCTCTCACACTACATACAATATATGCTAAATCAGGTTTAAATCATACAATATATGATTCTCAGGTTTAAAAGTCAGTACTTGGAGTACCGAGAAAACCTGAGAAACCCTTTTTTTAAGGTTGTGAAGTTACCATGTTGAAATCAGATATCATGGGAATTGTACTACATTTATTCACCAAAACAGCTCTGATCTGCCTCTCAGCCTTCAACAGAGTATGGTAAAGAGCAGAAAAAACAGATTTAGTCAATTCCAGCAAGTGTTTGCAAACTCAAAGGAGGTGGCTGAGATAAATCTCTAGTGGTGAAACCTCTGCCAGTCTCTCCCTTTTCTGCTCAGTCCAGATGAACTGGGATGTCAGCGGGTGAAACAGTCCTCGACTTCCCCCGATCTCCACATCGTGCTCTTCACTCCTGGTCCTGTACTGCTGATCCTGCTGGCCTTGGAGGCCGAGCCGGACACTAGCGCAGGCCAGTGCTCAGCCTTGGCCTGGGCGGCATTCGGTGGCTTCCTCTGACTGAGGCAGTTTATCCTGGGCATCTGCTGGCATGGCATGGAGGTATCTGGAAGCCTAGGCAGCCTCTGCAGGAGAACCATGGTTTTCTCCACCACAGTGGCCCAAGTAGAGAGGCACCTTGGATCAGAACTCAATTACCCCCACGTCTCTTCTGTGGCTAGTGAAGGAACTCGCAGGAGGCCAGTCTGTGAGCTACACAGGGAATCAGAAGGGTTAGGAAGGGGTCCAGGAGGGGCTCAGCTCTGCTGAGCACTCACCATGCTAACCGTGAGTGTAGGACACATTCGTCACACCCGCAAGGTTACTTCAGTGGGTGATAGGCCACATGGGAGCACGAAAACTAAAAGAAAAAACAGCCTTTGACTCAAAGACTCAATATTAACGATGGGTTTCCTTTTTTAATTTTTAAAAAAATTTTTAATTTAGAGAAAGAAAGCAAAATAGAACAAAGTGTAGAAACAGTACAGAATTTCAAAAAAAACACAGTAAGAAATCACTAGTTGATAAATTACGTATTGGTATCTCAGAATTAATTGTTCAAGTTACAAAATCAAAGCATAGAAAAGTGGACAGTCAATGACGGTACAAACCATTCTGTTTGATGAACTAACAAAAACTTAGTAGTATGGTTATTTTTCCTGCACACTTAAACATACACAAAGTTATATCCTTTAGAGCACTTTCCTTCCCTTTCATTACCACAGTATCTGTTATATATATGTATCTATACTATGTATACTTAGACAATAGAATCAGTTGATATTTAATGACTGTAAAATGCACTTTTGCATATATATTTTTAATATTTGTAAGAAATATGTATGGATTTTAAGGAGAAAAATGGAAGTACAATGTATATAAAATAATGTACCCACCACTGTCCATTGTCCATACATCTTTATCAGTATCTTTTCCTTGGCACAATTAATTCCCCTCTGCTTCACCTCCAAGTAAAATCGAACTAAGATTTCCAGATAAAATCCAAGAGGCCCAGTTAAATTTAAATTGCATATAAGAGTTGATTAAAATTGTAATGGTGAGTGTATTCCAAATATTGTAAGACATCTTGTAGTAATTTGTTAGATATGGCAACCCGACATGAAGCATCCTATAATTTTATACATTCTCTATGTTGTGTAGCAGGGATATTTTCATGATATCAAAAGCAAAAATATAAGCTGTATATGTAAAGGTAGGAGCTGATGAAACACCTTATCCATACTTTCCCAGTATTCTCAGTAACAGGAAGAGACCCACTTTATTAAAAAAGAAAGAAAGAAACTAAGGCTCCAAGAGAAAAAGTGATCTGAAACTTTGTGAGTAGCAAAACTGAGAGGTAAATACCAACTTTTACCTTTGGCTCTTATCTGTGATGTCCCTTTGTGAGACTTCAGTTCCACGACTATCATTTCTGCCATCTTATCGCAGTAGTTTTATTTAAAGTATTTGAATAGAAAAATTCTAGTACATTTTGCTTTGGAGTTTCCCTTGTGACCATTATTAAGTTGTGGACGGACGTGATACCTGTGTATTCAAGATGCAAACAGACTTTAAAAAGTCTTTCAATCAGGGAACAGTAGGGTAACTTACCGATGTGCATTTGGGATCATTCATACTTGCCTTTTGCTTGACTTTAACTACCTTGAACTTCTCCTTAATATTTATTGAAAACATCGCTGTTTCTGGGGATTTTCCAAGGTGTCATACTATTAGCTTCTGTTATATTTTTACAGGTTCTCTCGTGCTTACCAAGTACAGTGTACTTTGCACTGTTGGGACAATCTTTTTTTCTCTTGTGTTATCAGTTCTTTGAAAGAAGTACCTGGCTATTTCCTAATTATCCTATTTCTAAAAATTAGCATTTATCAATCAATAAATTAATCTATCCACCCACCCACCAAGCCATGCATGCATCAATCAATTAACCGAGAATGGAAGTGAGGGTCATGCATGGGGTGCGCCACTTGTCTGACTTAATTAAGGGATATGTTGTAAAGTATCTCATGTGTCAGCAGCTGGCACATTTCTTGCCATCCTCCAAATCTAATCAGTGTTAACTGTTTTCCTATACTGAGGAGCTCTCATTGGTCATAGTTAGGTTTACCCAAAAGAAAATGAAATAATGTTTTAGGCTATCAGCCCCCGAGGGATTGTGTTAGCGTGAAGCCATTTTGTTAAAATGTCCATCTACAGAAATAAATGCTCTGCAAATAGCTGAGAAAATCCTATCCACTGGGATTGATATAAAAATAACCTATGCAAGTTGGAAGCTGTGCCTCCGTAGAAGCAGCAGACTCGACAGTGATATTCCTGGTTTGCTGTTGGTATTCTGAGATGAAAGTCAGGACAGCGTATCTAAGGAAAAGTCTCACTGTAGAGGCTTCCTAGTTACTCAGATCGCCCTTCAAAAGAGCTGCTTCAGAAAGCCTTCAAGGGTAACATGTTTGGGCAGGTTGCGTGTCCCCGGCCAACTGCAGACCTGGTGCAGCACAATGTGGACCTTCCTCACCAGGACTGTTCCCTGTGACTTCTTCTCAGCCTTGACCAAGGCTTTCTGAGAAGCATGTCTGTCTGCCCTTTGGCCAGCATGGAGACCCTTTCACTCTTGTGCTCGCAGAGCTCAGTTCTTCAGCATGGTCTGCAGTTTCTCTTCTGTTATCCTCTATAAAAATCTGCTCCAGAGAAACCTCGTGCACGCCTTATCTCATTTTGGTATCTTCATGGAGGGCATTCACTGCTGCATTCACCATGCCCTGAAGGATAGTGGATGTCTTCCTCCTTTACATGTTTTTCTCTCTTTTTAGAGTCCAATAAATAGTCATTGAAATGAGTGGTAAGCAATACAGATCATCAACATGGTTTAACTGAGCTTGAAGAACCATTTTCGTTTTAGGCATTTCATTACCACACATCCAATGGAAACACTGGAAATCTAGCATGATATGGAAACTTACAGCAGGTTCATTATTTTAGTTTAACCGAGTACGTGTATTTCCCAATGCCTGTGGTGCTAGTGCCCAATTTTAGCTGCTTATCTAAATCTAAAAATATTTGAGTTTCAAATGGTTAAAATTCACATTTCAAATAGTTTACCCATTTGTGATATGCACATTGATTTCTCAAAAGCAGAAATGGACAACGATGATGCATGTTTAAAAGGGACCTACAGGATGCACTGGTGCGAGGGAGTTTTAAGTCATTTCTTGGCTGCCTTCAGCTGCATAAGAAAAGCTGATGCTACAGAATACTCCACCTTGCTGTAACTGTGGGTTTAAAACAGCAATGCTAAGTTTTTGCAACAATTCATTTCCAACATGAGTGAAAACTTATATGTACAGGTATAAACAAAAACTGACAACGTGAAAAGTAGCAGCCCTCAAAAGCACAAAGGTTCAGATGAAAATGGTCAAGGGGAAAAGATATTTGGAAGGTAATGTGCCATTTTAGAAATGCAACCCAATCCCCAGATATTTTCATGTTTACTCGATACTTATAAAAACTAGACCTTATAATTAATAGTAGCTGCATAATTACCGTGGATAAAAATTTTCTAGGTGCCTTACGTATATTTTTCATGAGACTGCTATGAAATCTTCGTGGCAGAGAGACTGTTTTCTAATTTTCAGATGAACAAACTGATAAGTTGAGAGAAAAAATATTTTCCTAAGAACACAGAGCATTAATAGATAGATCATTTATTTATATTTAGTTTTAAATGAATCTAGAGATCAAGCATTAGCCACAATACTGTAATGACTTTTCAACCAAATGTTCTGAGCACCTTTTTGCAGACATTTTTAAAAGATCTCACTTAGCCTCTTTCTCACCTTCAAAACTGTTTTCTGGAGATCACTACTAGTGAAGCATCTACTTATTTCCACGTGACATTGTGTGTGGAGAGCAAGGTCTCTATGGTTACAAACAGCATTGAAATCATATATTTACATTTATTTTCATAAGATGCTTCAATTGGTGAGGCTAACAGGTGTATATTATTGATCCATTATGTTGTTTGCCTTTAAAAGAATTAAAATTAAGAGAAAAACCTAAAATAAAGTTTTGGAAAAATATAATTGTTTTATAAACACATAACATACCTTAAGTTGCCAAAATTGTTGTAAAAAATTGGAAGCCTCTGACCTATTCCTGTAAGTTACTTTGATCATCTACAGTATATTTTGTGATCTTTGAACATAGAAAGGTTTCATGGGTCTCTATCCCTAATTATTGATGTTAATTTCAAATCAATGCTCTTCTGATTAAAAAAAAATCAATGATATTTTTCCTCAAGTCAAAAGGACCTTTAGTGCTTAGCCAATTATGTTAGCATCCAAGAAATATTTTGTCTTTATATAATACTATTTCGCTGATTTATAAATCAGCTCATACCCAGTGAGAGTTAAATAAATTTCTCTGTCTTTATGTAAGTCCAACAGTCAAATAGTATATTTGCTTTATATTCAATCATTCAAAAGCTTTACTCTTTTGACTTTTTAATATTAAAATAGCTTTAGTTTACACTGTTCTTAAAACTGCTCCTTGATTTATTTCTTGCTTTGTGTTCCTTCAAGTTATGCAGTAGCCTAATTAGATATTCATTTTAACATTCTGATCCCAGAAGAAATAACATTAACTCCATACGTATCCATCTGGTTATCAGTTATTGCTCATGAATTGCTGCTTGTAATTTTCCAGGGACAGGTGGGTGCCTTTCCAGTCAGGCGATTAAAATCCCTTACACTTTAACAACACGCTAATTAACATCCTCTCATGTTTGTGAGTGCACAGCAAAAACACTGCCATGTACAGGAAATTTCACTTCTTCAATATCAAATGCAGAGATTTTAGATTAAAAGGTAAGCCAGCAGTTCTTTATATAACTACATCTTCCGAGAAACCAAAATCTTTTATCTTCAATTTTATGAAAATGTTTAATTCACACATCGTCTTAAATTTAATATCCATCATTATAAAAAAAATTGTACTGCAAAGAAGTATCTTTTCATCTGCATTCAGAGAAAGGTGTTTCCTAGCAACCCCATACAATCAAAACCAATACTCGACTGAATTATGACTCACAATGCAGTTAGAAGAATCATTTGCATGAGAAAGACACCAGTGTCTGTTCTTATTAGGAACAACAACTATTCTCTAATATTGGTCAGCAGTGGTCCAAGACCAGGCAGCTGTTAAGAGATGGATTTGTTGTCGTGAATTTTTGCCCGAGGAAAGCAAACATCACATTCCCTAGACAGTGGAGAAGCCGCTGAAACCTCAAAAACTAACCCAAATAAATTCAGAGATTTCCATGCCTACTGCATTCAAGTGCCTTGGTTCCTTTATATTTGTTCAAATTGTTTAATTCACCTTTCAAGCATTCATTGTTGTTTATGATAAGGACTATGCAGTAGGTAATGCTCTTATAAACAACAGCTATCAGTGTAACTTGGATCCTTTGTATACACATGAGCTTACACATTGTTCTTCCTTTATGACCTTATCACTGCCACTGTTGCCCCTAAACACAGAATTCAGATACTTGTTTCAGATTCACTCAGTCACAGTCAATATTTTCATATAGTAACAATACAAATCAGAGTTCTAATGTATACATTTATGTTGGAGGAAAAAAAATGTCACATCCCTGTAGAATAAGAATAAATACAAAACTTCAGTCAATACATTTATTCAATTAATTTTTCTTTTTTCTGTGAAAATTAGCTACTGTTGATTTGATTGTGTTAGTCAATGTCCTTTTAGCTTATAGAAGTAAGGTTAAAAAAGAACTGCTCCAAATGAGTCATAAAGTACATTTAGAACCATAGGTAAACACAAAAGTAATCAGAAGCAAAGGAACTGTTATTAGTCTAATATTGAAACCTCAAAATCACAGGCTGGGAAGCCTATACAGAGAAACCCTGAATCTAAAAGTTAGAAACCCTATCTATTTGTATACGTAAGAGATAGCACTTACTGTAAGTGTGTTTTTAGTAAAAAATTTATTCCAGAATTATATAAACAAGAAAGATGAATGGGTAACAAATACCTCCACAAACACAGACTATTATAGAAATCTATCTTAACATTATTAAAGAATAAATTTTCCATTCTAAAAATGAAGGATTCAACCTACCAGTAAGAATGAACAAATTGTAAATTTGTAAATTATTGGGATATTTATTAAAGGCTAAGCTCCGGTTCTTTCTCAGAGAGCATGATTTAAAAGACAAGGACCAATATATATATTACATTTAAATTAGTTAATTTTAAAGAGAATTTACTAAAGGAGCACCTTTAAATAGTTTTCACTTTAGTCAGGGACTTAGCTCAGTGGTATAAGCACCTACCTATCAAGTACAAGGTCGTGAGTTCGATCTCTGGTGCAAAAAAAAAATCACTTTAACAAATTTGTCAATCTTGGATTTTTTTATTTTTCCTTTGTAATGTAAGTTACATGGTCAGTATTTAATAATACCTTAAAATGTAAACATTTGAATACATATTAGTGGGAAAATACAATTAACAACCAAATCTGTTCCTATCCTAGAAAAGCTATTCACAAAATTGGTAGAGAAACAAAACGATTTTAGTATTCAGTAAGCATTAAACCAGGATGATTATAATGTGTATCACAGGCGACCTGCTTAGAAGGGTACAAAAACAGAAAAAGAAATTTCACTTTTTTATATAGTCAAGTAGATATAATTCATAACATCTGTTTTCAAGATAAACGATAACTAGTCCCCAAGTAGGAGGCAGGGCCATTTGTCACATTGAGTTTGTACAACTCACTGAGTAGTCAGGGTGACCATCTGTGTTCACTAATTAGCTTTATTCAAAAGAAAAATAAACTTTGAACATCTTATGACAAGAAATAATTTTGCAAATTTGAGCAAGGTATCCACAGAAATTGCTTTCCTGCTTTCCCACAGAAACTGGAAGAGGTGGTTCCCAGGTCCTTGAAGAATGCATACCAGATTTCAAAGTTTGCAAAGGCTTATTTAGGCTTCTCAAAAATACTCTAAGCACGCAAACACATTTTAAAGATATTTCAAGGCAATAAAAAATAATGTAAATTAAGAAAAGGTTGGCAGGAGGTATTTCTTTTCTTATATGCTATGGAGAAAATCAAACCTTTTATTTGTAATTTGTATTTGTTCTTTTAAAACATAAGATTTCATCCCAAACAAAACACATCCTTAAAAGTTTACCAGTTTTCAATTTAACTTCTCCACCTATACACATTTCCTCTTACTAACAATATTTTCCTGGTTTTATTTAAAATAATTTTTGTTCTTAATCCCTAGGTGCCATTCTATAATATGCTTTGAACAATTTGGGAGAATAAGACAGAGAAGTAAAAAACATAAGTTAGGATTCCAATCTCTGTTTAGGGATAGTAGAGTAAATCTTAATAAATACATAGATATGTATCAATCATCTAATGTATAATTTACAAATTGGTAAGATTGCCTCTCTCTTCTTTCAATAAAAATAACTTTAAAAAACAGAGATAATGATACTCAACATCTAAGAAACACAAAATAAGTAAGAATCACAACAAATATCTCTTTGTTTGAAAACTTATTAAGAGACTTGGGAAAAAGAGAAAAAATTAAAGTTGTTCCTTCTCAGACATGCGTCATTTACTTGAAATTCAAATGTGTCTTAATTACTTTTCTCTCATTGTTGAGACAAAACACCTGACACCCAAATTAAAGAGGTAAAAGTTTATTTAGCTCACAGTTTGTGGAGGTTTCAGTCCATACTCGGTTGGCTCCAAGACAGGCTTGCATGCAGAGGGGCAAGAGTTCAAGGCAGCATAAGATACAAAAGCAACAAGAGCAAAAAAGAAGTGTGAGAGAAGACTCTTTTTGCCCCTTATACTCTAGGGTGAGTGTAGCACTCGTACCCATAATCCCAGCCCTAGACAATGAATCAATCGTAAACTCTAGATTCGGCTATCTCTGAAAAGCACTCCCAAGTCTGCATGAGAGTTTGAGGAGATGTTTATACATAAACTATAAAACTGCCCCAGTCCACCAAAGACTCATGCACAACCCTTTATGCAAAAGATATTCAGTATCATCTCCAAGAGTTGCCAAGTCCTAACAGTTTCAGAATTGCTGAAAAGTCCAAGCCCCAAGTCTCTGCTGCAATATAAGACAAATGCTTAGCAGTGAGTCCCTGTACAAATGAGAAGAAAGACAAATAGGTCCAGCACTGAATGGAATTTAAAAAGTTACATTAAAAAAAAGTTACAAGCAAGGAGATGCAAATGATTGGGACCAAAGCAAGTCCAAAATTTAGCAGGGCAAACATCGAGTCTTGTAGTATTACACGCAACATCTGATGCAATCTGTGGCAAACTCTGAAGGACTTGGCTGCCTCCAGTCTTACAGTGCTTCTGGTAGTAGTAGCTCCCATGGCTTCTTTCATGGGTCTGCTTTGCTCCTTCCTTGCAGTTTTCCTACAATGATGCATGTTCCTGGCTTCCCCAAATTTCTGGGGTTTCCACTGCACCTTTGACTTCACCCTCTCAGCTTCACATATTACCCTCTCAGGGGCACACTGCCTGGCCTTCCAATTGGAGTGCAATTGACTAAACCCGATAACCTTCATTCTGCAGGTGCCTAAAACTAGCACCAGGTGGATGATGCCTGGTCTGCTGACAGGTGGGGCGGTAGTCGGGTTTCCTTTTCTCTTGGCTATAGGATCAAGCACCTGAACTTCTGACTACTCTGAATCCAATTTCAAGTAATAAATTCCCTATCCTGTATGTCATTCCTGAACCTGGTGTAGCCACCACCATTCTGGAACACAGAAGTACTCTGTATTTTTCTTCTCAAAGCAAAGTCTTTCACTTTTTGAGTTTTAAGGATGCAGGGCATAAGGACTTGCTGCTCCTTGTGATGCCTTCAGTCATCTTCTGTATTCTCTTGTTCCTTCTCAGCATTCGAGATCTCCTCAGCTCTATCTTTGTTGTCCATGGCTTTACTGGAGTATTTTTTCTGGCCAAACCCACAACATTTTACATCATCTTACTGGGCTCTTTGCTCTTGATTCTCAACACAAATCTAGCTCAAAGCCCCCAATAAAAGACATACAACCACCTCAATATCCAACTGCTTTGAAATTTTTTCTGCCAGCTTAAATAGTCATTTCCCCTTAATCTTAGTCTCAGGCAAAGTCTCTAGACAGAAAAAATTCAGACAAACTTTCTGCCAAGCCATAGCACACACACTATACTCCAACAACCAACACAGTCCTCAACAAAAACCTCTTGAGCCTGGTCTTTAAGGGCAGGATTTCTATCAGCTTTCTGGTCTTCTGAGCTAAGACCAGAATCTTTCATTCAAAACAGCCCAAGGTGTTCTAGTGCCACTCTTTCAGGAAATGTCTCTGAACTTTTCCAAACTCTTCCCACCAGCCTTTTCAAAGGTTTTTGAACTATATGATCAGGTATGGGCACAGCAATGGCCCCAGGCCCAGTACCAAATTCTGTCTTAGTTACTTTTCTCTCACTGCTGAGACAGAATATCTGACACCGAAATTAAAGAGGGAAATGCTTATTTAGCTCACAGTTTGTGGAGGTTTCAGTCCATAATCAGCTGGTTCCAAGGCAGAGTGGTGTGGCCAAGGGGCAACAGCTCAAGGTGGCAGAAGATACAAAAGCAACAAAGAAGAGCACAAGGGAAGAATTTTTTGTTCCTTATATTATTTTTAGCCTACCCACCCTGGAATGGGTGTAGCTCTCACATCCATAATCCCAGACAATGAATCAATCAGGAACTCTAGATTTATCCCCCTCTAAAAAGCAACCTCTATGGCTCCATAGGCTTTGTGGGGACATTCAATTACAACACCTGCAAGATAACTTCTGTTTAAGCTTACCTAATGTAAGACAGCACGTATAATTTCCATCCAAGAAGGTCTAGATACAGTAAGGAAGAATTATCTGCCAAAATGAAAATAACAAACAATAGGGAAGGTATTATGGCTTTTGTGCAAACTATAAGTGTCAAATTGCTTCACAGTGCACCATAAATATTGTCCTTATATATCTTTTAATGATTTTATAAGAAATAGTTGATTTAATAATTTTAATAATAATATCAACAGAAGTGGTAAGATTTTCCAGGTCTTGTTAAATTAAAAAAATAAAAACTTCTAAGCACAAAAAGTAAGTTTTTGTCCTGATACTCTACACAAATCTAAGGGTATGAACACTGATTTTTTTCATAGAGAGATGTAGGTCAGAATGTTTCTCAACTCTTGGTTACTCTTGTTTTAGATTTCTCAGTTACTTCTTTGTGTTTACCACTTGCTGCTTAACTACTTTTTAACTCTCCTGTGGGTGAGTCTTGAATTTTATTTCTTCTATAATTCATCCTGTGGTCATTTTTTCCCCCAGAAAGGGCCATACTTCATTGTTTTGGAGCTTCAGATTCTGAATGTCTCTTAACTCTCAAGACATAAAATATTGGAACAACAATGCCTGTTTTGAAAGATAACTGAACTATGTGATCAGGTATGGGCACATCTTTGATATGTCCTTGAATATATGGGTTCCACTTTTTAAAAAATGACTGTCTGGTACAACTTAATACCCCCAGGTTATTGCACATTTGTCACTGGATTATCTGAGGTTCGCACCCTTCATAGCTTTTTGGAAATGTCAAGCTAATACAGAAGGCCCTACCTCTTATCAAATCTTTTACTTCATGAAGGTTCTTCTCTGAGATAAAGTAAGGGGAAAGCAATTTCCTTTTGTTTTAAAAATGTGTGTTTTTTGCCAACATTATCGCCTTTTCCTGAGCATTCAAGTATAGTACAAGCCAAGCCCTAAAAATTCTTCCAAAAGTTTCACAGAAGTTCTCCTGATTTTCTCTTTTTGAAGATTTTCCAAATCTGTGCTACTAGAGACTTATGACTTAGTAACAATATATACCTGCTTTGCCAAATGACTGTAGAATTTTTCTCTAATGGAATCTCTCTCCTCTTTTAGAAACTATAAAACATTGTCAAATGTTTTTTTCTTTCTTTTCATTCAAGTGGAGAAAGACATTGACCCTTGAAAGGAGACCTCACAAAAACTGTACTCATAAGGGGTAACTGTAAGCTATTTAAACAGCATATTAGAGACAGTAGTCATAGTATCTGTGAGGGAGAACAGTTTTGGAAACTACTCTCAAGCAGGTCATTGTGCCTGCTAAATTTTGTGTGGGATTAACCAAAACAGATAAACAGATACACACACACACACACACAAACACACTTTGAAACCTCTATTCAGGATGGAGTGTCTTAGTTACTTTTTATTTGTTGGGATGAAATACCTGATGCCCAAAGCTAGGGAAGGAAAAGTTTATTTCTTACAATTTTGGAGGTTTCAGGGTAGCATGGTGGGGCCACAGTTCATAGCAGCTGCAAATAGCAAGGAAGAAACTGAAAAGAGAGAGAGACACACCTTCTTCCTGCCCTTACATCATATCCTGACTCCACCCCTAGGCGGGTGTAGCACTCACAGTACCAATCTGAGCACTAGACAATGAACCAATCACAGTGCTAGATTTGGTTGAGTCCATAATTCATGATGCTTGGGGGCCACTGACATAAACCATGACGTGGAGACAATAATCAAACATATGGAGATCAAAATAGCTGTTTTATTATTTGTAAAGCCAATTTAGAGAACACAAATTCATAACAGTGCCCAAAACATCCTTATTAATTTGTTGTCTCTAAACTAGATCTCAGGACACCCTAACCACTAGAGTTCAAAACACACAGATCAGACACATTTGTAGTTATTCACTGCCTCTTTGTTACTAAATTTAATATTCTAACAGTACTTAATCTTACCTGTCTCCTAGCAGCATGATATTAACTGAAAATATTTTGGAAATGCAGAATTTCAAGTCCCAGTCAAAATCTGTTGAATAGGATCTCACATAAGCAAAATCCTTTCAAGAGGTAAATGCACAGTATTATTTGAGAGTGAGAGTTGAGCATTTATTGTTTCCTAAACTTTCTCAGGACCTGCCTGAAAATTTTTGAATTATTATGAGTCTTGAGTACCTACATAAAAAAAAACTCTATACATATTTTATTTTCAAAGGTAGAGATAAAATGTTAATGATATGTGAAGTACTTAATTTTATTAGAATGTTAGGTTCTGATACATTAGATATAGGCTGAGTCCCAAGATTCCAGTTTTTGTTGAAGAACTTAAGCGTATTATTTGGTTTTTATTCACAATTCTGGAATCTGAAAGTCCTTCTACCCAAAACAGGTTGGAAGAACTCAAGTCTGCTACACAGTCAGAAATTTATGAACAGGATACAAAAATGAGGCACAAAAAAAAGAAAGTTATTAAAGAGATAATTGATCTGCCCCAGCCTGGTGTTCGTCTTGTTTGAACACAGTTTGAAGAGTTCTGTTCCTGACTGTAATTTAGTTCTGTGGTTCATTGAGACTCAGCTGTTTGTTATAAAAATATATTTTAGGCCTTCACTTGGTTTACTTTATGTTGCAGTTCACCATGTAAGGACTCAGGTACAGAGACCTGAAAGGGTCACACAGCGCTGGATTTAGCATCTTAAAAGGCTTTCATTTGAAGACAATGCCATTAGTCAATAAACTATAATTTGTAAAGACCCCAAAATTCACACATCTACCCCATCAGCAAGAGTCCAGTAAACTTCTGTGGATTCTGAACAAACAGAGTCCAAAGGATCCAAGGATGAGACAGTCAAACACAGTGAAAAAGTGTCACCAATTGAATAAAGGTTTCACCTTTCTTTGTACATGAGACCAGGAAAGATGGCTTAGAAGAGCTGTAAGCTTTAGCCATACAATCTGAGGCCATAGAACAACCACATTTTGTTAATACGAAGTGTAAGTTAACAAAATCCTCTCAATTTATGAGCCAAAGAGTGCATGAATATTACTCATCTCTCAAGGAATGTGGCCAACACCCCTGCTGCCTCCCTGAGGCTATCACTCTGCACCACTTGGGCTCTTACATGTTCTCTGGGATTGGAGGTGAACATTGGCTTTTGCCCTAACATGATTCAGAATAAACAGAAAGTTAAGTAGTATCATTCCAACTGTACCTGAGTCTAGGAGTCTACTCTCCAATCTACTTCTCATTTTGAATTACACTCAGCCAGTTTTATAGCACTGATGATCTAAAACAATGTACCAAGCCCATACGTCATAGTAAAAATACAATAGCAATAATATTAAAAGTATTAATTGACAGTCTTAGCAATATGTCCCTAATTTCTACAATATTAACCTTCACATGCTTTAACATTAAGGGAGAATCTGAAATTTAAAGATGAAATCAATTTAAATAGAGCATTATAATGTTAAAAATAAAGTCATTTTCCCAAATATATGAGCCCATTCTAGACACACTGAATCAGCACCTCTGGGGAGTGGGTCAGGAAACAGACAGAGTCCCCTGATAATGTTTCTATTCTGGTCTGGGAACCATATTCTGAGAAAGTCTTTGTTAGGTGAGTCAGGATGGTTAACCTAATAGAAATGAGAGGCTTTTCTTTGAAACAGAAGATGTGCATTTGTTGAGAAGAGCCTTTACTGAAAATGAGAGCTTTTCCTTTCTTGGAAGTCGGATTCCGTTCCCAGTCCAGTGCGCAGGTGAAAGTCAGCGGCAAAAGTTCAGTTCTGGTACTCAGAACTGTGCCAAGTGAAAAAAACAAAAAACAAAAACAGAAAACAAGTCATCAGCGAACAGTGGCTTCCATTTCTGAAGCTAGGAAAAAAACAACTTAATTCTAAAGCGTGAAGTGTAATAGCTTGAGTTCCAAAAGAGTGTTTGGGTTTATTTCAAAATGTTACGTAACATATGCACATTTTTTTCATGTTTCCAGGTGCTAATAAGTTAGACTTACTTTCAGACCTAATTTAAGATCATATTTAAAAAGTAATTTTACTAACTTCATAATGGTAGATCAGAAAATGAGATACAGGCAACAGAGAAACCATAATTTCTGACATGGACTCGCTCCCAAATCCACTCGAAGGAGAATCGCCTTTCTATCTGTTGACATTAAAAACAAAGACAACTGTGCTCTACTCTAACTTCATGGGGCCCTGGACCATTTTCAGATCACTCACAGGATCCAACCAGCACAATTAGAAAAAAGTTGTCTCTTCCTCATAATATTAATCAAATATCCATGTTATTATTTTCCCTCAGGTAAAGTGAAAAAGAAGAGAGAATATATGGAGCACATTACCATCCTAGTGGTTTCTCCCTTTATTAACAAAAAACAGTAGATGATGAAAAATTCTTTCAGAGAAATGAGAAGAAAACATACATTAGTTTGAACATTTCTTGGGTAGGGAGCAAAACGGCTGGAGGAATGTGTACATTTTTAAACCTAGGCAACAGTTCGTTACATTGGTGCAATTAAATTTTAATGATAGCTGGGGTTGGAGGTCCCATTTGACCTATTGCACTGCTAGGCATATTCCCAGAAGAACTGAAAACATCTTACCACAATGATATATGTGCACCCATGTTTATAGCAGCACAATTTGTAATAGCCAGTTCTTGGAAACAACCTAAGTGCCCATCAACTGAGGAATGGACAAAAAAATTGTGGTACTTTTATACAATGGAGTACTACTCAGTTATAAAGAATGATCACATTGAGATATTTATAAATAAATGGATACAACTTGAGACCATACTCATAAGTGAAATAAATCAAACTCACATGTGTAAATACCATATAGTCTCCCTAGTGTAAGAAAAGGTAAGAGTAAATAAAATTTTATGGTAATCATGGATCCCCATTATATTTCTTTAAAGTCTTATAATGTTTTCATTCATTGGTTGCAATGGTTTTATTCTGTTTTGTTTGATTTTATTATGTGTGATGGTATGAACAGCTATTTTGAAGAAAACAAGATATTATGGCAGCCATTGCTGATTTAATATCATCTTGCTCTGAAGTCCTACCATGCTTTTGTTCTTCTATTACCATTGGTTCTATCACATTGTGTCTTATTGGATTTTAATATGTATGACAGTATTAACAAATTATTTATGGAAAATGAGGTATTATAGTAGCCATTATTCATTTCCTATGACTTGGTTTTGAAGTCCTGTAATACTTTCATTCTCTTGAATGGTTTTATACTATTTAGTTATGTTTGATATTATTGTGTATGAAGCTATGTTCAACTATCTCAAAGAAAAGAGACATTATGGTAGCTACTGTTAATATCTGTTTTGTTGTGAAGTGCTGTGTTGCTTACATTGCTCTGTTCTGATTTGCTTTGTTCTGTCCTCTTTTGTTTTATTCTCTTTAAAATAAAATAAAGAAGAAAAAAAATTAATGACATATATTTTGCTTCTTTTTTAACCCTAAAGCAAGTCATGGGAGTTGAGTGTGATAAGTACAAGACTTCTGTATAGTCTTAATGAAGTAGTCTTTTGAAAATATCCCCAGAAAACTGTCTGCAGCATGCTTACGGTCCTTGTCTTCTGCCATTGCTTATGTTGTAGTGGAAGCAACCATCACTGAATCAAGTGTGAGTCAGTTCTCACAGCTAGATATAATTAATCCGGGTTCTGACATCTTGTTCAAGCTGGCTGTTTGTTTCACATAAAAATTTGACATTATAACTTGATAACAGCCATAATCTGGTTATTATTTAATGGGAGGTGGTATTCATCATGGTACAGTAAAAAAATTAACTATAAGAAGAAAAATGTAGCAGATACAGAAAAATGCACTGAAGGAGAAGTCATTCCAGAACTTTATCTACTTTTTAAAACAAGACCTTGGTGTGTTTATGTTCTTGGTTTGCATGAGGCACCTCTGAAGTGTGCATTAAAAAAGCGAGTTACACTTTCATGACATAACAAGAATTATGTCGGTATTTTTCAACTTGCCCATCACTGGGGCAAAAGACGTGACACCAGCAAGGTAAAAGGATGAGAGCTTTATTTAGCTGATAGTTTCTGAGGGTTCACGCCATGGTCAGCCAGCTTCATGCCAAAAATAGTGTGATGAAAAGGTACGGTGGATTAGGAAGCAGAGAGATGAGCAAAGAACAGAGGACAAGATACACCCTTCCAGGTCACACCCCCATAACACAGTGCCTTCAGCCAAGCTCCACCTCCTGAAGAGCACGGTCAGCTATGAACTGATCACTGGATAAGTCCACTGAGGGTATATTTCTCCCATGACCCAATCACCTTTAAAAGCTCCACCCCTGAATATATGAGATTTTGAGGGGACATTTTAGGTCTGAACCATAGCATGAACCAATGTGTCTCTCTCCAAATGTTCCTTCCTGGGTCCTATTTCCTAGTTCAAAAGGCACATGTCTCAAGCCATTTGTACTATTACGTGATTATGATACCTCTGTCTGTTATGGTCTCTTTATTATTTTTGGTTCATAGTTCCTTAAAATGAAATGCATGCTATAATAATGTTTTTACTTCTTAAAAGATTCATTTTTCCCCCTGCAATATTTTTTACGATAATAGCACCAAAAATATGGATGAAAATGCATAGCATTTTATTTTGTTCTGAGCAGCCAGTTCTTAACAATTACGTTATGAAAGACAGACCTCGTGTCAGAAAGTGTGAAGACAAAAGCAAACCACAAAATTCTTGCTCTCAAGGATTCTGCAGTCTGGTGGTGAGGACCAATAGCTACAGATAGACAAAGTAAGAAAGCATGAATATTTAAATAAACAGCATGAATATTTAAATAAACCTTATACAAGGTGCTACCACAAAACAAAACAAAAGAACACCAAATTCTAATTTGGGAGATTGATGAAGCTGTTATATAGTAGGTTTAATTTGTAGTGGGACTCACAGTGGAGATACTTGTATGAACACAGTTAAAACTCATGGGCGTCCTGCTCATGAAGACAATGTTCTCACTACTTACTTAAGGCAGAGCAGATGTGAATTGGGGCCAACTAGCTAAGACCTCTGGCAAAGTGATAGTTTAGCATACTTAAGGCAAAAAGTTTTTTAAAAGAGAAAAAACGACCATATTTTAGAAAAATAACTCACAGAGGGATGTGTTCGTATTGGTGTGCTACTCAATGCAAGGAATTTAATTTAAAGGCCATTGTAGTTACCTTGGTGAGACGTGTCTTACGCTCATTTAGGGGGAAATGCAGAAGATAGAATCAGGAATATTTCAAACATTCAACTTGGAGTCTCATTAAAAAACTGACTGATCAGGAAAAACATCAGAGTTCAGAACAAGGGAAAAATGAAAAGATACACACTGGTAGCATCAGAACAAATGGAGCCATATACTTCATATCTCAGTCTGATATTAGCATGTGTACTGCTCTCGGAAGGGTGAGCATTAAGGACATAGATAGAAACATACAGAGATAAAGAGATGATATGCACACTCAGAAATAGAAACACAAATACTTGCTACGTATAATCTTTGAAAAGATGGGCAATTTTTGAAAATGACTTAGGTATCGTTTTTGACCAGCTGCAAAAATTTCTATCCAAATATAAATATTGCATTCCTACAAAAAATAGTTCTATGTACCTGCATTAAGGAAACTATAATAAGAATACAAACAAAGAAATAAGTTTATGTATGATTATGCATATATAGATATTTAAATGCAAATATATATTATTTATATTTATATACATACACAATTTATATATGTATTTACACACATGATAGAATTGGAAGATTATACCGTGGAAGTTGTTTCACCTAGAACACTCAGACCTCAAGAAATACTACTAGTAAAACAGAAGATAAAATGCTACTACTATTGGTAAAATAAATGACGCAACACTACTAGTAAAATAGAAGAACTCCCCACTAAGGGATTTAAGGGGCACACATTAGCTTTATATATCTGTGATTACTAAAATGTGTCTTATGAAATTTCCATGAAAAGAAATCACCTTTTATTTCTTTCAGGTAATTATAAAATGCATAAAAATTTGTTGTAAAGAGAATATTCTGTTGATCAAAGGAAATTTCCAAACTACTGTTAATCTGGAATCTGGAATTTATGCTGATTTGCTGTTCATTAAGGTTAATAGAGCAAACTCTGTTTTTTGTGTGTGGTAAACACAGAACAATCCCTGTTTTTTGACCTTGAAAGTTGCCAACCAAGCTTCACACATCTCTCAGGGGTGGAATAGCAGAGTTCAGCATCTTCTGTTGTGTAGAATTAATTTCATCAAGTGATGACATCAGAGGAACAATGCATTTTCATCTTTTGATCTCAAATAGAAAATAAAAGTGAAGGTTCTTACAGCTTCGTGCATATATACTATGTGTTCTTCTGCAGGTATTTTTAAATGAAAGATAAATTTAATTTGCTACTAACACAATCTATATTAAGAGTATGAACCATCACATTATACTTTGATATTGAAAAGAACTGAAGATATAGTACTGACATTTAATTGGATGTTGAAAAAGTCTGCAGACATCATTAAGAGATCAGTGTTTTTTCCTAGAGTTGTTTTAATGACTATATTACAAAAACTTGCAGAGGTTCTTCTTAAACCATAAAGTGCATTTTTATGATTCAGAGTATTTTGGCCATACAGAAAATCAAAAGAGCAAGTCGTCTAGGAAGCGTGGATCACCTGGGATTATCTGTTCCAGAAACAATTTTATATGAAATCTTTCAGTTTAGAAAATACTTGAGCATATGTGTGGAGCGACAAAGAAATTTTCTTTTATTTATGGATATAAAATTCAAGAATTTTGAGAATACAGGAACATCCAACAGAAAAAGATCATTGTGACTCCCTGAGTTTGCGTATACCACTGAATGTGTGAATATGAGAAAGTTAGAACCCTACAAACACCTGAGTATATTTGTACTCAGAAAACTTCAAAATATACTAGGAACAAGTACAGAGACTGAAATTTTAGTTATCTTGAGTTCAGATTTTGGTTAACATAACTGGGAACTATGTATCATGTTAAGCTAATGAAATAAACTGTTTGAACTTTAAAAATGTACTAATATAGTGAACTGTATCTAGTTAGCGCTTGCTCTAGTCAGATCATGATGCTGAGCTTAGAGCGTATAAGGGTACATCACAGTGAACCTGAGGAAGACCATGCTTTGAAGAGTCCATGAAGCTTCCTCAAATACACAATGAGTGCTGTATCAGGGCACCTCTCCTGAGCTCTACTGCTGGAAGGCAGGAGTGCTTCCTAAACTTGGAAATGTAGCATGTAGAAACTACCTACAAGGAAAAGAGACATTACATTCAACAGTTTTGTCAAGGAAAGAGAATTTCCAATAGCTAGGAGATTAGGGAGAAGCGAAATGATAAAGAATTTGTAAAAGGATTATATAATAAAGGGAATTATAAGAGATGAGATATAAAACAGAGAAGGACAGACCAGAAGGCCCTTTGATACTTGTATAGATATTAGTACTTTATCCTAAGGCCAGAGTAAACCATAAAATTGCTTTAAAGAAGAAATAAACGTCACCCTGTTTGGGAAAGTTTGAGAAGACTGAAGGTGGTTGCCAATGTTTTTGGAAGGATAGGTGATACAATTGATTACAAATTTTGAAAATTTGTAGCGTAAGTGATGTAACCAGCACACAACTTACACTAGGAACAATGTAAGATCTGAGGGACCAGAGGATTGAATGAATGGAAGTCAAGTGCACAAAGGGAAGGGGAGGAAACAGTGGAAATTAGGGGAAGGCGTCTTCAGAAAGCAAAACCAGCATTTTGATGAAATCAGTACTGTGCTTTACAGGATATGGAATATGGCCAGTGGCAACCAGTTAATTGAAGAACTGAAGTGGTCCTAGGAGCAATTAGGACGGATGGTTGTAAGGGCTTGTGGGTGTCAGGAGATACTGAAATAGCTTTTTATAATTCTCACACCACTTTTCCCACGTAGACTTTTTTCATTTATTCATCTATTTTTAAGTCTTTATTATGGTTAGCCAGACGTGGTGACACACAACTGGAATCCCAATACTCAGAAGGCTAAGGCAAGAGGATTGCCGTAAGTTTGAGCCCCAGGCTGGGGTCAACACTGAGTCCAAGACCAGCCTGAATTATCAAGTGAGACCCTCCCTCAACAACTCCAAAAGAAAAACAAATCTTTATCATGACAAGTTTTGAAATTCAGGCATGAGCATAAAGGAGCAAAAGTCCTTCGCCATTTGGCTGAATCAAAATAAGCTTGCTATGGCCTATCTTTGCTTACTAGTTTGGGGTTACGGTCCAAGGTATCAAAAAATTTTTACTGATCACAGTATTTTTCCCTTGATAATTGTCAGTAAAGAATGTATCCGAATGTCCTATCTTCATGTCATCATTTTATTTTAAAAGCTTTCGCTGTAGAACACTAAACACAGGACAAAAATCAATTACTTCTTAATCAAAGTGCGCTTCAGAGATGCAAAGATTATCAAAGAAGTTGGGAACTCAATAAAGGAATTCAGAACCAGAAATGATTCTCTTGAACTAGAATATAAGATCATTTAGCACTGCTTTCTTTTACTCTGTGTGTTATAAAGGTAGTAAAGCAACTAAAAAAAAATCTCTTATTGGCTCAACCTAAGTACATTTTATATTGTTATATATGAGAGTGATATTTAAAATGTAATGTGAGGATCATAATTTGCTTTTTATCCTTTTCTAGGAAAAAAATTTTATATGATAATAGAAATGACTAGATTTTATAGAATAAATACAGCAATGAGAGCAATTTAAAAATACAAGATGAAAAGAAATGAGAACTTCTAGAAATGGACAACTAGAAAATATATTTTAGCCCAAGTGAGTTTATCCCAGAGCATTGCTGTGCAGTGTGTACCCGTATCCTTTCTGGTTCTGAATTCCTTTATTGAGTTCCCAACTTTTTTGATAATCTTTGCATCTCTGAAGTGCACTTTGATTAAGAAGTAATTGATTTTTGCCCTGTGTTTAGTGTTCTACAGCAAAAGCTTTTAAAATAAAATGACTATCCCCAGGACTGCACATGTCCAGGTAATGATCCATCTTGCCAAGCTGATTGGAATCAGAAGTACTTGGAAGATCAGTAAAGCACATTTCTGGGTGTGTGGAGTGAGGGGGGGTCCAGAATTAATTGACACTAAACCCACAAACTGAGGGAGGAAGCTAAGTCCTGATTGTAGGTGAATCCAATAGGCTTGTAGCCTTATCAATGGAAACAGGAGGAGGAGGAAATTTTCCTGTACATCCAAACCGCTCTGCCTTAGCAGTTGCTTCTGTTGCTCCTGCCTTCACCTGTGGGTATCAGACTCGTTTCTTCAGCTTCTCTACGTGAACTTGTCACAGCAAAACGCAGCAAGCTCCAGGAAGCTTCTGGAACTTGACCGTGGGCTGGGGCTTCATCCTTACCCCTCTTGTTAAAAGGCTTCCATTTTCTTACCCAGAGCAGAAACTGCATCGTCCAGCACGCCTGAGTACAGAGGGCCTTTACGGTCCCTCCCACACCTGATTCTGTAAGCCTGTCTAAGAAATCCCCCTTTTATAATTATATTAGCACTAATATATACATGGTTTTCAACTCAGACACAAATCCAAGCCAATCTAATAAATCCTTTTATATATTTGCATATTCAACTAAATCTAATAAATCCCATGTATATTTATATGCTTTTCAACTTGTTGCATTATACATATGTACATATATATATATATATATATATATATAGAGAGAGAGAGAGAGAGAGAGAGAGAGAAGCAATAAAATCAATTGTATTCTTCTAGAGAATCATAATCAATAAACATGAACTCATTTTATCTCAAGGGAACAAATCCTCTAGGGAGGAAATGTTCTATGCCATATACTGCAGTTAAATATAAGTGTTCATATATTTCCAACATAGTGTGCACCATGACATGCAAAAATATATTTTTTGTCTAATACATGTAAATATTCATCTGATAAACAGATAGCTTTTTAATAAAATGCGCTATGTTAGGTGATGTTCTGGAAACTGACCAAAAGAAGATGGTAAATGGGAATAACTTTAGGATTGTCGCTCTCTAAAGGCTATTCCAGATGAAAGAACAAACACATTACTGTTGTGTTCTCAGAAAAAAAAATACTACATATAATTAATAACTAAATTTTAGCGAGGGTACTAAGAGAGCAGACACATAAAAATCAATACATTAAAGTAAAATCCAAACGCACCAGCCAGCATGAACCTGATTAACCTCATTTGATTTTAAACTGTGCCAATCTACACGAACTAAATTCACTGGAAAGTTGCTAACCCTAAGTCTCCTAAATTCAGGTCCTAACTATTTACTGTATAATGAAAGGGTTACCATTAATCCTAACAGCTTCTTTTGCCTTTCCCCCCAATCCAGAATAATCGAGAAGTTAGGCCACCTGGGGGAATGGAGGCTTTGGAGGCTCTTGATTTTTCTCAGAAGTCTGTCTGGCTTCCCAAAAGGAAACCAGCGCGGTGCTTTTGTGTTTCTAGCCCCCTGGTGGGAAACTGAAAAATGCTTTACTTGGTCAAACTGCTCAGGTAGGCAGCACCCGGGCCCTGAAGATTAGATGACTGAAACTCCCCGTTAGCTGACTCCTCCATAAGGCCTTCCATAAACTCCAGCTGGTGAAGGACAGAGCTGCCAGGACCCCTCTGAAAACCGTAACATGAATCAAAATATACTCCTTCCTATCTGAAATCCCCAGGTTAGCTATTGGTTAAAAAATAAGGTCCTGATTTTTAAATTACACTTTTAATTCCAGGAGTAATATCTGGCTCAACTCCAATGTGCTTTGGACAATCTCTTAGTTTGTTTCCTATTCAGTTTTTGAATCCTGCTGACGTTGATCTGCTTGGTAGCCCAAGACCATTTCAGAGCTTTAGGAAACAAAATCTTTACCATGTAGTTCTGAGGTGACTATAAAGCATTATATTTGATGTATACTAATTTATATAAAAATTTATAGTAAGTATTCCTTAGAATAATATGGAGTGATGTAATTTTATTTCCCATTACCCAAATGGTAATTAGGTATTTCCTTTACAGACTGAAGTTTTGAGCCAAAATCTAATACCTGGAGTGTTCAATAGCAAACATCCTGGCATTCACACACATACACACAGGCACATAATACCCCACACCCAAAATTATTCATACGGTCAAACTCTAAATAAAACAGAAAAATACTAAGGCCCTACTTCCTTGTTAAGTAGCTGAATTAATCTTCCTTTCCAACTGAAAGTAAAACAAACTAAAAATGGCATGATATAAACAGTTCAGCTAGATGTCTAGTGTTTACTAATCAAAGCGAAGAGAATAAGTTAAATGCTTTGAGATAGGCAAAGCTCAATGAAAATGGTGCTGTGTCTGCAGGGAGACATCATAAAGTACTGATAATATTCTGGAACTGTAATACTACAGAGACTCTTCACTGGAACATTTCAACCCGTTTCTTTGCAGGAGGACATAGCTCTAGCAGGTTTGAACTGCCTCTTTCTGATAGTCATCCTTTCATATTCAAATGTTGCAAATTCAGCATTTTTCCTTGAATGAACAAATAATGACTATATCAACACCAAAGCATGGCCAAAGGTGAGGACTACCATGTGATGCATATTTATTTTGTATTTAACATTTTGATAAGTACTCTAAATATATTCTTATTTATTCTTTATAACAAGAAAGCTATTATGATGCTGTTCCTTTTTCTTCCTCTACTAAATTAAACACTATAAATATACATTAGAGAAAGTCAACACCATTTAATATTTTTGGTATTATTACATAGAAACCAGGCTTCTTAATGATTTGAATATGGTAGGTATATCTATAAAAGAAGTGAAACCTTGGTAGAAGCAACCAGCAAACCATAGTTCTTTCACTTTACAGCTCTTGGTTCAGGACAGAAACAGCTGCAGGAAGGTGCAGAGAGGCTAATTCTGTGACATAAATCCAGATATTCTTCTCAGTTAATGAACTTGGGGAGAAACCTGAAGCAGAAAGGGCTGCAAGAAAGAAGTAAGGTGAGAGAGAAGCTCAGACAGAAAGGAGACAGGGAGAGTGACCCCAAATTCTATCAGTGTGGTTGGCCCACGACCTGTCTGACCTCTGAGATCCATTCAGAAGTCAGAACCCACAAGCGAGAATCTAATCATGAAACATCCGTAACTGAGAAAGGACTTATCATTTGACTCTAACCAATTTAACTGCCTGCTAGACCCAAAACATCAACCCTAGCTGGGGAAGGACAATAGAAGAAAGAGTCCCTTTTAAAAAGTTCATGATGTCCAAGATGAAGTTGAGAATTACACATGAAGAGCCAGGGAAATTGACTCTTAAAAGAAATAAAATCAACAGAGTGTAAACGAAAAATGAGAGAATTGAAATTCTCAGGGGAAAAAAAAATGTCATTATGATGAGAGCAGTAATTATAGCCATGCTAATCAAGCAAAAGAAACTGAAGCTCAATAAAAAGCATTAAACAAGTCAAAACTGTTGACCAGAAGATAACTTAATTAAAAATCTATACTCATGAGATAACTTTGTAACCCACTATTGGGATAGTTATAAAAACAGTCTCAATGTTAAAGAAGTTAACAAAGGATTTACAAAGGTAGATGTAAACTAGTTAGAACAGAAGGATACTGAAAACAGAGCATTTTGAGTAATTTGAGACAATATAACTATTGAAGAAAAAATTATAGCCGTAGCTCTTATTAATGATCTAGAGTTCCATTTCAGCATTTGCAGTAGACAGGTTACTCTTAACAGTGATACAATCATGACATACTCTAAACCTGTACTAATAAAAAATTTTAAAAATAAAAACTGAAATAGAGAAAAATAGCAAATATATGTGCTGTGTATAAAAGAGATGAAAAAAGATGAAAGAGGTGGGAGTAGATGGAGAGTATTAAGAGACAAGAAATAAGAAAGTAGTACTATCATCACTGAGATAGAAAGGTAGAGAGAGCTTATGACTTGAGAATAAATACACAGTCCAGGGGCTGGGCATTTAGCTCACTGGCCTAAGTACCTGCCTGGCAAGCCTGAAGTGGTGAGTTTAATCCCTGGTACCACCAAATAAATAAATCAATCAATACACAATCCATTAACCCCTGGATTGGTCAAGAGAAAAGTTAGAAATGCAAGTCATCATCAAACCACAAAGATATTAAAATCAGAATATTATGCATACTCTCATGCCAAGAATTTTGACAACTTAGATGAAATAGAAAAACTACTAAATCTATAATTTACAGAATGTGACCCAAGATGCAACAAAAAACCTAAATAATAAGCTGTCCAATTAAAACACTAAATTTCTGTTTGTTTCTTCAATGTAAAAGAGAATAATTTTTGTCTACAGTTTATACTTTGAGTAACTATTTTGAAGATAATGACACACGGTATATTAACTCATGTTATGCCCTTCATACTTCATTTTAAGTTTTGTTTTATTTTTTCATAAAATAAAAAAACTAAAAAAACACTGAATTTATCACAGAAACATGCCTACTGGAAAACATCTAACCCATGTATATTTCCTGGTTAATTCTATTAACATTAAAAGAAACAACATAACACTTAGGAAATTCCTTCAGAAAAAGAAACAGTAGAAACACTCCTTGTTATATTTTATGAGGCTAATACCACCTTGAAATAAAATTTAAACAAAAGCATCACAAGGAGGGAAAATTGGAGATTAATATTCTTATAAATATGGCCATAAAATCTTAAACTCTAACCAATCAAGCCCCGTAATATATAATAAAGGTAATAAATCATGACACAGTAGGTTTTATCCTGGCAGTGAAAGATTGATTCAACTCTGAAAAATCAATCATTGTAGTTGACCGTAGATAATCGTTTTCTATTTCTCCGTAAACAATCTCAAGTCAAGTAACTAAAAAATACCCATTCACTAGTTTCCAGCTCTGCGCGACCACAGTGCAGGCTGAGGTAACAGAGTGTCTGTGCAGGAACTCAGAGTTCAAAATCAAGGTTGAGTTTATCTGGAGGTTCTGGGATGTGACCACTTCTCAGGACACTCGAAGGTTGTTTTTTGCTATTGTAGAACTGATCTTCTGTGTTTGGCTGGCTGCCACAGATTGCTCCCAGAAACTAGAGCTTGCCCATGCTGCTTACCCCATGACCCTACCCTTTGTCACACCACAACTGAGAATTTCTATCTTGTCAAATCGAGCCAGCATTTTAGCTGGCTGTGTGTTCTCTGCCTCAGAGCTTGGAATCCAGAGATAAAGGGCTATTGGTTAGGTAAAGCTTACCCAGAAAATCTTCCTGTTCAGTGTCAGTCGATGTGAGAGCATAATTACATCTGTGGAATCCTTTCAAGCAACACACACACATTCGTGTTTAATTAAGTAAACATAAGTGTGTACACACCAGGAAATGAGAAATTTGGGAGCCATATTAGAGCTCTACTTAACAATCATATTTATAGAATTAAATAAGCCATTTCAGTAGAAGTAGAAACCATTTTGATTAAACTTCTAGTTAGAAGTATAAGTATTGAAATAAAAATAATTAATTTCAATTCAAAATCTATTCACAATTAAAGTTTCTCAGAACTAATAAAGGAAATTTCCTCGCTCTAATAACTGCACTTACAAATCTTATAGCTAACATAATTAATGGTAAGAAAAGATTTTCTAAAATGAGAAACAAGATATGTACTCTCTCATTTCAGTTCACTAGGGGCTGCAGTGATTAGAATAAATACAAGGGACCCTAATGGTTACAATGAGGTGAGGCAGAATTGCGGTTTGTGTCTAGGTATCTTGACAAAGCTTCATGTGGTCCTATGTGGGGCTTTTCAGAGGTGGCTGGATCTAGAGTGTGTGACACTGGAAATGACTCATTGTGTAATCAAGGGGACTTGGATAAAGGGTGTGAATGCTACTACCCACACTAAGCAGCCTAGATAAGACACAAGGGCTACAATGAGCCATAGTTGTCTAGTAGCTTTTCTACTTTCTGCCCAGCATGAACTGTTTGTTCTCCATGATGCTTTTCTGCCAAACCACCTGACCTTGGAGCTGGTCAATTATAGGCAGAAATTTCTACAAGTTGTGAACTAAATAAACCTTTCCTTCTTCCACTGCGGGTGTTGTGTATTTTGTCTTAGCACTGAGAGAAAAGTAACTGATACAGAGTTTGGTACCAGAGAAATGGTGCTATTACACCTTCAGGAGCTTTTGGAACTGACTTGTGGAAAGTGTTTTAAAAGATTCAGAGATACCATCTGATAAGGTAGAGCTGGAATGCTTCAGGCTGTACTTGATAGGAGAGTTTTTACAGAGCTCGGGAGACCAGAAAGCTGATAGAAGTCCTGTCCATTAAGACTAAGCTCTGGCAGTTTCTGCTGGGAAGAAGAATCACATTGGTTTTTGGACAGTAGATGACCTGTACTATATCTTGGCCAAATGAAGGACATATAACCTCTTTAGTGAATACTACTGAGAAATTTGCTATACACGGCCAAAGATTGAATCTAGATCCATATATTCCACCACATACTAAACTAAAATCAAAGTGGTTCAAAGATCTAAGCATTAAAACAGAAATACACATGGAAGAAGATAAAATAAGTAAAACTCTTGAAAATAGAGCCCTAGACAAGGACTTTCTGAACAGAATCCTAATTGCATAGAGAATTGAAAAAAATCAGGCTCCCCAAATTTAAAGAGCCAATCCAAAAATAGGCATCTGAGATGAACACATAATTCTCAGATGAAGAAATACAGCTGGCAAATAAACATGAAAAAATGTTCAACAGCATTGGTAATTTGAGAAATGCAATTTAAAACAACACTGAGATTCCATCACACCCCAGAAGAATGGCTACCCTCAAGAAATCAACCAATAATAAATGATGGTGGGGCGGTGGGGAAAAGGAATGCTTCTCCACTGTTGGTAGGAGTGTAAATTGCTGCAGGCACTGTGGAGATCTGTGTGGAGACTCCTCAAAAACCTAGGATTGGGGTCCCATTCACTCTACCTATTCCCCTTCTGGGTGTTTTTCAAGAAAAATAAACAACATCACACAGATTGTCTGGAAGCTGCTGCAAGTGATGAGATACGAATCCAAGACGTGTTTCTCTAGCACCATCGTGTGAGACCTGCTGTGTCTGATGAGAAAGAAATCTGGGCTGAGCTCCTAGTCACACCATTTTTCAGAAGCTGCTGTGACTGGTAGGAAGGGGCCAGAGCTGAACTGCTGTCCTCACAATTGACCGGGAGCTGATGAGACTGGCGAGAAGGGCTGAGACAGACTTCTGCTCCCTCCACCGATGGGACTCAGGGACCAGAGACCAGCAGAAAATCTAGAGCCAGTAGGATCCTGGCTAGAGTCTACACACTGGACAGGCAGGGCTAGGGGTGCAAAAATGCCTCAAGCAACGGTAACACCAGGAGCCAGCAGATGGTAGCTAGGTGACCCGATATTTTACTTAGGAACACAGATGTGCAGAATGAAAGTGGGCAGGTGGTGACACTTTCTTTCCTTGTTCATATTTTTTTCTCTCCTTTCATTGTCTTCTGTCCTTTCTTTTTCCTTTTTGAAATGACAAGGGAGATTTCCAGACACAGAAATGTAGTCCCATCACACCCATCCAGAGACAAAGAGCAAACCTAAACCCAGCACAAATCCACCTGCACTCTTGGTTGGAGCACACATGCTGGGATCAGATTTGGACCTCCCTCAGAACTGCAGATGCTAAAGGAATCTCATGACTTTTATTCTTCTATGTCTGATAAATTTTCCACTGGGTCCTAATGCTCTGTCCTGCTGTTATTTTTGTTGTTTGTTTGTTTGTTTGTTTCTTCCCATTTCTTTTCTCTTTTTTCTCTCTGCTTTACCATTTTGTTCTCTTTCTGTATGTTGCTTTCTCTTTGTGTGTGATCATTATTTCCTAATTTTCCCTTTTTTTCTGTTTTTTCTTTTTTCCTCTTTTCTCTTTTTCTTTTCCTTCTCTTTTCTACCTTCTTTTGCTACTGTGCACAATTCAGATCCCTTTGTATCATTCCACTCACCATCTCCCTCTCTTTCCTCAACTATCACACTTGTATTTATTAGGTTTTGGGGGAAGTAAACATTATCCTTTTCCTTTCTGGTTCACTTCAATATTCATAGGCTTTCTCTTCCAATCACTCCATCTTATAATGTACAATTACTTAAAACTTGCATGATCATCCACTAAATTTGCTCCTACTATATTTAGCCCCACTCAGCTCTCCATCCTACCCCTCAAAACCCCACCACAGTGAATAAAATCTCTCTACTGGATAAGAAGACATTGCATACAAGTTCCTGGTATAAATTATTTTATAAGACCACTGCAGGCCTGCTACCAACTTGGTGACCTTGCCCTCAACCCAGGGGGCAGCAGTAGGTCTACAACTGTCCCACTGACTTCTCACTATTTCCAGGAGACCATGGAAAGCCTGCGAGCATGCTGGTGACCCTCCCCTCCACCAAGGAGACCTTGACAGTGACACAGTAGGGCTCCAGATGGGAGGTACGTGGTGGACAGGTGGGTCTAGTGGCCTGGAAAAGCCTGAAGCAGTAGTAACAGTAAGAGCCAACAGTTGCTTCACATCACTACTTCTGGGTTAGACCACCTGGAAATAATCTAGGTCATACCAACTAACTCCACAGAACAAATTCAGGTGACTGGTCCCTGCCCTACACTGCATGACCTTAGGGTCAAGGAGCATCAGGCACAGTGTAGGACACTGACTATAGTGTTCGTGACGCATAAATGAAGCTAGAGAGTTTGAAAAGACCAAAATGTGAACCAATGGGTGAAAATGACAAAACAAAAAAGCAAAATTCAATCTCAGACTTCCAACCCACCCAGGATGAGTATAGAAAAGAACAGAAAAGAATCCAGAAGACACACAAATGAAACTTATGAAAAGATAACAACTGAAGTAAAGAAACAAATCCATGAGACTATAGAGGAAATCATATCGAAATAACCTCTCAGGTAAAAAAGAAATACCATCAATAATGAAGGAATTGCTCAGCACAGCTAAAGAAGACATAGATAAAAAAATACAGGAGCCATAGGAAAAAGATGGAAACTTTGAATGATCATTATAGGAAAGAAATGCAATGCGTGAAACAAATTCAAATAGATACCCAGGAAATTAAAAATTCCAATGAAAGCTATAAAAATCACTTGAATGAAACTGAAGCTAGACTTTCAAACATTGAAGACAGGACTGAAGCTAGTGATCATGAAATGAAAGACCTCTTAAAATTAACAATGAACCAAGGAATAATTCAACAGCCCCAAGATGATGCAAAGAAAAATAATATAAGAAAGGTAGGTGTCAATGAAAAAGCAGGAGTCAACATGAATGACATAAAAAACCATTTGCAGAAGTAATTGCAGAAAATTTCTGAAGCATGGGAGCAATATCTGACATAGAGATAAGTGAGGAATATAGAACTACAAACAGCCACAACCAAAGTAAGTCAACAAGCAAACATACGAAAGCAAGATCCCAGAAGTAAAGCACAAAAACAGAATATTAAAAGCTGTTAGAGAAAACAAACAGATCACATATAAGGGAAAGCCATTAGAATCACAGCTGGCTTCTAAACACAAACCATCAAGTCAAGAAAGGCTTGAAATCTTTGACTTCAAGCCCCAAAAGAAAACAGCTTTCAACCCAAATTGATGTACCCTGCAAAACTATCTTTCAAAATTAATGGAGAAATAAGGTGCTTCCAAGATGACAAATGAAGAAATTCATGACCAAAAAACCAAGCCTAGTAAGAATACTGAAAGATATTTTAGATGGAGACAACAATGCCCACAATTCTAAGATCAATGTCCCGCGGAGACCACCAGGCAGGACAGGCAATTAAACAGAGAGGAAAAAACAGGGAACCAGCAACAGGAAAATAACATGACAAAGATAAGCCAATACATATCAGTTATAGCCATCAACACAAATGACCTCAATTCACCAATCAAAAGAATCAAATGGGCAGAATGGATCAAGAAACACAATCCAACAATATGCTGTATACAAGAAACACATTTAACTCAAAGAGAAACTCATAGACTGAAAATCAAAGGATGAAAAACAAAATGCCATGCAATAGGTACCCAGAAAAAACAGGAGCAACTACCCTCTTTGTAAACAATATGACCTTAAAACTAAAAATGATCAAAAGAGATAATGAAAGTTATTGCATGTTCGGGGAGAAATAGAAGAAGAAAAGAGATCAGTGATAAATGTGTTTGCACCAAATATGGAAGCATCCAGCTATATAAGACAAATATTAATAGAGATTAAAAATCAAATAAGTAATAATTACAATTGTAATGGGACACCTTAATACCTGATTATCATGAAGAGATAGATCAACTAGACAAAAAACAGCAAAGAAATAGCAGAACTAAATGAAATATGTGGACAGATGGACTTGATAGATGTCTAAAGTGTTCCACCCAACATCAGAATATACATTCTTCTCTAAAATAGACCATATACTAGCCCACAGAACACACTATAAAGCACAAAGGAACTCAAATTATCCTGTGCATTATCTAACCATAGGCAATGAAATTGGAAATTAATGGCAAAAGAAACAACAAATCGTAATGAACACATGGAAATTAAATAACACCCTCTTAAAAAACCGATGGATCACAGAGGAAACTAAAGAAAAATTTAAACAATATCTACAAGCAAATGAAAATGCAAATACAAGATACTAGAACCTGTGGAATGCAATGAAAGCAGACCTAAAATTTATAACAGTGAACTCTTACATCAGGAAGACAGAATGAACACAAATAGACAACCTGAAACTACACCTCAAACATCTAGAAAAAGAAGAAGTCAAGTCCAAAGTCCAAAGAAGGGAAGAAATTATAAAGAACAGAGCAGAAATTAACTCAGTTGAGACAAAGAAAATAATACAAAGAATTAATGAATCACAGAGTTGGTTATTTGAAAGAATAAATAAAATTGATAAGTCCCTACCCAACCTTATCAAAAAAAGGAAAGAAATAACCCAAATTCATGCATTAAGGAATCAAAATGGTGAAATCACTACAGACCCTGCAGAAATACAAAAGATCATCAATGCTTACTTCAAAAACCTTTGCTTTCATAAGTTTGATAGCACAGAAGAAATGAACAGATTCCTAGAAACATATGAATTACCAAAACTGGATGAAGAAGATGTAAAACTGCTGAATAATCCAATTTCAATAATTTTAATTCAATAATGAAATTGAATAATTTTAATTCAATAATGAAATTGAAAATGTAATTAGAAACTTACCAAAAAGAAAAGCCCAGGTCCTCATGGATTCACTGCAGAATTCTACAAGAAATTTAAGGAAGATAATGTCAACACTTCTCAAACTCTTCAATGAAATTGAGAGGGAAGCAATTCTCCCTAACTCATTCCTGAAAACAAGCATTATCCTAATACCAAAACCAGAGAAAGATCCAACCAAAAAAGAGAGTTCCAACCAGGTCTGCAGAATGAACCAGAAGCAAAATGCAGAGCCAAACAACAAAACAAAGCAATAAAGAACTTTGTGGTTTGGCTACAAAGGAAGCATGCTTACAGCGGGGACCAAGAAGAATCTGACTGGTAAAAAGATTAGCATTATGCAAAAGAAGTTAATATATTGCAGTAGGACAAGAGGAAAGTAGCCTGAGAACATCCCAGAAATCAGCCAGAGCCCACCCATCACAGGCTCAGGGGTGTCATAGGATATATTCCTTTGAAAGACTTTGCTTTGAGAAAAGAACTCCAGGGTCTCCTCACTCAGGGCTATGAAAGGAGTTATAACTCCAAGTTTACCATCCAGATAGGCACAGATCGCTGTAGCTTTGGTCCCAGTGGTGATGATTTTATGAGCATGCCCGACGCAAGAGTTGTTGCGTCAGAGAGGTGTCCACCAAGATTTGAAAAGAAAGCCTAGAAGAGCAAGCAATGTGGTGTGACAGTGCAACCTTCCTTACCAAGAAGCCCTGAGAAGGTGATGTGTGAGTCTGTGCATCTAAAGCCAAAGGTACAGTGCTAGAAGCTGGAGATGTCAGAAATGTAGAATGTCTTCAGAAGAAAGCCACAGGCAGCGAGCAGAGGTAACCGGATGGAAGCTATGCAACGTGCAGTTCGGAAAAAAATATTGTGGTGGAGGCGGAGTTGCCAAGTCATGTGGATCTGTAATCCATGCTGGACATAAAACTCCTAGGTTTAACATTTGTCCTGCTGAATGATGATTAAACTATTTTCTATTCTCCTATTCCCTTCTTTTAAACTGAGAACATTTACCCTGTGGCATTGTATATTAAACATATTTCTATTTCTACTTTTACAAGGATTGACAGTTAAAACTTAGACTTTTGAATGTACTGGAATATACTGCAACAGTTAGGAATTTGGATGTTCTTGAACTTCACTCAATGTATTTGGCAAATAGATAAATGAACCCTTTGGGTGTCAGGGGGAGGATGTAGTGGTTTAAATGTAAAATATCTCCCAAAAGTCCCATGTATTCAGAGGTGGGCCTTTAACAAAGTGATTGGGTCGTGGAAGGGTTAAACTCATAAACTGACTGATTCATTGATGAGTTCCTAGCTGAACACAGTACTGGGAGCCATGACCTCATTAGAAGAGATGGATTACTTGGCCTTTGAATGGCATATCTATCACCCTGGCTCTCCCTCCCTCTGTCTCTTAGCTTCAGGACGCTGAACAATTGTCCACTACCAGGACTTTTCACCAAGCCACATCCGTCTCACCATCAGCAGATCATAGACTGAAACCCTAGAGACTGTAAACTGAAACACATTTGTTTTCCTAAAGATAAGTTGCTTGTGTGTGTTTGGAGTTCTTTCTGTATCTTCTAATCTGTTCCACTGATCCTTGGAATGTTTGTTTGCTTAGTTTCTTTATCACAGTAGCCTTGTAGTGTAATTGGAATGAGATACCTCCTGCCTTGTCTTTGTTGCCCAGAATTGCTTTTGCTATTCTATGTCTCTTCTGGTTCCAAATAAATTTGAGAATTGTTATCTCTAGTTCTGTGAGGTATGCTATTGATATTTTGACCAAGATTGCATTAACTCTGTGTATAGTTTTGGGAGTAAGGCCATATTCACTCTCTTGATTCTTCCTACCCAGGAGTGAATGATAACTCTTCTCTGATACCCTCTTTGATCCTCTTTTTCAGGGTACCATAGATTTCAACACAAAGATCTTTTACTTCCTTCAATAGATTGATTCACCTTTCTTTCTTTCTTTCTTTCTTTCTTTCTTTCTTTCTTTCTTTCTTTCTTTCTTTCTTTCTTTTCTTTCCTTCTTCCTTTCTTTCTTTCTTTCTTCTTTCTCTCTCTTCTTTCTTTCTTTCTTTCTTTCTTTCTTTCTTTCTTTCTTTCTTTCTTTCTTCCTTATTTTTTTTCTTTGTTATTACTTGTTCTGAAAGATGTGGTTTCCCTAATTTCTCTCTATTGGTTAAGACAATGGTAAATGCTCAAAAGGTAGCAGTTATTACCTGTTTAAATAAACATTCATATTTCCTCATGTGTAAGAGGATTATAATACCCTATCACAAAGGTTATTCTGCAGTACATAGGGTCAGGATCTCAATCTCAAAACATGTGCTTTTACTATATCATGTTCAGAACATGTTTTTCTCTAAAAGTGAACCATAGCTACTCCTGTACTTAATTTCTTGCATTTCTTTCTGTTATCTCCAGAATCTTGACTGCAACCTGTAGCATTAAAGATTCCAGTTTTGCCTTGCTCAGGTACTGCCAACAGCCAAGCCAGAGGAAAACGAGATGGAACTTCTACACCTCATTTCCTGCCACTTCTCACCAGTATCTAAGACCCTCGCCTTTTCAATATCTTGTAATCCAGAGCAGCTGATTGACTTTCAGGGACTAGAAGGAACAGATAACCTTGGAACAGTTCATATAAAATTTTAGCATTGAGAAATGAGTTTTTCAAATTGTGGATAAATTAATTCACTGATATCCTCAATTACATGTCTTCAATCCAGGAATATCTTTGTGAATATCAGACATGTGATAAAATTTTCCCAATTAAATACTTTTGGACATATATTTCACCATGAAGAATTAAGTAATTAGTAAGGAAGTCCTCTGGGCCATCTCTTCATGTGTGGCGGGTGCAAAAAATAATCCAGTATAGACCTGTGACTCATAGCACTCTGGAAATGCAAACCAGGAACAGACAGAGCTTCACAGCAAAGATAATGTGAAAGCATTCCTCTTCCAAACTCAAGATAAAAATCATTGCTAAATTTGCAAGAAAAGAATAATTGTTTTTATGCTAATAAAGTGGCATAGGTGGCTAGAAAAATATGGTTCTATTTTTAACATAATAAACAAATCCCAAACTAATTTTGTACATAAGTATTCATATATGGATCTATGGTAATTAAATAAGATGTCACCAATGCATAATTATCAGGTTTAATCGAACATTTTTTAGCCTCTTTATGTAAAATAATTCACAATATGTTAATTATTTATTATGTAACTAAAAGAGTTTTTTACATCAAGTTCATTTTAATTCTACAAATTTCATTTTAATAACAAATGATAAAGTGACTATGTATAAATTTAGTAATACTGTGAGTTTTAAAAATTGGAATATAAATATATAATGGTACATGTATTATTTTTTCAGTGATTTATAAATGCCAGCATCAGATGTGTCAACAGCCTGTATGGTTGCATTTTTATTTTTTAAAAAATATGAAGTTTTGCTTGCAGTTTAGAATAAATTAGCAGTGGGTTTGTTCTTGGCCTGTGTATGAGAAAGTCCATGCATATATTAACTCATATTTGCCCCTGCTACTAAAATAGATATACTGTTTATAATTATGCACACTTTGTGTTATGCATTGGCAAAACACATCTATTATGGTCATTATGTTCTCTTTTCCTGGTAAAACTTCTCTATCACCTACTGGTTAATATCTTATCTTCTAAGAGAATAAATTTGTAAATTTCTTGTATACTATATCACTCAAATATTAATTTCAGGATTTTTGATAAGCTACTATGAGAAGAGTCCATAGCATGTATTTATTCTGAGGATTAATAGTCACTCAAGAAAGCATATGTAAATTATTATCAAGAAAAAGCAATAATGACCTATGTGATTCTAAAATCACAAAATAAAGAAATTACATCTGGTTAAAGAAAATGTAATTCTGGCGGGCATGGTGGCGCATACCTGAAATTCCAGTACTCGGGAGGCTTGAGACCAGCTTGGGTTACTAATGCCACTGGGCTAAATCCCCAGCCCAGCCACCAAGAATGCTTAAGGCCAGCCTGAACTGCATAGCAAGACCCTGTCTAAAAAAAAGAAAAAAAAAAAAAAGCAGTAAAAGAAGATGTAATTCTAACCACCCTCTTCCTATTTGAACCCATTATGAAAATTATTTCAAAGATATAAGATAAAGAAGTAAATGATAATTTTAAAAGGTAGGTATATTTTCTCTATTTAATGCTAAGTAAACTTTATTTCCAAGACGATATTATTGGTATATTGTCACATCAACCCTAAGATTCACAGGACTAGTCTTTTTAAAATACTCTGAGAATAAATGGTTTTTGCTACTTTTCCTTTTGACCTAGAGCTCAGACTCAAGACCTCAGAAGAAAGTTATCTTTCAGGTGACGCATCTCAGGTTCCACTTATTGAAATACACTGTCACTTTCAGAGGCAATTTCTATAACTGAAGAAAAAAGTCAAAGCATTAGAGAGTTTTCAGTTTTTATACTTTATGAAAAGTAGTACAATCATATTCAGAGTTTATAGAGAATAATATGTTTTAAAAGATGAAAAGTAAAACCATGCAACGTTTATAGTTTGAGAATCGCTTTAATTTCTTTTACAATTAGAATTAATAAACCAATGACAATGTATCAAATATGGCTTGAATCTTGATTCATAAAGTAACATTTGATATCAGGTATTTGATAGAAAATGAAAGTTATTAAGTCTTTCTTGAGGCACTTACCAGTTGAATTTTGTGTGATTGAAATCAAATGCATAATAAAGAAAATATGAAAAATGTTAGAAGACTGACCATGTTTAAAGAATTTTGGAATTTTGATTGTGGTTCTGTGGCTTTCTCTATTTTTCCTTAATATTGTCAAATAAATTCAAATTTTAAAATCAGTAGGATGTTGATTTTACTGCTTTCAAATTTGTTTAGGTCCCAGATATAAAATACAGGCTGTATATAGTTAGTAGGTATAGACTGAGGTGCTTTGGTTCATAAATTTCACTTGTATCACAATTCTGGGGAAGATGGTCAAGGTCATGTTCATCAACCAGTGCGGAGTTCCGAGACAGGAGCAAAACTTTGCTGAATGCTTCTGGTTGATAACTGAATTGTTAGCAAACAGAAGTGTTCATGAGCCAAGCCTTTCTACAACATGCTTTTACTATTAATCAAAAAGGCAATTACCTTCAATATTTGAATCACTGAATATATGAACTTGTTCCTTCTTACAGCAGCTATTGATTGCTGAAACTCTCTTTTGCACAGCTATATTTTATTAATATGTGTATCATAATCTAAATCCAGTCACTCTAGTTTAGCATTTTCCTAATTATGTTTCCTCAATTTGTCTCTGTAGAGGTTTTAGCTGTTAGCATTAAGTTTGAATCCTGAAGTTTTTTGAGGGGTATGCGTGGCTGTCTCTATTAGTTTCTGCAGAGACAGAGATCAATAGAATTGACCATATCTGAGTATATGTCTTTCAGAGAGATAGCCTGTGCTATATGCTGATGTTTTGGTCAACGATAGAACACATAAGTGACAGTGGTTCCACAGATTCATAATCAAGCTGAAAAAATCCCTATTACCTAGTGATGCCATAACCACTGTAAGACTGTAGAAAATATATTACTCGGGTGCATGTGGGGATTTTAGCAAAACCGAACCTAATGCACTGCCAGTCAAATGAAAGCACAGAATGCAATTATGCACTGTACATACTACTTGAAAATATTAATATATGACTACCGTTGTATGATGCATTTACAACGCTATGCTTTGCATTGTTATCTTAAAATGTATCCTTCTACTTACAAAAATACTTGCAAAAATATTTCCAGTAAAGTAGCAAACTGTGATGTAGTAGCACCTTCATTAGGGATGTGCTTATTGCATTCCTTGACTACATCAAGAGAACATCAAATCCTCAGTGTATATTTTTGTAAATATATGCTAGATGTTCATACAATGATGAAATACCCTAGCATTGATAGTTAGGCTGGCAGACTAGAGACCCATGAGATAGACATAGTTTCAATTTAATAGCACCCTGTCAGTAAAATTTTTCTTCATTGAAAGAGATGTCTTTTACTATTAAGTCCTTCCAAAGACTGAATGATACCCTGCCACATTATGAAGGTCAAAGTCCTTTACTGAAGTCTACTGACCCAAATGTTTATCATGTCTAAAAAATTCATACAAATACCTAGTTTAATATTTTATCAAATATTTGGGTACTGGGGTCTAGTCAAGGCAACATACAAATTAGGCTCTACAGTGTAAAAGAATCGATCAACTTACTACTTTTCAAATGTATGATGGTTTCTAAAGTAGCATTTTCAGTGGAATCCATACCTTGAGTGTTGAAAGTTGCTCTTTCCCTGGATTAATGATACATGTTTTGGCACTATTTTTTTTTTCTGGTACCTGGTGTCCACCTCATGAAATTGCATTTTCCAAGCAGGCCATTGAGCTATTCGCCCAGCCCTCCCATGCTTCAGGCTGTGGGAGTGATCAAGAGCCCTATGTCTCAGTCAGAAAGGCAAACTCCTGATACTGTACAGTGCACGCTTCTGTTTGACTATAGCATTTGGTAAGTATATTAAATATTTTTTTGCCTTGCAGTATTTTCAACTTATGGCACTTTATCTGGTCCATTGTCAGTGGAGGTACATCTGCCTATGTTTATATATAAATGCATATATTTAACCGTTAATATTCATTAACATGAGTTGAAAGTTAAAACAAATTATATTTTTCTTAATGTCCATTCTTCAGGACAATTTTACTTTCTCAAGCCATCAGTATCTATTAAGGGCATAATTATATCTCTCTCAAATCTCTATATGGAAGCAAAATTCATATGTGGATTGTGAGAGGGTTTGGAGACAGAGACTGTTAGTCTTTAGTGACATCAAAAGGAGGTTTGTAGCATGGGATTTTATCCAACACGACTATGTCCTTATAAGAGGAATATACAGATTTTGGACACAGAGTGGAAAGGCAGTTTGATGTTAGGGGAGAAGATAGTGACCTGAAACTCAGCGAAGGAGCTGGACTGCCTTGATCTCAACCTCTAGCCTCCAGGACAAGAAAAAAAATAAATATCTACTTTCCAAGAAACGTTTTAACTTTTTTTTTTATTTTAAGAGAATAAAACCACACAAAATGAAACAGAATAAGCCAACAGAAACAAAACAGTGAGAATAATACAGGACTTAAAACAAGATAATTGAAAATCAACAATGGCTACACAATACCTGTTGATACCTTCCAAACAGCTTGCCCATACCATCAGATATAATAAAATCAACCCAAACAAAGCAGAATAAAGCCAATCAGACAAAAGAATAGGGAATTAACAATGGTTTCCATCTTCCCTTTTTAGACATTTCCTCCCCTTTCACTTTCACAATATCGATTGTACATTTTGGATCCCACTAACTTCTTCAGTTTTTTATACTAGGAGACAACACGATGTTTACCTATGTAAGTCTGAACCATTTCATACAAGACCATTTACCTACCAAAACCTCATGATTTTCCTTCTTTATAACTGAGTAGCTTTCCATTGTATAAAAATACCATATCTTTCTTAACTGTTCTGCAGTTGATGGGCAAGTTACTCTTGCTTTTTTCTGGTGCCCTGTCACATGGAGCATTGTTTACTCTACTTTGATTTTCAATCCATGAATTTCTTTCAAGTTCCTGTTTTTCTTCTATCCCACATATTGACAAATCTTGTTTCTTAATCCACTCTGATGGTGTTTGTTTTTATAGGTGAATAGAGACCATCTACATTAATGATTATGCACTGATAATCCACCATGCACTCATTTGTCTCTGTCATGCTTTTTTCCTGGCATTGGCTACAAACTTTTCCCCACCGTTCAACTGCCTGGTCTCTTTAGGTCATTTGTATTGACACCTGCTTTTTCATTGATACCTATCACTGTTAAATTATTTTTCCTTGCATTATCTTGCAGCTGTTGAACTGTTATTTCTTGGTTCCTTGTTATTTTTTAGAGAGCTTTCCTTTCATGAGTACTAGCTGCCATCCTATCTAAAAGGTCTGAAGGTCTGTCTTCGGTTTCTTTCAAAAAGTATTGCCAGCTTTCAGTGGAGTTTTTAATTTCCCAGATATCTGTTTAGATGAATATCAAAGACCAAGAAGGCACTGCCAGACAAAAAATATACAAAATGCTACCTGAGTACGGTTGTTGCAAAGGTGATTTAAATTTCAGTATAGCAATAAATGAAACCAGAATAGTAACACATCATAATGTTTTTAATAAATTTGCAACCTCAGTCTTAAATGATTCAGTCACCATTTCTCATGTACACCATCAATATGAAGGGAAGACAAAAGTTTACCTATATGCTCTTAGAGTTACAACTAACTGGAATTGAGAATTAAATTAATACAGAACTGTTCAAACAAAGCCAGGAGTATAAATTTATTTAACATAAATATTACAAGATAAGGGAGCATCCATAGAGAAATAAAGACCCAGAAACCCAGACTTAAACATTAGATAATAAAATGGGCAAAGTCATAGACAAAGTTGTATAAAAGCAACTAAATTACCAGAATATTCTAGGTTAGAGTTATTTGACAAGGTTTAGTCTTGTCTTTCATGATAACGATGCTGTTTTCCTTTTGATATAGAAAAGGCATCTTTCACCTAAGATTTTCATCTCCTGCTTTTAGGAAAGCACAGAGAAATGCAGAGTAATCTTGCATCTGCTGTGTTAAAAGTGCCTTTCACTCAAAATAATTCACATGCCAAAATGACAAATTTTGGGGTTGTATTTTCTGAGTGGTGTATTTTGCGGTGGCATGCTCTAAATTCCAAGTGCAACATCTTATGTAGAAGGGCTAATTAAATTAATTAAATAACCCTTATACTGAAAGACTTTTTAATTAAACAGACCAAACTAAAGCAGTATACACACAAAAGTTCAATGTCTCAGTAAAAAAATTTGTAAGACATAGCTGTTTTGAAAAGTGTATCATGTAATAATTTTAAAATGTTTCTCCTTTGTAACATGGAAGAAAAAATTTATTTTATATTACAATGGAGTTTTCATATACAGACACTCAAAAGGCACTAGTAAAACAGAAAGAAAAACAAAATGTCATGAACCAGTGATCTGTTAGGAATGCAATCTCAGCACTTGAAAGGCTGCAGAGGATTGTCAGGAGTTCAAAACCAGTTTAGGCCTGATAGTGAGTTCACCACCAGCCTCAAAATACACAGGGAGACACTGTCTCAAAGAAACAAAGAAACTGAAAACCATTTTTTTAAAAATAAACTCTTAGCTCTTAAGTTAATCCATAAGGCGTGGTTGAAAAATAGAGTGAATGTTTGAATTAAAAATATTAGTACAGTAAAATATGAATAACCATTAATCTCCCCCAAATAACCCAATATTTTAAAAATATACTTAGCCTACAGTTTGTTTCTATCTGAAGAAGTTCTCAAAGTTTTATTTTGTGAGCATCTTTACTTGTGCTGTCCTTGTTGCCTCACTGCGTGAATTGAGTCAAAATGGGTATGTTTGTGGTTACTTTGATTTGGGGGAAGAATTAAAAAGGTAAACCATGCCAGATACAGTGAGCAGTGGATGAAGACTCATGGTGATTCATCTTTCTTTTAGAATCTGCCATTCGGTTGGGTAGCACTTAGTATAAGTATTCACAGTACATTTTTATCATACTTTGTAAAGACACTCATAAAAGAGAATTTCTAGAACTGTTTCAGAAAGTGGTAAGAACTGTGGGGATAGGTACATTAGAATTGAGGTGGAATACTTTGACGGAAATCAATGGCAATCTGTCTAATTTCAAAGTTCATGGTATACTTCGATCACAGCTTGTACGTTCTTCCATTTACATTTTACTCTTAGCAAAAACATTAAATTTGTAACTCATCACTAATGGGTTACAGCCTGAAGTTTGAAAAGCACTGTGCTAAAAACTATTAGTAGCAGCCTGAAGACTTTCATATAAGAGATTAGGCGATAGGATGACAAAAAAAATAACTGAGTCTGAAATCAAAAGATCTTGATTAATACGGCGTTCTGTATACTGACTTTGTGAGCTACTGGAAGTCATTCAACTTAAGATCATAGTTTTTGTCAGTAACAGTAGAGATTATAGATTATTCTTTATAGTCTATAAAACCAAGGTGAAATATTTCTCCCACAAAATATGGAATTTATAAAAAGTGAAAATAGGTATGAAAGTATTTTTTATTAAAATATAACACAGTTACTGTTCATTGGATGTGTACATAACTAAAAGAAACTAGATGGCTGTACTAAATTTTGAGAATTACACAGAGTTACACAGGAGTTTTATTCTTCAGTTTTATATTAGAATTAAAGTGATATTCTGCACCCACTCTGGGAAAGACGCAGTTCCTGAGTTATTCTTTTGTCGTGTGGAAATCCCATGCAGAAGCTGGAGACCATGCTGTCCCCAAGAGACACAGTGTGGCTGGGTGTAGCTGAATGGTAAAGCATTTATTTCATGAGGACCTGGGTTCCATTTCCAGAACTCTAGTGGGAGACAGAGAGGGAGAGAGAGAGGGAGAGAGAGATTAGAAAGAGACTTAGAGAGAGACTTTGTGGCTTAAATAACAGAAATTTATTTTCCCATAGTCCTGGAAGTCAGAAGTCAGAGGATGTTTTCCCCTCTGAGGACTGTTTCTTTGGCTTGTAGGTGGATGTCTTCCTCCTGTGTCCTTAGATAACCTCGTTTCCTGAATATCTGTGCCCACACTTGCTTTTCTTACAAGTACACTGGTCTTACTGGGGTAGGGTCTACCTTAGAGATCTAAATTTAACCTATCTAGCTCTAAAGATCCTGTCTTCAGAGTCACATTCTGAGGTGCTGAGGGCTTAGGACCTCAATATGTGAACTATGGATAACAATATTTATTTTCATAAAATATTTTGATTGTTATTTTAATGATTCAGTATAGAATCATATCTATATACTACAATGATAACATTTCATTGGCCATTTAGCAAATTATATTAACATTGTTTCAGATGAACATTATTAAAGCAATATTATTTAATAAAAATAATTCTTTCATGCTATATATTAACTAAAAGGAATGCTTTTATTAAAAATGTATAGTAATTATTCCTTTCCAAATTACAGGCAGTATTTGTTTCTTTGGAGATAAATATAATTAAGCATAAATTAACATTTAAATTGTAAAAAAGAGAATGCTAAAAATATTAATAAATTCACATATTCAGAAGTAAATAAAAGTCTTAGTACCATTTTTTTCAAATTTCTTAAGCCCCACCAAATTACATAAAAACTTCCATTCCTTTTTGCAGCTTTTCATGAATAGTGGCCTAAGAATAATGCAATTTAATTTTAATTAGCAGGAGTACATACACTTGTACATTTTTCAGCTATAGGCACAAATGCATTAGCACAATTTAAGACTACCTAAAAACCTGATGTTTTTATTAGGGTTTTCATAGTTCTACAAAACTTTGCTAGTCACAGTATACATCACTACATTTAGTTAATAATATTAATCAGATGAAATTTTCATCAATGTTTCTGTAAACAGCAAAAAACCAACTCTCTTAATAGTTAAAAAAAATGTTATCTTTGGTGAAGAAACAGCAGAAGAAATGTATGATACAGATACTGAGGACTTTAAAAAGATTATAAGCTAAAAAATAAATTCCATTTTCTTAGACGAAAGGAACGTGATTGAAGTTAAATGAGGCTTATCAAAAATACTACCATCTTCTTGTCACTCAAGGAGATCTTAGTATTAGGGTACCTACACCACCTGGCCATGAAATCCAGTGAGACAGATGGAGGAGGAGCTATTAAGAAAAAAATTAAAAGCCTGATCTCATTAGATCGATCTGTTCAGAAGACTTTCCATTAAGGTTGAAGGAAAAATCTGTAACAATAGGTAAAAATGTGCAAGCAGTACACAACTCCTCTCAGCGGTGATAACAACTTAATGAAAATGTTTACAATATCCAAATGAAAGACCATTTAAGAAGAAATTATGTATTTAATCCTTCAAGGGCTTTGAGTATAAGATTGTTATAACTTATATCTAGATGCCCCCCAAAGCCTCATTCTGTCATAGGTGAGGTTGTGCAGAAATGGCTGGATGTAGAGAGTATGATGCTGGGGTTAATGGTGTGATGATGGTGCCAGAGGTGCCCCGCCCTGAGTGTGAGTATGAACTGTCCTCCTAAATATGAGTATGTAATATAATGCACAGCAAGAGTGCTGCTGCCGTTGCTTCTGCTGCCGTTGCTTCTTGCCTGCTCTGCAATAGCCCTCTGCCATTCCACCCTGTCCTGGAGCCGTGTGGTTACTGGCTGTTCTACACTTTCAGGGAAATTAACTTGTTCCACTTTAACTTGGGATGTTTCTTACTTTGTCTTAGCAATTAAAATAGTAACTAAAACATATTTTGGTACTAGACAAGTAGGATTCTTGCTCTGACTGGACCTGAGCATGTGGTTCAGGAGGTTTTGTAACTGGCTTGTAGGAAGAGTTTGGAAATTATTTTGAGATGCTGGCTGAAAAAGCAGCCTTGCAATGCCTTAAGATGTACTTGATGGGAGATTCTTGTCAGAATTCATAAGATCAAACTGCTGATAGAAACACTGCTCATGAAGACCAGGCTTGGGAGTTCTCTGCTGAAAGAAGGACTGTATTGGTTGTATGACTCCAGATATTGTGAGTTATGGCTTGGCAGAAAATTTGTCTGTATTTTCAGACACTTGCCTGAGACTTGAGATTAAAAGCTATTAAGAAAAAAATTTCAGAGACTTGCCTGAAACTGAGATTAAAAGAAGCAGGCTAATTAATTTTGTAGAAAAAATTTCAAAGCAGTCTAATATCATAGGTATGCACAGCTGCTGTTGGGAGCAAAATATATGTTGAGAATCAAGAGCAAAGAGCCCAGAAGAATGATTTAAGACATTTTGAGTTTGGCCTGCAAGGAAGATCTGGTAAAGTTGCAGACTTCAAAGATGGAGAAGAGAGGAATTTGGTTGCTGAGAACAAACAGGACAATATAAAAAATGACCACAGAACCAGCAGACTCTGGATATTGCAGCCTTAAAACTGCAAATGTGAAAGACTTTGCTTTGAGAAGAAAACTCCAGGAAACTATGTTCCAGAATGGCAGTGGCCTAGGGAAGTTTTTCATAGGACTTGCTTCCTGCTCCTCAGCAATCCCAGCACTCAACCCCTACAACCAAGAGAGAAGGAAGACTCGCTACTCCTCCAGTTGGTGGCAGACCTAAGCATTAACCACACGGTGCTGGCTTTAGGTCCGTATAAGTTGTGGGATCAGAAAGGCTTCCACTCAGATTTAAGAAAAAGGCCTTTGAAGCTGAGAAATGTGGCCTTGAGAGGGCTGTATGTGAAGCTGTGCCTGTCAAGCCAAAGAATGTTCAAGAATCCAGGAATGTGAATCATTGGAGGAAAACTCCAAGGAGGGAGCAGAGATAGTCCATGACCTAAGAGTGAAGCCATGGGAGCTACAACCACAAGCAGCTTTACAAGAGCTACCTAAGCCCTTTGGAGTTCACATTTTACCACGGATTTCACTGGAAGGTGAATGTGAAATTAAGACTTAATGCTTGCCCTGCTGGATTTTGGTCTTGTTTTGGTCCTGTTCTTTTGTCTTGGCCTATCTGCACCTTTTCGAATGATTGTATTTATCTTGTGCCATTATATGTTGGAAGTGTTTACCTTTTTTTTTCATCCGTCCAAGAGCTCACAGCTAGGAAGTTGCCTTTAATCTCAGAGGACAATTTTAACCTCAACTTTTCAGCATGGCTGAAACCGTTAGGACTTTGCACCTCTTAGAGAAGCACTAATGCCTAATAAATAAAGGGACGTACATGAGCCTTTTGGGACCAAGGGCAGAATGTTATGGATTATATTTAGATGTCCCTGTTAAGCCTCATGTGTTCGTAGGTAGGGTTTTTCAAAAGTGGTTGAATTAAGGATGTGTGATGCTAGGATAAGGGATGAGATTGTGGGATTAATCATGCAGTGCTGTGATTAGAGGGCTGCTGTCATTGCTGATGCTGTTGCTTGTTTCTGCAGCTTGTCTGCCAGCGTCTCCTGCCCGCTTTACAAAGCCCCTCTGTCATGCCAATCTCATGTTCAGCCACCCACTTATGGACTGAAACATCTACCAACTGTGAACCAAAGTAAACCTTTTCTCCTTTAACTCTGGGCATTGGCTTTTTTGCCTCTGTAATGAGAAAAGAAAGGAAAAGAAAAGAAGACAAAGATCATGTAGTCTGCATGTAGGAAAAGAAAAGAAGACAAAGATCATGTAGCTTGCATGTAGTCTGCATGTAGCGGAAATGCAACACGAACGTCAACTGTATGTGAATCCCATACAGTAAGGAAAGTAAATACTGGAAAGCAGGTTCTAACACCATCACATGAATAATATGTGACTTAGAAGATGGTTGTTGGTGTGCTCATTAGTAATTACAATGGGACAAGTTGAAACTAGAATTAGTTCAGGCACAGCAGAAGTTGTGCTTATCCTCTGTACCTAGGTTCATTTTAGCAGGAACCAAAATGAAGAAAACAACTAAATAACACAAGAAAGAATTTATAAGAATATTCTATGTGTTAGGATAGACCCTAAAGTGAGAAGAACTTTCTTGTTAGATTAGTAAAAATAGTTAATGTGGCCAGTATAGAATGACTCAAAATGAACAATGACCTTTAAGCTAATTCTTACCTAAGATTTTATAAACAGTATTATTAGAACATATTCCTACATGATTCTTTACTAATGGTTTATTGTTCTTTCATTGTGCAGCAACAGATATTACCTACTGGCTAAATCAAGTTATTTACATTGAAATTCTAGATATCTTCCAAATTTGAACATCTTATCAGTTGTATTCCTATTAGTTAACAAAATAATTCTTGCGTTCTATACTGCTCCTCAAATACACCTGGACAAAGCCAATTTCCTGTTGTTAATAAATACCAGGTACTTTAAAAATTAATTGCTTATTGCAAGAGAACAATAACTTCAAAGCCTAAAATACTTGCTATCTGGCCATTTACAGAACAGATTGCCTATCTCTGATCTAGGGAAAGATTAGCATGAAATTAAACTGGAAAGGGAGGTGCCTTACTATTAAGACAGAAATATCTCGGAGTGTTCAAAGCAATCATTATTGCAGTGATCCATTCTGAACATCCATAATTTCAAAATGATAGGAGCAGAAGGTACCTCAAGAGACAAATCTAGCATCATTACACAAATGAATTAGGCAGGTGGATAGGACATTTTCAACGCAAGTCACCATTTGCTTTTTCCTTTAGTAATTCCCTTGGATAAAATAGAATCACTCTTCTTTAAAAGATTCTGAGTTAGTTCTATTAAGCAATAAGGCACATTATGATAGCTTATAATGCCCTTAGCTGCAAAATATATTTTAAAAATACATGAATGGTTATTTTTCATTTATAATCTGTCTGTAGGGTAGAAATAAGAAATAGTGATACATAATGGAAGGAAAGAAAATACAAGCTCGCATATAATCATGTCCTTGTATAACACTCATCTTGCAAAGAATGAAACATAGAATTTATAACTCTGATCTACCAAAGTCTGCAGGTCTGTTTAACGGTATCACACGGGAAGTGGCATAATGAAATCCAACCAGAAACTTTCTTACTTTTAAAAGTTTTTTTCCCTTTAATATTTTTCTTTCTTTAGGGCAAATAGGGAAGGTTGCAGCACAAAGGTAGAAAATGCCTATAGAAAAGGTTAGACCAAATTATTCCTATTCTGCCGAGCATAGTAAAGAAGATAAGATTAGATACTCCATCCTGGAAGTGAATTTAGGAAACTCTCCGCTGCAAACATGGAGCACTTTCTTCTGCCGATTTCTGATGAGGAACTAATCACTAAACAGTTGAGGTTGGCTGGTAACCTTGAGAGGATGGACAGGCCTGCTGCCCATATCAAAGTGCTCTTCAATCTCACCTCTAGCTGGTTTCATTTAAATTAAATGGAACTGCTTAGTAAAATCTTCTATTTTCTCCCCCTAGAAAATTTGACATGACACGAATAACTAACAGAGGAGCTTCTCCTTCATAAATATTTAGACTAAGCTCTTCTGTCACTCTAATATTCATCAAGATTAAATGGGCTGAAAATCACAATGGTTGTTCACGTTTTACGAAAAAACTGACTTCAAGTCTTCATTGTGCCTTCTAGAAGATGTCATTTATGGGCAATCTCAAGGATTAGATTTTTTTTTTTTTAGTACATTGCCGGTAGTATTAAATGAATATTTCAGAATGATGATCTGTAAGATAAAAGCAAATTCACAAAGAAAAATTATCACATATATTTTACATTACTAAAAATAATCATTTTTAATATTATTTGTTTTTAGGTCACTCATACTTTGTTGTTACTTTTAATCTTTGTCTATATTTTACATGCTGAAAAGACTTGGAAAATAAATTCAAAATGACCCTTCACAGATTATACCTAGATTTAAGACTTTTCTGTTGCTTTGAATAGGGATAATTGTCACCTTTCTATATATACGTGCATTGTTGCTATTTCTTTTACTTAACAATTTCATTCACTGCATTGCATGAGTCTGAGACAAATTTGTAGGAATGGGGCAATCTTCGATATCTGTAGAAAGATATAAACTGTGAAATACGATCCATATCTTGATCAGGTAAGATAACATCTTCTGAAACTCTTAAACACATTTCAGTCTCACTAAAATAAAAGACTACACAAAGCAAAATGAAATCACATGTAATAGGATAATTCAAAAATAACTAGGATATTATTTTGTTGTAGTTATGCTGACATCACTATGATGAGCTAGAATCCTTTTTGTCTCTCCTAAATGCTTCATAACATTGATATTCAGGAAAAATACAAGTTTTTACAAAGTGAAGCAATTTGGCTAAATGCTATAGAAGAGTTTGATATATTTTTTTTAATTTTATTGTACAAAAATACCAAACTGGTATATTTTATTAGTGGACTTCATAGCCACAAAATCCAAAAATTGTAAGAATTAGTAAAAATTTTGTCTGAAGAAGAAATAAATATTTTATTTTAAATAGTAAATTTATTTCTAATATATGTTGCTAAGTTTTGCTTTATTATCTAATATCAGTGATTTCCTATATTTAATCAGCTAATAGCTACAGAAGGTTCACAAAATACAAAAACCTGTGCATAAAGAATGAAGAAGAAAAAGAAAATTATTTTTTGTCTTCAAACATTTACAATTTTAGATGTGGGGAATAAATATTTCTTAAGAAAAATAATTCAAGCCAATAAATAATGAGTCCCAAATGATTTGGACTAGGTCCACAAAAAAATCTGAAATCAAATTGTAGGTATTTCCTTAAAGTATAGTATCATTTAAATATTTACTATAAATTCCACTTGAGATTTTGGCAATGTTACTGCTTAGGCTTCTTTAAAATCTATAAAAACATAATTTTATAAAATTTCCAAGAAAGCCTATGAACTCTACTTTGCTGGAAGTTGAATACAATGGAACAGAGAAGAGTGAGCCCCATTGGGTAGCACTGTTACTTTAGCAGATCTGACTTTTTAATTCCCAGAGAAGCTGTGGGGTAGTTTGTTAATGGATACACTTTGTAAACAGAATTTTCAAAAGAGTGTTCACAGTTGGGCCTCCTGTTGTGCTATTGGTTTGAAAAGGGGCATACACAGCTGCAGAAAGCAGTTAGCAATTATCAAATTGGCTTTTTCTACAATGTAAGATCATACTAACACATTCAATTTTTGGCATTTTCACAAGAACAGCAAGCCAATCATTTGCATTTTCACATTAAGGGTGGACATTTCCTCTCCGGGTCTGATTGACCTTATCCAAGTTATAGAGAAGAAAATTTGGAGAGTTAGAGGAAACACATTTTCAAAATCAGCTCACTGAACCTGAACCAGATTAAAGGCATCTACATTAAACTGCCTGATGGGAAGATTCACTCCTCCCTGCACCCTGGTTTCCCCTTTTCAAATATCCCTCTAACACAGTTTGAAAGCAACTGGAATCCTGCCAAATCCAGGTGTGTTAAGACAGATACACTTGACTAAATCCAGACAAGTAATAGAGGATTATGTGTGATTTTACAATGTAATTACGTCCAAATAAATATCATGAAAGACCATCATGACTAAGATTATGACAGTGAATACAAAATGACTAGAATATTTACACATTTAATTATAGATATATCTCAGTATCTAAATATCATTATATTGATAGAGTTTTAAAAACTTGTATAAGGAAAAATAATGCAAATAGCAAATCTCACAGTTTATATTTCACAAACAATGACAAGTAGTATTGGGGCACAAACTGAGTCTTAATATCGATATAAAAACCAGTACTCAGAGAAGTAAGTGTAAAACCTAATCAAAATCATTTAGAGGATAGCATAATAAAGCAGAAGTTCATGTTTTAATTACAATTAATAGAGTATATCACATGGGTGATTCTTATTGCTTCTGAAGATTTGCTTCATGCACAGAAGAGATGACTCTTACAGATAGCTATGAAGACTATTTCCATGGGTGGATAATAAGACACATAATTAATTTGATTTAATCTCTTTTGTGAGATATAAATTATGCTACAAATGAATATATTTATTAAGCTTCAAGTAATGTGTCCATTTTTTATTAATATTCAAAATAGAAAGTGGAAATAAAAAGCCTTATGTATATTTTGTAAGCTGTTAATAGCTTAAGAAGCTAGGATCCATTTTCAACATTAATTCTCATCTAAAACCCAGTGTCTATGCAATGCCATTGTTATGGTCCAGTAAGTCTTTGTTCTTTACTGATTTAATATTTACTGCTTTAGTGATCTACTGTATATGGTGGTTGTCTGTGATGTGGATTGATCTATTACTTTTCTTTCACGTGAAAATGTAAAGCATGCATAACTGAATTAAAAGAAAAATCTCTCTTCAGATAGGCACACTATCACTTCAGTTAAACGATAAAGTACATGTCAATAGCTTTCAGTTCCCTAAACTGATGATACACAAAGGAAAACAATAAGGAGATGATCGTTGCTCATCTGTAGGATGGAACTAATAGGACTGATGACAAAACAAAGAAAAAAAGAATGCAAAGATCAAATAATCAAGTCCTCATGTGACCCATACCTTTCAATGAATGAAACATAATTCACACATAAAAGTTCTGAGCTACTAAGGTCACTGGGGTTATAAGAATCTACACAATAAGGAAAATGATATGATTACATCCAAGCAGAGAGCACTCTGTTGTGTTTTTCCCTAATATATTTATAAAGCTGGGTGTTTGAGGAAGTCACTTAATAAAGATATGTGTCCACTTGACACGACTCTACACATAATATTGTATTGTAGTGATTTAAAAAAATTTTCTGAGCTTAAATACAGATCACATTAATTTGTGTTTAATGTCTACATGAAATACATGATTATCTTGCTAAATATCACTTGAAAACAATGTACTTATCCAATATGACTACGTTTATAAATTTGGATCTTAAGTAGTACCTCCAAAAAGCACTGGGATATATTCTTAGTCTACTATACATTCTAAATAGAATAAACTCTTAACATTTTTAATGAGTGACAGAAAGAACATTGTTTTTTTTCCTTGCAGGCTAATTAGCACAAAATGAAAGCTTTTGCCCTTCAGGAATGGGTTTTCTTCAAAGAACAGAGCAAACAATCTCCTGCAGGGAACAGGAGTAAATCTGCCACCAATCTCATCTGCATACAGTGCAACTGGTGGAAACAGAGGTAAATTGGCCTCTGTTGGAAAGTTAGGCTTCTTTTGGTGGGGAAAAGGAAATTTTCCAAGGGGAAAATCTGAGACTGTCTGCTGAAGGAGAGGATAAGAATGCTGAGAAAGTTCTATCGCTATGATCTGGGTGGAAAGAATCTGCCTAAAACTGAAGATGCAACTTGCAAACTTAGAGACACCTGTTGCTCCCTGCCAAGTGCCTGATGGAAGAGCAGCAGTCACCCAAAGGGAGACAACGGCATAAAGGTTACTTCTATCGTGCAAATGTGTGCAGTATGTTAAAGGCTGAGTTTAAGGCATTAACACAAACAAAAGCAACTTGCCAAATAGCCCCACACTGAGGAAAACACAGCAGCAACTCACTGTTAAGAAAATTGAAATGTCTGATGAACTAAAGACAAATACAGCCACAATAAAACCACACCCAGCTTTGCCGGTGTTTGGTTTGTCTCGATTCTTCATTGTTACTAGCCTGAAAGGAGAAGATGTAGGCATCTATGAGTCTCAGAAGACTATAATCTTACATATAATTTCAGAACCCAGTTTTAAAAATTTCAGACCATACGTGCACTCTCAGCAATGAAAAAAAAAATGTTTTGTAAAAATAAAATTGAAAATAGAACCAGACATTGAGCTGACTTAACTATTGGAAAGAGAAGACAAAAATACAGCTATCACTGACATGTCAAGGTGCTCATAACTCCCACAGTTGGCTTTTTTCTCTGCCCTTTTTTTCCCTTTTGAAACTTCCCAACCCTAGTTGAATATTTCCCTTATTATGGCCTATAGATTATAGCTTGGAGTTTAGCTAGCATTTAGACTTGAAACAGTGAGTGAACTTTGGCCAAATTCTGAAAAGGCCCCCTCCTCTCCCTTAATTGATCATAAAAACTACAGAAAAGGCAAAACAAACGGGTTTATCTCAAGGAACCAGACTGCCTGGTGCCCACATTCTGTGTGTCAATCAGCCAGATGTGAGAGGAGATCTTATAATATTCCCAAGTGATGATTGTGCCCCAAAAATGTTGGTATCCATGGCAACCCCCTGACCTAGTGATCTCATACAAGGATACATAGGAAAGTGGAACAAAGGAATTGAGGTCAGTCAGCCAGGAGCCAGCAGTTTCAATGGCTTAAACCAACTGACCACTGCAATCTTCATAAACTGAGTTTCTCAAATCTCAGCGTCCCATGGGTAAATTTCTTGATCACATCAAAACAAGCATTAACAAGGCCAGCAGAAAGAACAATATGCATGAACAATAACCACAGAATTTCTACAGAGATGTAAACCATAAAAACAGGTCAAAGACAAATCCCAGAGTTACAAAATATGCTAGCAGAACTTCAGATTCTAGTTAGAAGACAGGACACAGCATTAGGTAGAATGAAAGAACTTAAAGGCCAATAGGAGTTATCCAAAATTTACACAAAAGCAAAATTGAATAGAAAATAAAAATGAAGACTAGACGAAAGGGTCTAACCTCTAAACATTGACTACCAATTATTTTTCAGTATGCCTTTCCTCTTTCTGAAATGCTTGTGGAAATGACTGTGAGGTATGAGTATTTGACTGAAGTTTATCAGATTACTTTGTGTAAGAGGGTAGCCATGCCACAATAGTGGACTCAATAGGACCTGAGAAGGTGTGTGTGTGTGTGTGTGTGTGTGTGTGTGTGTGTGTGTTTTAGTTCTTACTCTTAAAATGAAGGGAAATTACTTTCCTTCCCTTTTACTCTACTCATAAGCTTTGATGGGAGTGTTAAACTGACAAATTGTAAAGCCATCGTTTTATATAAACCTGGACTCTTGGCACCATGAACTTACCATGGCAGCTCAATTCCTGTTAATTAATTTTCAAGACTGTATTATTTGTAGTATTGCTACCCTGTTCAAGAAATACAAAGCCTCAGCTAGTGAAACTTTCAAATGAAATTCAGAGTTAGTTTATGATTTCTGTTATAAAGCTACTGCAATTAGTATCGTGTCACATAGGTAATAATCAGAAACTACCAAGTTTTCTCATTAATCATGAGAAAATTTTTTATTTTGGATTTATGCAAGGTAAGGTAACTAAGTAGTATAAAAATTTAATTCTATTTTTTTCTTTCTGAGTACAGTCAGAGAAAGACCAGAAACTAATTAATTAGAATACATTAATCCCTCACTAAAATAATTAAATTAGAGGAAAGATAAATTTTCACATTTTGCAACTTCTAAAACTAAGCAGCTGGGAATTATGATAAATGACATGGTTAGACACAGAATAAAGTTGTATGTGTAAAACACTAGACAAAGACACAGAGACCAATACATCAAAATATGTAGGTTGGCAACATAGAAATTCCACCAAAGTACTGGCTTCCTGAAGTGAAAAATAACTCTAATTTGTTTGTACAAATGACCAGTGTCTAAAAGAAAGCACAGCTACTGGTAGACACAACAGCTGTCTAGTGAGCAAAACAATATCCCTTGGAACACTGTTCCAGGTTTATTTTAAGTTTATTGTAAGTTTATTTTAAATTAGACTTAAACTATTGATCACAAACTTTCAATAACACTGATAATATGATTTCAAATTTTAACCTTATTTTCTTCATTCAGCTATCTCCTCATTTATTTAAACAATAATGGAATGAAAAGTTTTGCATTGCGGAAGACAATATATATATATATATATATATATATATATATATATATATATATATATATTGCTTGATTTAAATAGTACTTATTAAAGCTGTGAGATAGGTATAAAATAATTTCCTATTGGAAAAGAAATCGGTAATCATTTTTTCTAAATTGATTCCATGAGCCAAGGGGTTATCACTGAATAAAACTGATTTTTAGGAGCATCTGAGAAGTAAACATGTTGGAAAAGATGGGTCAGAATGTAAAGCCTTGGAATATAAGGATAGTGCTTTTTTTAAAACAAGAAACAAATATAAAACACAGGTCATTTATCTGTCTGTTGGGAAACACAGGTTGTATGGTTTGCTCTCCCACTACTTGACCCTAAATGTAGAAAAACAAATGTGTTCTCCCTTATGAGAGGAAGGTATATTCTAATTATGTAATTGTCATCCAACTCTTTCAGAACATAAAGTTATATTCTTGGATATGAAAGTATCACATACATGTGCATCGTTTGCTGCTCTAGTCCATTTATCCAGAAGTTTTCACATTTTCTTATATTTGCAGCAGGTACATCGTGACACAGAAGATTCTGTGAGCAACTTCCATTCCTTACACATTTTCTGAATAGAAGTGATGTGTTATCAGTCAATGCTTCTTTGAATATTTATGCCATCCAGGGTGTTCCCAACAGGGAATATCCCTGTTCTTCTCTGTAACACAAACAATGAGGACCCAAGAGGTAGCTTGTCAAGGTTAAGAGGAAGCCAAAAGCATTTCACAAAGCAGACCTTGTGGAATTAAAGTCTTCACTATTTCCAGGCCTACCCAGACCCCGAAAACCCCACAAGTTGCTACTTACATAGATGCTCTAAGCAACTTTAAGGTTCTCTGAGTATAAAAAGTCAAGCCACAGCATCCCCGTTGATTGGATAATGAACACTAATTTTTCTTAGTGTATTTTCAGGATGCTTCTGAATATCAGTCTGGAGACACTCAACTTAATAAACTCAGGAGGTAAACATGAGGGGCCAAAAGAGCACACACTATTACTTTATTCACAAAGGGTTTTGCTTCAAGAATCTTAAATCCATTATGATAAAGAACACACCTCTCAAGAGAAACAGAATTAGCAACATTTTATCACCCCATTTTAAGTTACAGAGCAGCATAGGTACACAGATATTTGGAAAATTGTCCACTACATACCACTGTCCTATCTAAAAGGAGAGAAGCTTCTAATTCTATTATGCATATTAATTATTCCAAACTGATACCATCCCAGCAAATGCCAATGAGACTATGGAATCTAATGTGAACACACTTGCTTAGTTTCCAGAAACTTAACACCTGGAAATGCTGTGGAAAAATTCCTTTGTGAAACATACATTCTTTTGAAATTATCACATTGTTGACTAAAATCTTCCTAAATGGCTATGAGGTATCATATAGAACTAAATATCATTAAAACAAAAAACAGTACCAAGAGAGAAGAGGGCAAACAAACTAACCTCTCTTGGTTGGTTCTCTTGGCCAACTTTTCATTACTGTCATGAAATACAAGAAGAAGACTCTTTTGAAGAAGAAAAGATGATTTAGTCCACCATTTAGATTCAAAGTCCAAGATCAGGCAACCTCACTGGCTCAGCCTCTGGTGAGGGCAGCAATTGCATCACATGTATGTGTAGAGCTAAAGGAACATACTTAAATTGGGAAGCAGACAGAGTTGGCTAGGATGAGCTTTCTCTTTCTAATCTTTTCTTCTAATCTTTTTTCACGGGAATTGACCTGGATTCCATGAGGAAATATTTTAATGGCTTTCAAGGTCATATCCTTAACGAGCTCATGAATCATCCTTAGACCCCCACCTCCTCAAAATCTTCCAGGATTTCCATCTTGGGGACTAAGCTCCCAGCTCCTAGACCCTTGAGAGCTAGACAAAGTTAAATCGTAGAAGTAGTCAATTAATAAAGCAAAGCAGAAGACAGAATATATATATGGTAAAGTGTGTCAAGAACCATACATATATTATGGCTGGAAAACCACAAAGGAAAACATGGGCAGTTAAAAATTACTTCTCTCACAAAATAAATAGGTAATACTGGCATAAGAGAAGTACAGCTTTACCTAGCATTAAAGGTTGAAAAATATTTTCCCTCATTTTACATAAAGTCTAGTTATTGATTAATTAAATCAAAGAAATTTTAGACAAATTACTTCATATAATATCCAGTATCTTATGATACTTTCTTACAAGGCAGAACATCAGGACCCACTTTAAAAACCGATTACAGACTCGGTAGTGGCAGGGATGGCAAATCTTCTAATATTTCATCTAAATCCTTTTTTTAAAAAAAAACTCAGGTTATAATGTATTTAGGGCAGCAAATCATTGACTGGTATTATGCATAACTGGCAGCAATCAGAAATGCAAGAATTGTGTGATAAAGATATATATGATTGTGTAGTTTTCTAGCTTTCTAAAAGAAAAAAGCAAACCTGCTGAGTATAAGATAAGAATTTGTGAATGACATAAAGATTTGAGTACTAATGAGACTGTCTTAAACACTTGATAGTGACCTAAAAGTTTATTTGTCCCTAAGAACACAATTAAAACAGGAAAATATACCTAACTCAATTCTTTTTTTAAGAATCAGATAGCTATTATGTGTTTAAGCCTTGAAACTTATGAAAAAAGCAATATGACTGTATTATCACTCTATTTACTATTGTATTGCTATTATGAATTCTTCACCTATGTTGAGAAACTGAGTAACAACAAAGAAACCTTAAGCACTATATTTAAAAACAGCCTATGTGAGGCTAGGATTGTAAGTCTACAGTAGACCATACACTTAGCATGCATATAGATAGGTTTAATCCCAGCACCAGCAAAAAACAAAAGCCTTTATATATCTTTGATCAAGTGAACAAAAAGATCTTCTTCATATAGCTCAACTACAATACATATCATCCAGTATATGATTCTACGAGGAGATTCTTTTTTGCCACTCCAACTTTGAAAGTTTAAAAGCAGAGAATCTTATTACTGTTTTAGGGCTAACTCTTCAAACCAACCACATAATCCTCCTCATCTGAGGCAAGTTTGGATGATCTGGGCCAGACTCATTTGTGTATGAAGTTATTAATAATTTAGCCAAGACTAGATCACCTTCCATATGGACCGTATCATCCAGGGAAGTATTTTGCTTTTATACGGTAGCCTAACAGTTTCTAAAGAAGAGATCAGGAACATGTATGCTCTTTTCAGATCTAAGCTTGAATTTGTTCTAATGATGCACATCCTACATATAAGGGGAAAATCAAGTCATAAATTTGAACTAATTTAGAAATTCAAAAAACAATATGTCTTGATGTCAGATTGCAAAAGGAGTGGAGACACAAAACTGCAAATCCACATTGCAAAAAGTGAAAATATAAAGAGGAAAGGAAAACTCAGTATTTTAAAAATATATGCCATTACTAAGCAAAATGTCAAGAACCCTCTACAATAATCAAATTTGTTGGACAAACCGCAGAGAAAAAAAAATCTAAATTAAAGTTGTATAGCACAATAATATAAAAAATATAAATTTACTCATAAGTAAATGAATTAGGTAAATACATAGATCTAGCCTTTAAAGTTAGCAAAAAATATCTTGGTTTTAGTGTAAGGAATCCCTGCCATTTTTTAAGGGTGCATGAGGAGCACTAAATACCAGCATCAGCTATGTAATCACCATATGACCAGAACATGTATAACACAGCCACAGAGAACAATTCACGTGGCTAATTGTGAAGGGCTTTGGAGACCCAATACCATGTGCACATTAAGAGTACAGCCTGAAATCAAACTGCCTAAATTCATGTCCTCCTGCTAATGATTAGATCTGTGGTCTTTAATAAGTTAGGCCATCTTTCTGAATGTTTTTATGAGTAAAGTTAATACAGTAGAAATACCTATCTCAGGCTTTTTATGCAAAGTTAATTATTGAACCAAGGTAAAACTTTGTATGCTGCATAGTCACATAGAACATTATTCAAAAAAGGCTGGTTATTGTTATTAAAAACATTAAGATCTGACATAAAAACAGAAAGATTCAAAATATGCTATGAAGTATATTTGAAATTGCTTATTTAAAATATAATAAAATTTCTCAATTCTAAGGTAGCAACAAAATTTATATTCTAAAAGCTTTATGGAATGAGCTTGTGACACACTTAACATACAAACCAATTCCTATGCACCATGTCAGAAAAAAAAGATAATAAGTAAAATTATTTTTACACCTTATAACAAAAACTGAAGTACTGAAACCTGACTTTTTGCAAAAATGGAAACCAAAAACTTGAAAATGAGCCATCACTGTCATTCTTACAAGAATAAGCTGAAAAGAGGGAAAAAGAAAGAAAGAAAGAAAGAAAGAAAGAAAGAAAGAAAGAAAAGAAAAGAAAGAAAATCAATGGTTTTGGACCCACAGATAATTGAATTTGGAGGGGAGACTTCCATCCCCAAATCTGAAAAGACAGGCAAAGAAAGAGAATTTCAGAGACGTGCCTACCAGAGCAGTGACTACTTGAACTGCAGAGTGATTATAAGAGAGTAAGTAGCAGTTTTGATGAATTGCTCTGGGCTGAGTTAGATCAGTATGGGAATGAGAAGTATCTAGGGGTCAGTTTTGGTGAGGAATCATAGAGTTTACCTCCAGGAAATCCAGCAGCTTGATGCAGCAAAGTCCTAGAAAGACTGCTCACTTGAAGCCATTTTTTTTTTTTAGTGTTGGTATTGGGGATTGTACTCAGGGCGTAAGCAAGAGCTTAACTTCTCAGCTACACCCCTAGGCCAACCTCATCACTTAGCAGAGCCACTGAAAGGCTAATCCTTCTGAAGCCTGTGGCACCTATAGTTATAAAAAGCAAAGCCCACTTTCTACATATATTCATATAAATCCTCACACAAGATCACACAAGAAACTTACTCACCTCTGCTGAATCCAATTAACTGATCAACATGTCCACCCTTTTCCAGGTATGATGAAACACTTCTAATTTCAGCACGGTGCAAGGCTGAGGTGGGAAGATCACAAACTCAGGCACAGCCTGGCAACTCAGCAATTTAGCAACACTCACTCTGTCTCAAAAATTAAAAAATTTAAAAGTGCCATGGGTTGGAGGTCAGTGTAAAGGCTCTTCACTCACTCTTCAGTGTAGAAAAAAAAGTATGTCTTTCAATAAAAAATGAAAGAAAATAACAAGCATCAAAACCAGGCTCAGATATGGTATGTAAGATACAATTTATAAAAAGAGAACTATAAATAAATATAATTAATGGAATTAAGGCTTTAATGCTAAGCCTGCAAAGATCCATGACTAATGTTAGCAGGGAGGCAGACATTCAAAGGAAAACTCAAAAGGAAGGGCTACAAACCCAAACACTGTAAAATAAATGAACAATGTGTTTGATGGAGCCTTCAGAATCAAGAAAAAAAAAATCAGTGTGTCTGAAGAAGAATTAATAGAAACTTTCTGAACTGAATTACAAAGAGCAAAACACTTGCAAATTCAAAATATGTAAGAAAATGTCAAGCTTAATTGGAAAATCAAAAGAAGAAAGAGAAAATGGAATAGAATATACATTTGAAGTAATAATGGCTGACACCGTAAAATTAGTTATCCCAACACTCAGGAAGCTGAGGCAGAAGGATCACTATGAACTTGAGGCCAGCTTGGGCTACAAAGTGAGTTCAAGCCCAGCCTGAACTGCATAGTGAAAACTTGTCTAAAAAAAGACAAGCAACAGCAACAACATCAAAAACCACAGCTGTAAAATTAGTGGCAAACACTGTGTTGATTACTTTCTCTGTTGCTGAGACAAAATACCTGATGCCCAACATGAAGGAAGGAAAGGTTTATTTAGCTTACAGTTTGTGGAGGTTTCGGTCCATACTCAGCTGGCTCTGAGGCAGGGTGGCGTGGTTACGAGCGAGCCTTCTTCCTCTGTTATACTGTATGCTGGCTCCAGCCCTAGGATGGGGCTGTGGCCCATTTCAATAGGCTATTTGTGACAGATCATTTTTTGGTAGGATCTAAATTTTTTTTACCTTTTAATATATTCTAGATGTTAGTATCCTGTTAGAGTAACTAGAAAACTTTGTTTTTCCCTATTCTGTAGGTTTTTTACTCTGTTGGTTGTTGTTTTGTTTTGTTTTGTTTTTTGTTTTATTTTTTACTGCAGAGAAGTTTTGTAATTTGACATAACATCATTTGTTTAATCTTGGTATTATTCCTTGTGCAAATGTGTTTCTGTTCAGAAACTGTCACCTACACATATGTCTTCAAGAGTTTTGCCTATTTTATCTTCCATCATATTTAGTGTTTCTTTTTTATTTCAGGGCTTTTGATCAATTTTTATTTTAGGTTGGTACAGGGTGAGAGAGATGGATTGAAATTCAATTTTCTGTACACCGATAACCAGTTTTTCTGGCACCAGTAGTTAAGTCACTATCACGAACCTAAAGTGAGACCAATCAGCAACATGTTTAGTTTTGTTATATTGGCCAATGTCAGTTTTACAGATGACATATAATATAAAAGATGTAATTTAACTGAGTTTGTGTGGTACCAAAAGAAGGCCATTAAGGAAGGAGGTAAGAATGTAAGCAAGGAGCTAAGTAAAACTCTAAATCATGAACCTATGAATAAGAAACCTAGGGAGGTACAAGATGATAAGATCAGTGAGTTTTTCATCTACTAAGTTACAGGATAGTGGATGTGGAGTATAAGAAAAAAGAACTGAAAGCATAAATTGATCAGAGAATGTGTTGTTTGGCAGTCAAAGATGGGGTTATAAAGAGACTCAACCTGCTATTAATGACAAAGCCTAGAATCTGTCGCGTGATGCTATTTGTTTTTCTGTTAAGACAAACGATGTTAATGTATGCATTGTTTTTTCAACAATAAAACCTCAATCTTCAGGTTTAGTTGGAGTGCGGACACTTTGCCATAAATCAGCAAGTTTTCGGTTGCAGTTTGGGTACTGACCTCCACAAGGCTCATCAACATTGGTCTGGATCCCAGCTTGAAACCAAAGGCCTGAAGATTAGACCGTGAAGTCAGAAAATAAAGAAGCAAGAGTTAAGGTGTTAGAGGGAGAACCTAATTACATTTTGAAATTTAAAATCAAATGATGACTTAGACAGTGTTAGAGCAACACTGAACCATGAGCCAAAATCTTTCATGAATGAGGAAGAACTGCTGATGTGGAGAGGGTGTGAGGTGAGATAAAATAGATGACTTACAAAAAGGCAGGATAAAAATGTACTGAAACACACATGGTGTTATGGATACATGAATGAGAAACACTGGACACTGCAAAGAAAAACAAGGAAATAATGCCCTACCTCCAGGCCCGAAGACAAAAGGCAGAGAAGACATCCATCACTGCTGATGGATGCAAGGGACGTGCTGTTTCAGGTTCCAAGCAACCAAGCAAAAGAGTAAATTTCATAGAGGAGGAAAGCATTGAGAATGACTTCCAAAGGCATCATAAAAATGTTTCAAGAGATAAGAAAAAGTAATGCACAGAGCTCTATAAAAATGGACATAATGGGTAAGGATAACGTGGTGACCTATAAAAAGTATAAAATAAAATAATGTACATGGGAAAACAATTCCTGGAAATTGAAGGTTGATAGTAGGTCTGGGCATTGGGGTATGTGACTGGGTGAGTAACTTTTTCAGATGTGCACATAGTAATGAAGATCCTTTAATCCATCTATACAATTAAAAAAATATTTTTAAATTCTGTGCCAGATGGAAGTTAGCCAAAATTGTACCAGGATTACAACTCTGTAAAATTAAGTCTTTTATTCATGAGGTTATGGGCAACTGTGTCTTATTACCAAAAAAATTCCAGAATTTGCTTTGGAAATAAATTGCATTTTAACACTATCATCTCTAAGTTAAAAAAGTTGAGATCAAAAAGAAGAAAAATATTTATTTGCAGATGGGATACCTGCTGCTTCCAATTTAGAGAGTAGGTAAATTATCAGAAGTGAAAAGAGTAAAGTACAATGTGCTGCATTCCAACCTCCCTAATGAGCAATAGTCAGCTCTTATACAACCTTACCCAGGGCTGGCTTTTCCTCAGAGTTGACCCCAAAGCCCTCAAGGCAACATGTAGGAGCTGTTAAAGAAAACCTCAAACAACAGCCAAGCACAGAATTCTTTGAAGAAACTGTGAACACCCTCTGGGGAGAAAATTACACTCATGAACTTAAAAATGGTGCACCAACATTTTAACACAAAACTGGAGACAGAGGTCAACAGTGGTATTTCCAACTGAAGATTGCCTGTTGAGGGAAAAATTAGTTTTGAACATCAAAAATAAATGAACAAAGGGAGCAGGAAACAATGTCGAATTAGGGTCCTTTCCTCATGAAAAGTATTCCCTTGGCTCTTTAGAGCTGCAAAAGAAAACTAGGAAACTAATCATAAGAAAGAGTTACAAGGACTTCTTTATCCTTTATTCTAGCTTCAATACAGTGATTAATTTCTACCGATGGGTTTTATAATATATAAGCTTTATTATCTTATGCCATTAATTTATAATGTTCTCATTCAATTTTATCTGTAAATGGGGAATTGCAAGTCTCCAATGAAGCCAATGTCATGTCATTTAGCAGTCACACTGAAGGTCTGCTGTTTAGGTCCCCTGCAGTCTCAGATCTCCACAAGATGTATGCAAAGGGGGCATTCAAGGTAAATGCTCCTCTAAATCTCAGGCAGGCATCATCTCTGTCGTATTTGAGGAAAGTCCTTTCTCTCTAAGTCGCAGATGCTCTCAACGTGTCTGCTGGGGCTGTTTCTACTCACAAAGGCCTAAAGGGTGTGAATCTACTGGCTTGCAGTTTTGACCATCAGAGGGCATGGCTGAGTCCTTCTGTGATCTGAGAGGGAAGAATTTACCCCATGCCTTTCTGCTTGGCTTATTGACTGTCTTCTTTCTGGTCCTCGGGTGATTTTCCTTCTACATGTGATGTCGCCCAAATTTACTATTTTTATCCACATTAGTCATGTTGTATTAGGGCCTCTCCCAATGACCTGAATTTAATTTTATTCTTTCTTCATGGCTGTCTCCACAAAGAGAGTTAGATTCTAAGGGATTCAGGGTGTCGATACATGAATTTTGGAGGACTACAATTCAGCCCACAGCAATCTTGTTAAAGAAGTTTGAAAAAGATGTACTACCTTCCCTCACATTTTTAATATTGAAATTTTGCCTAATAAGTTCAAGTGACACACTTTCTATGATGATATAAATTCTCACATCTAAAACTGTTATTACAATATAATTAAATATATACATGAATAAACTGAATATACACATGAAATATATTCTATTGTACTTGTTTCTAAAATGCATGAACATCCCCTTTAAAGAATATATTGTTTATTTTTCTTGTTACAACTATAGCAGTATTCCGTTTCTCTCAAAAGGTTTCATTCAAAGTTATAAGTACTTACTTATACTTATTCATTAAAGTATTAACTTCATATGTGGTACATAGATATATGTGAAAATGAATAACCATTTGAGGTTCCAAAGCATTTTTTCAGACTCATTTGTAATAGGGATGACAATTACAGGTAATACTAGGTAACACATTAAATGTCACACTCTGTTCCTAAGGATTTCGTAACAGTTGGCTGCTCTCACTTACTCTCATAAAACCCCTTAGCTTGTATTTTATATTCCCATTAATGATATAGGAGGGCCTCTTTTTTCCTGGATCTTCACCAGCGTGTGTGTGTGTGTGTGCGTGTGTGTGTGTGTCTGTGTGTGTTCTTGATGGTATTACTCTGAGTGTGGTGATATAGAATCTCAGTTTGCATTTCTCTAACGGCTACAAATGTTCAGCAATGTTTTCATAGACGTTTTGCTATTTGGCTTCTTTTGAGAAATATCTACTGAGTTCATTTGTCCCTTTTTATTGAATTTACCATTACATAGAAGTTAAATTGTTTTTAAATCCTTTATATATTATCAGTACCAGTCCTCTAGCAGAAGACTAACCAGCAAAAATCTCTTCATTTTATTATTCATGTTTATTCTTTCCTAGTATTCCTTATAAAAATTTGTAAGTATGAAAAAAGGGCAGAAAATAAGAAGTAGAAAATTCACTTGTCATGTCCAGTACCCCAGATTGGCTTGTCTATTTTTTTTCCCCTTTTTCTAGAAGAATGAGAACAGAGGAATAGAAGGAGACCTTAACTTGCTCTTAATATTGCCAAGTGGCAAAGTAGCACATTATTCAGTGAAAGAAGTAGGGGTTAAATGTTACTACCAACCTTAAGCTATGGGACCTAGATCGATACTGATTTCTTTCTTCTTCAGAATAATTTGGATAATAAGATTTATCTTAATATTTTCAGTAAGGTTTACCTAATTAAAACTGCTACTCTTGACCATGGTTCGCATATTATAGATTGTCAATCCTAGCTATCATAACTAGGCTCTCAACTCTGTGTTGAAATCAACCTGTGTTGATTTTGTTTGTGTTGAGAGGTTTCAATCTCATTCAAAGAATAGCTTTTCACCATTGTTCTTATCTTCAGCAATTCACTTACATGCAAAATAATTAGTTCATTCTACATGAGCCCAAATCAAGTTATTTATACTTACTTTATAGCAGCAATCCCCAAACCTGGTCAATTATCATAAGTACTAAGAAAGGATCTTGTAAAATATGAACATTAAGTCATATTCATGTATATATTGATTCAGCAGATCTAAGTTGAAAACTAAGAATATGAATTTTTAAAAACTTCATTTTTTGTTCTGATAGATTCAGATAAACCTGGATACAATAATCTTGAATATCTTATTCAATCCTGAAGTCATATACAATTAACTTTCTGCTATTTTAAATATCACTTTTTGCTCAGTTTATATTTATGTATCAAGAAACGAAGTTATAGGTAGGAATAGCAGGAAAAAAGTTTCAGCCTGATGAGTTTTGTAAATGTGTAAGTATGATGAGTTTTGTGAATCAGTTAACTTGTCAACTAAAAACTACAGAGATATAATCTCAATCCTCAAAAGGCAAAGTCTGAGTTACTCATTGTTTGACACAGACCAACCTTACTATCTACAGAATCTTCCTCAGAGATACTCATTTGGAAGTGCACATGAATTAAAAAATTCCACAAATGAAAAATAGCTAAATTTAAACAGAATAAAGCAGAGAGAGGTACTTTTAAAAAGTGCCTGACAATGGTATTTGTCAAATTTGTATTTTAAACAGTTTTCCAGTCTCACTCAATCATTCCATCTTGGAATCTAACTAGAGCATATGTCACATCAGTGACTAACAATGCTTTGAGAGCAGGTCCACTTATAAATCTCAAATATACATTTCTAGAAAACAATTCAGGAAGTACCATTTCACAAAGGTTGTAATTTAATTTAAAAAGACACTAAGGCCCTGGGACACTGGACTAGGCTCCAGAGGTTCTGCAGGCTTGAGTGGACTGTGCCCAGTGACCTTCATTTAACCAGGGGAGCCAGACCCCTTGAAAGGGGAGCCAAGCCGGCGATGCACCACAAGATGAGTTGCAGCTCTCCAGGGCAGGCCCGGAAAAGTTTGGGACCATCAATCCCTGTGGCTGGGTGCCCACCCAGCCCTATAAGACACTGGATTAGGCTCCAGAGGTTCAGCGGATTTGACTGGACCAAACCCTGCAACCTTCTTCGTTCAACCAGGGGAACCAGGTCCACTGCATGAGAGGAGCCAAAGCCATGTGAGTCCCAGCAGTGGAAGGCACAGAAGATGATTTCCAACACATCCAGAGAAAGCTTTGGAACATTGCCGGAAACATGGAAATATAGAAAAATGACAAAACGAAAGACCAAAATGCTATCTTAAACCTCCAACCCATCCCAAGAAAGCCTAGGAGCCATTTATGTAGAAGAAGATACTAGCCATACACCTGAAATGCTGAAAATGATGTCAACTGAAATAAAGAAACAAGTACAGGAAGCTATGAGGGAACTCAAATCAGAAATAATCTCCCAGGTAAAAGAAGAAATGATAAAAGTAGTGAAAGAAATAGTGAATGTATCCAATGAAGACACAGCTAAAAAATTAGAGGAACAAAGCAAAATGATAGAATCCCTGAATGAAGAGTTTAAGAAACAAACAGAAAGCAAAGAGATATACAGGAAATCAAAAATTCTATTGACAGTTGCAAAAACTGCCTCAACGAAAGTGAAGTTAGAATCTCAGACCTTGAAGATAAGATTGCAGCTAGTGAACAGGAAAGGAAAGATCTTCTAAAAATAACAAGAAATCAGGAAACAAGAATTCAACAGCTGCAAGATGAGGCAAAGAAAAACAACACAAGATTAATAGGGATAAATGAAAAAGAATGGGACAACACAAATGATATCAAGAGGCTATTTGCAGAAGTAATTGCTGAAAACTTCCCAAACATGAGTATGGAAACTGACATACAGATTAGTGAAACATATAGAACTCCAAATAGCCATAACCAAAACAAAACTACACCCAGACACATAATAATCATCATCCCAGAAATCCAACATAAAAACAGAATATTAAAAGCTGTTAGAGAGAAAATACAGATCACTTATAAAGGAAAACCTATCAGAATCACAGTAGACCTCTCAACACAAACAATGAAGTCAAGAAGAGCATGGAGTGAAGTGTTTCAAATCCTAAAGGAAAATGACTTCCAACCCAGACTGATGTACCCTGCAAAACTATCCTTCAAAATGGATGGGGAAATAAGATACTTCCATGACAAACAACAGCTGAAGAACTTCATGATCACCAAACCAACCATGCAAAGAATACTGAAAGACATTCTAGATAGACATAGGAAAAAACTACTAAGCAAGGCAAACAATTAAACAGAATGGAAAGCTAAGGTACAACATCAGAAAGATAACATGTCAACAATAAACCAATATATGACAGTTATAACCATTAATGTAAATGGCCTTAATTTTCACCAATTAAAAGAAACAAACTGGCAGAATGGATCAAGAAACAATGTCCAACCACATGCTGTCTACAAGAAACCCATCTAACCCAAAAGGAAACTCACAGACTGAAAGTCAAAGGATGAAAAACAATGCTCCACACAACAGGAACTAAAAAAAAAAAAAGCAGGGGTAGCTATTCTATTTGCAGACCATGTGAACTTCAAACCAAGAATGGTCCAAAGAGATAAAGAAGGTCACTACATACTAGTTAGGGGGAAACTGCAAGAGGAAGAGATAACAATCTTAAATATATATGCACCAAATTCCAGAGCACCCAACTACACAAAGCAAGTATTAACAGAAATGAAAAATCAAATAGGTAATAACACAATTATAACAAGAGACCTTAACATGCCATTGACACAAAGGGATAGATCAACTAGACAGAAAATCAGCAAAGAAATAACAGAACTGAATCACACCTGTGAATTTGGATTTGATAGATATATACAGAGTGTTCCATCCAACAACATCAGAATATACATTCTTCTCAGCAATACATGGGACATTCTCTAAAATAGACCATATACGGTGGCAGCAGGGCAAGGAAGTCTAACCTGACACCCAGTACACCAGCTGTGAGCACAGGCCCCACTTCTGAGCCCCACGCCTGCCTCCACCATGTTTTCTGGATTGACTGACAACATGGTGTTCTAGAGGAGTCCTGCCGTTACAGAAAATGTGGGTTTTTTGCTTTTTATTTTGGTACTGGCAAGCAAATTCATGACTTCGCACTTGCTAGGCAGGCACTTTTGCTGCTGAGCTATATCACCAGCCCCAATATAAGAATATTTTTCTAAAATAAATAAATAAATAAATAAATAAATAAAATAAACCATATACTAACCCACAGAACATATTTAAGTAAATGCAAAATAATTGAAATTATCCCATGCATGTTATTGGATCATAGCACCATGAAACTAGATATTAATGATAAAAGTAACTACAAGAACCCCACAAACACATGGAAATTGAATAATACACTCTTGAGCAATCAGTTGGGTCATAGAAAAAATTAAAGAAGAAATTAAACAATATCTACAAGCAAACGAAAAATACAAATACAACTTAGCGGAACCTGTGGGATGCAATGAAAGCAGTCCTCAGAGGAAAATTTATTGCACTGAGTTCCCACATTAGGAAAACAGAATGAACACAAATAAGCAATCTGATATTACACCTCAAACAGCTAGAAAAAGAAGAGCAAGCCAAGCCCAAAGCCAAAAGAAGGGAGGAAATTATAAAGATCAGAGCAGTAATTAATGCAATAGAGACTAAGAAAACAATTCAAAGAATCAATGAATCAAAGAGTTGGTTCTTTGAAAGAATAAATAAAATTGATAAGCCCCTAGCCAACCTATTAACCTAGCCTTATTTATCTCCTGCATCTTTTTATACAAAGATTAAGCAAACAAAATGAACGAAAGTTCATTTTAAGAAATTTTATCTGGAGCATTTAATAGAAATTAAGATGCGGCATTTTTATTTACCACTTGAAAATTATCTTAAAATTAAACATGGATTTAAACACAAATATGATACAAGCAAATTCCTTCTAGAGAAACCAAAAAAATTTTTTTTCAATTTTGATTCTTTTCCCATTCATCTTCATTTCATTGACTGATGCCTTGAGCCTATTTTTGATTATTTCTTGCCCTCTATATCATATTTTAAAGTTTCTTTTTACGACCTCCTGAAATATTGCAGGGCAAATTCAAACATGTCCCAAGCAGGCAGTGAAATTTTAATGCATTTTTATGGGAATCACTCTCAGCTCCTGAAATACATTTATTGGTCCAGATGAAAGTTGGTGGAAAGCTCTCCTATTTAAAATCTGATATGACAATTGTTCCTTTACTAGAAGTCGTTGGAATCATTTGTGTTTTTCTATTTGATTAATTTATAAATGTCATATAAGCATTATAAAATGCATGTTGTTCCATTAGGAATAAATCCACCATATTAATGCAAGAAAATAACAATGTCTAAATGAATTCTTCATTAATGTAAATATTTTCATTACATTTTAATTCCTGTTGATTAAGTTTGCTAGCAGTGTTTGTAATTCTAATTCTACTACTTAAAAGAGAGCATAGGATAACACAGACAATATATGTATATCAATATATTGGAAATATCTTCCTTTGTATGAAAAATAATTATGATGAAGTCTTAATGCTATTTTGATTTTTATGCATAAAGGCAAATTCCATAATTAATTTTTAATTTGTGCAAAGTGGTAAAATCCCTGGACTTAATTCTTCAGATCAAAGCAGTGTTTACATGAATTAACTAGATAATTTATTTAGCAATATGACTTTACACAGGTGGACAATTTTAGATTCGCAATACATGTATCGATTCTTTTATAATTGACTCCTGATTCACTTGATAAAGGATAAAAATTGATCTTGTCATTTCGTAATTACAAAAAAGCTCCATTATTATTTGCTTCTATTCGTTGCCTTTTCTTTTAAGTTCAGACTCTTTACATTTAAAATGCAAACATAAATGCTGCAATTGCGTGCAGTTAAACGGTGAACCTGAACTGCCGCGAAGGTTTGGATTTAGGAAATTTCATTTTACTTAGTGGAATCTTTCCGTTCACGTTATTCTGCACAATCGCCAGCTCAGCAAACTGTTATCCACACCCCCAAATGTGTCTGCGGCTCTTTTTATAAGGTCACAAGCTAAGACTGATTTTTGTACATTGTGAATGATTGAAAAACACTTCAAGGAACACAGCAAGTACAAATGAAAGGAAATCCTCATTATAATGCCCGTAATTAAGGATTTGCAGGAATCAGCTGCAGTTGTTTATGTTTTCCACCTCTTGCTTGCATATTGCAAGGACAGATGCATAGTTATGACAGAGACTGCACAGCCCATACGGCCCAAACCGTTTATTACTTCAGTGTTTTATGAAAAAGTTTCACTAACTCAGGTGGAAAGCATTTATCTCGACTATTTCTCTGACAGCATCACTGTGCATACTGTTGATGTCTTCTTTAATAGTTTCCCTCAGTTCAAACTGGTGTATTTTGGGTGTATTTTCACCAAATCAGCATATAGGTTGTATTGCTACCAACTGCAATTTCCTATGCTCACATCTCAGCATTTAATAAAATGTTAAATGCTTTTTAATCAGATTTTAACACTATTTGTTTTTTGCTGGCATGACTGAGTTTAAAGACCTATTTGAAACCTAATGATTTTCCCCCCCAGATGTCTGTCAAGAGCTCAAAGACACTACACCATATTTTTGTAAGCAGACATCTAATGAAGAACCTACCTCTGAAATATCAGGTTAAATTATTATGATAAACCAAAAATATAAATTAAAATGTTTAAATGGATTTGCTAAGGGAATTCCATTGCTCAGATGAATATAAGTTTGGCAAATATCAATGCTGAAAGAGGAAAATTCTGGACAAGTATCAGACTTTTATTCTATTCTTGTTTCATTATAGTTAATAACAAATTTATACAGCAATTTTGTTAAAATAGATTTTAATGTTCTCACCACAAAGAGAGAATAAACATGAGATGAAGGTTGTAAGGGTTACTATAATTTAAACATTCTAAGACATATACTTGTTTCATAACATTATACCTCATAATACATGTAATAATTACTTATCCATTTAAAAATGAAATATTTTGTTTAAATTAAATTAAACTAATGAAGAAAGGAATAAGTACTAAATAAACCTTATTGGTATAACTGAGTAATTATTTTTAAATGAGCAAGTACTTAAATGTCCTAAGAAAAATTTAGAGTTACAATTACAAAGGTGAATAATATGTTAATTTTTTTAAATAGGCAAATATGCTGTTTGATATGAAGATTAACTTTTTGAAGAGGATTTTAAAAAAAGAAAAATATAAATAATCTGAACAAAACTGGGCAAATGAAAGTGTAATAGGGTTATATTTTATACAATAATCTGCATTTGATTTAACTTTATAACACTGAAATTTTTAGGGTCAAATACAATTTTTATCAAAAATTTCATGACTGATATTACTGTACTGGCAGAGGAAGCTGGCTAAAATTATTATGAGGGTGCATAAAAATCAGATCTTCAGATGCTCTGTACCCTTTGTATCATTTATTTTCAGATGAACTAAGGAAGGACAACCCACTCGGGACCCTTCTGTCCCTCAGACAGAAGCTTTCTTTCTCGCAATAAATACATCCTGCTCTTAAAAAAGGATAAATTAAGGAAAAGTTTAGGATTTATTTATAATAATCCCATTCATACTAAGTTTAAAAATAAGTAATTGGAAAAGTCGAAAGTAGACATTTAGATACATGTTAGAACAAAGTTATGATCAAAATCTGTGAGCCAATCAAATAACAAGTACAAAGCTTGATAATATGGATCATACTAGGCTTCCAGGAAGAGCGAGAGAGATGGTATGAATTGCTTCCTCTTTTAGCAATCCATTTTTCAAGCATTCCCTTTGTCATTCCCCCTGCTCAAACACTGTTTTGTTCTACCCATGTAATACTGTCTCTGTGATACTCTCCCCAAGATTAACAAATGTTAAGTTCACAAAAGCAGTGTACATCCTTTCGGGCTGGCTCACAAAACTGAGCTAATGTGAATGATTTCTTCACCGCTGAATGGAAGGAGAAGGGAGAATCTAGCATGGAAAAGAGAGTCTGGTGTTGGTGAGCTCCACAATCCCAGGTAGGGGACAAAGTGGGAAGAATTAGGTAGCTCAGGCGTGGTGGAGAGGGCAGCGAGGTACTGGCCTCTGCAGAGTGAGGAGAGCCCCAGATGCAGCGAATAATAGGGAAAAATGTTTGAAAATGGGGACCAAGGCGCAAGTTATTTTCATTCACTAGACTTTTATTGAAATATTCCTGGCCATATGAGTATAGTTCATTATGTATTTGTCCTAATTTAGAAAATTACCTAAAAATATTTTACATTTTCTATCTGTGCTAATATACTGTTTCATAGAAAGGTATCTGCGCTTTCTTGGTTTAATTTGTCCATCAGGTCTAGGGATTTTTAAACATTTGAATCTTTGTACTTTAAAAATAGAGACCATTGCTCAGTCGAAAAGTACAATAGTTTTAATAGTATTAACAAATAATGCTTAAACAATATCTGGAGCTAATGAAGAAAATGTTATTCATTGTAATGATGCTTATGGCAATTAATTATGATGGCTTTCTATTTAGGAAGGAAATTTTGAAGGCTGAAAAAGAGAATGTTACATACAGCTTTATGTTATTTCTTACGGGAATCACCATGAAATATATTGTAAAATTTCACTTATATGAGAAAAACTTTTTCTTTCTGATAATATCATGAAGCACTCTTGGAAACAAAGCACGAGAAAGACAAATATGATTATAAAAGGACAAAAATTATGACATTGAAGAAAAGACACAAGTATGAAAAATTCTGAAAATTCTTGTAAATTTTCCTTAAGGTGCAACTTTACGTGTAATATTTTCTGTGGAAATACAGGCAGTTTTCAACAAGCCTTAGGTTATTCTTTGAGTTACAACTTCTTGAGGTCTTTTCCCTTAAAAGGTGAAGAAAGAGATCTTATTGAGTCTCAAATTGAGTTGATAAGTGTCAAAGAATAATTATACCAGGTAGAGTTAAAGGAAGCCAGCAAGACCATTCAACGGGGAAAGACAAATTGAACTTGCCTCCCTAAACAAAAGGCAGGAGAGTACTAAGTCCTAAGATGAGCTTCTAGAAAAGTATTAAAGGACATTAAGATTTGTGATCAGTGTGATTGGAACTGTATGTGCCTGCTAGTTGGGATCTATGGAAGATAGTTTCCCACACCCCACAAACATTGGGAAGTAGGGGTGCTGTCTTCTCAATGCATATTAAGGGAATGATTCCCAGAATCTTAAGAAAGATATTCCTGTTTCACAGAACATTCACACTTCAAAGGAGTAAAGAATTTTCCATCACAAATTTTCTAAATTAATCTTTTAAGTAAAGGGAGGTCAGGGCTCTGTGATAGAAAGATACCTGTCAACATTTGGTTCATCGCAAAAAAATATTACGGTTGCCTCCTGTGCGCTATCAGCCTGCCAATTTAGTTCAGTGGAGAAATGACCCAATACAAGACAGAGAAAGTTAGAGTTAGAGTTAGAAAATTAGAGTACACTACAGTGATGATTAATTCCTTCACAAAACTTCACTACATTTGTTAAGAAACAGTGTTAGAGTCAATTTTTTTTAAATTTTAATGAGGATAAAACAGAATAAAACTAGTCCAAACAAACCAGTGTAAGAGATACAGGACTTTAAATCATTACCAAATCAATCATAGTTTCCATAATGTCTTTGATGTCTTCAAAATAGCTGCAAATAACTTCAACATGGTAAAAATCAAACAGAACAGACTAGAAGAGAGACAATAAAAACAAAACAATGAATGCAACAAAGGACTTCGAAACAAGCCGATAGTAAATTCAAAATTGCTACCATAATATTTCTTGCTATCTTTGAAATAGCTGCTCCTGCCATCTGATTTACCATCATCAAACAAAACAAAAGAAAATAAAACTCAACTCAACAAACGATGGAAATGATACGGGACTTCAAAACAACAATGGCTGCAATCTCAGAAGGAGAATCCCCGAGATGCTATGCTGTGGACCACTATCCTCTGAACCTATGATCAGACCACTGGCCTTAGACCTGCAGTGTTGGTGAAACAGCAAAGCACTACAGACATCCAACTGCATTTCACCTCCATTGCTATCATCACTGCCTGTTTCTCCAGATAAGCTGGTAGATAAGCCAGTCGCTTATGCGAGGGTGAAGGGGTAGTTGGTACTTCTTGTTTGCCAGCCCACCCTGGAAGGGGCTGGGGTCTGGCTGCTCCCAGTCCTGTGGTGGCCAGACCATAGTGCTGGCTCCCAGACTGGACTTGCTTGGTGATCAGAGTCCAGTTTAAAGCAGTGTCTACAAAGTACTCAAAGGAATGGATGATTTTCCTCTTCAGTGCTCTAGAGCAGGAAGCCAGGAGAGCAGATGGCTATCATTTTAGACTAAGCATAGCACATATTTTCTTCTGGCTTTCTAGATCGATGGCTCAGAGTAGGTCATTAGAAGGAAGGTGTTTTTCTTCTCCTCTTCCTCCTGACCCTTTTACTTTTCTCTAATTAAGCATTTAAAGGATTCAGACAATTTAGGTGTTTTTTAAGGAATTTATGGAAATATTAATTCTCTACTTAAACTGTTACTGGAAACTTTGCCTACATGTTTACCCAAGTTGCCACCTAATAAATATACAAACATGTAGTGTCAGGGAAAAATAAAACCATCTCAGCAGTGATCGGTTGATTTTACTTTCTGATATGAAAAAATCTTCTAATACACAAAGATTAGGGTTCCTGGGGGATCTTAAGTAGGACTCTCAATGACAACCTTTATCGATGTTAAAGTTCTCTCATTCTGTGCCTATTTCCTGAAATAGAGTCTGAAATAGAGTCATGACAAGAGCTTAACTACGACAAATACCGTGAAGCAATGCATCTAATCCAAGCATAGCAAGCGGGCACATTGTAAACTGACACATAGTTAAACGCATATAAACAGCATTGTTTGGTTATATTGCCATCATTTTTCTGTTAATTTCCTTCCTTCCTTCCGGACCTTCCTTTTTCTCGCCTTCCTCCTGTTCCCGCCCCACCTGTATGTAAGTAAATATAGCTCTTACCACATTCTGCAACCTCTCACGTTGTGTACTCGGAGTGTTGAGTTTGGCAACTGTCAGGTGCTCCTGCCACGACTTTCTCCACTCAAATAATTGGGTTTTACTGTCTGCATTTGGGTTTTATTGTTCACATCTTATGTGTTCTTTATTATAGGTTCTTCAAGCACTTCATGGGAGTTCAGAGTAAAATAAATACAAAACAAACTGTAGCAGAAAACATAACCCTATGGGTTAGAGGTCAAAGATCATTATAGGAGAAATAAAGCACTAAAAAACTCATAGTCCCTGTCTTGTTGAAGCCGATACACTTAGAAGATAACTTCGTAATGATAAACATGGCACCATGTCCTTAAACATGCATACTGAGGTTCTGAAATATTTTAAGGAAATAAATTTCAGTAGCAAAGTGAAACCATTTTATTATAAACCTCTGATAATCTGTGCCCACATGCATAAAGTTCTGTACACTATGTTGAACACAAAACTGTTTGAAACTAGTAAGAAGGAAAGAAAACTGCACGACAGAACAATAATGCCATGTCAAAGATACTGAATGAAACAGAGAAAATGTAAATTCTAATTACAGTCCTGCCAACAGATGATTTGTTAAGAATTCTCTCAGGCAAAACAGCGTCTCTCTTTGTAACTTATTTTTAGGCTAAACAATGATAACAACACCTGTGCTGCTTACCTAAAGGAATCTTGTGAAAAGCAAGGGAGATAATGAATTTGGCAACGCTGGTAATGTGCTCTATAAACATATCCATGATGCAAACATACCTGGTAGTGTAATTAGAAGATTGTACTTTCAAAACGTTAAAAATCGGTGACAGTATCTTAAAAGTCTACAATTTTAAAGCAAACAGATGGATATGAACAGCTACTATATACCAGATTTAGTATGCTGTGTTTTCTAGTAGGTATGCCTGAAAAGAAGATCCAAAAAAATGCAGAAATAAAATATCAGGTGCCCAAACAGTGGAATGATTCCGATGTGTTTATTATCAAACAAAACAAGTAGAATATAAACTAAGTGAAGCATAAACATATCATTCGATTTGACATATCAAATGTATCTGAGTATACTACAATTGCAGTGAACATTAATGACAGGTTTAAAACCCATCAGAGATTTGCTTGATAATATCAAGATAGGTAACCTTAACTATTCTAGCTTCTATAGACTGGTCCTTACTCACCTCTATAAATGTGTTTTATATGATGAGGAAGTTTGTAAATGCTTTGACTTCCACTAGCAGAAAGACCCTCACCTCATTGACTGCTTTTTAAGTATCTCTTAATGCAGCTCATTCTTGCATGCGATTTTTCATTCCATCAATTTCCCCTTTTTTTAACTGCTCCTCAGGCTTGTTCTATAGATTTTATGAACTTACAATCATTTTTAAATTCTTTATGATCCTTCTATGATTTTTTTTAAATCACCGGTAGATTTTCTGCTGATGAACCACTGGAATTTTTTTTTAAAAAATCATTGGAATTTTAAAATATTTAGAAATTACATGAAAAGTAATTATTGCAAGAAGAAAAATAGCACTCCATTTAAGGTGTATTATGTTTGGCTTAATTCTACCTTCAGGATGTGGTGTTTGCATGACTGTTTGAAAAGCAGGTGCTATTATACTACATAAAATCAGTTTTTATAAAACATTCAAGTATCAGGAAAATTATGGTGGAAAGAGAGATTACACCAAGCAAAGATAGCAGGTCACATTTCTGAGGTATAAATGAAGCTAACCATGCCACATTAGCAAAGTCTACTCGATTTGTGCATGTTCTAACACACAGAAAACAAGTATCACTCACACACTGGAAAAGAGGATTGGGAAAAATCTGGTACCATAGGCATAACTTTTTATTCCAAAGCTGTTGATATATTTATGAATTACTTTTTCTGTCAGTAACATGTCTGTTGTCTCCTGCTTCACAGCCATGAAATCACTATGAGGTGGAAGTTAACATAAATAAATAACAATCATGCACAGTGTTGCAGGTTAGAATAACAGATTTACTTTTCATATGACACGAAGAATACATCAAATTTATTTTGTTTGTTATAAATGAAGTACTGAGAACATTCTTATAGAACAATAAGGCTGCTAAAAGAAGCCAGAGGATTCTGGTTCCAAATAATTCCTTTCTACCTCATCACTCTGAGCAAAGAAAATTTGAACAAAGTGGGAAATTAGTTGAAAAAATCTGAGTAAGATTTTCTTTGCACATTTTCTTCAACTAGGAAACATTTTTTCAAAAAGAAAAGCAGAGAATAGGATGTGTGGGTATTAAGACTAGAGTCGCACTGTCTAACCCCTGGGTCTGATGTAGAAATGGTAAGATGGTTAGCAGATAAAGCAGAAGCTCAGTGAGTGCTGTCTGCCAAATACTAGTCAAGCTGTACTGTTCTGCCCTCCCCATGTGGATAGTGAGTATGTCATATAGCAGCTTTGCATTTTCTTTTCCTTTTGTTTTTTGTGGTTTTCCCTTACTCAGGATGGAGTCAAGGGCTCTTGCTCTGAGTTACACCCCTCAACCCTTTTCATTTATTTTTTTAAGCACCATGTTGCTAAGTTGTTCAAGCTGGGCTGAAATCTGCACTCCTCTTAACTCATCCTGCCAGGGTGCTAGGGGTAAAGTTATGTAGTCCCCATTCCTGGCTAGAGTTTGTATTTTAAGATAACTCACTCTAAAACTAAGGTCAAAATTCTGTGAAAATCTTTGTGAACGTATTTGTTTGACCTAAAAATAAACAAATGGACAGTACCATCGTGTTATTCATATGGTTGCTATTTTCAAGTTTTAGGAAAACAGTCACTTCTCAATTTTCAACACTTAAAAGAGCAGTCTATACGTCCATCAGTAGTTGATTGGATAAGGCAAATGTAGTGGTTCCCCATAGTGGAGTACTACTCTACCATGAAGGAAGATCAATTTGTATAATTTGTAGGAAAATGAATGCATCTTAAGACCATAAAGATAAGTGAAAGAGGGCAGACACACAAGCTTACGTGTCACGTTGGTTCTCATATGAAAAGGCCACAGTATAAATGAAGAGCAAGATAAAACATGTATAATAGGAAGTAGGGGAGAACTTTTTCAAATGGGAAGAGGATGGAGAGAGGAAGGGAAAGAGAGGTAAAGGGTTGGAAAAGGTGTTATGCGCGTGTGCTAATAAAAAATAAATTTAAACATTTCATGCATAAATTTCAGTAGTGAACAAATGCTATTACTGCTTTGTTCGGTTGTGTTAGCAAGCCAGGAGCTTAGCCACAACCCTCCAAGAGAAGTAGATTTCTCTTAGGTCACATGGGGCCTGTTTTTTAGCACGCCAATCTAATAGACTGCTCATGGCCTCCCTAAGCATCTAACTATAGACAAAGTGAATTAGGCAACAGGGAAAACCCAGCTCATTAGGATCCAATGTTCTGTATTTGGAATTAAATGAAAGGGTCTCACCTCATCAAACTCAAGGATTTGAGGTAACACAGACACTCGGGTACACAGGCCTTTGTTGCACCCCAGAAGGTGGTTCTTTCTTGTGAGCTTTAAATGTGCCCAACTCACCTCCTTCTTTGATGTTTTCGGTCAATTCATAAGGTCACCAGAGTTTTCCAAAGGTTACACTGTAGTTTTATATGGGTATCTTGGGAGCGGGCTGTTCAATATTTCAACTTAATTCTCGCCACGATTTGTTCGAGTGCTTCTCCAAGTGTACCTCTGTGCTTAGACTGTAAAACAAGGAGAGAGATGCCGGAGCTCAGAAAACAGCAGAAGTGAATCAGAGCGTAGACAGAGATGAAAAACTAGACCTAGTCCAGGGCTCCACTTAAGGCTTGAAATAAATTGACATCATTGCACTTCTGGAAAATGGGAAAGCGCTTTTCATCTTTACCTTGTAGGTACATAGTCACATAAAAATGATAATTAAGGCATTGAAAATAGTCAACACATGTAAGAAAGAAAATGTCTAGCTGGAGTTTTCAGCTGAGTTTATTAAATCATAAAGCTCTCTGTCCAAATCAGAAGAGAATTCAAGAAAGTAAAGCTGCTTTTACAAGAAAAAAAAAGAAGACTTGGGAAAAAAGAAACGACTTTCCTCACGGAATGATTTTTATAAAGTTTAAAATATTTTTAATGGCCACACAGAATTGTATATATTTATGGGTATCATAGTATTTTGATGCATGTATACATTGTGTAGTGTTCAAATCCAGGCACACATATCTATCAATATTTATCTTTTCTTTATAATGAAAATACTCAGAATTTTTTCTCCCAGTGATTTGAAATACACTATAAGAGTATATTGACATGATGCATAAAACAGACTTCCTTGCTTTTATCTGGCTCTAACCAAGTTTCCTTGATCAATCTGTCCCCAGCCTCCCCCTTATTAACTCCTTCTAACCTCTAGTACCATCTTTTTTACTCTAAACTCCTGAGAGCTCACCTTTTAGATATTCCATGTAGGTGAGAGATAATGGTCTCTGTGTTTCTATGCCTGGCTTATTCCACTCAACATTATCATCTCCCATTCCACCCAGGTGGCTGAAAATGACAGGATTTAATTATCTTTATTGCTGAATAATAACCATTATGTACAACACATCATATTTTATCCATGCGTCCTCTGCTGGACACTTAGTTTATTCCTCTTTCTTGTTTATTGTGCTGCAATGAAACATGAAAATAGAGATGTCTGTTTGACATGCTGACTTCATGGACTTCAGAAATACATCCAGGAGAAAGATTGTTGGTACATGCAGTTCTATTTTTAATTTTTTGGGGAACTTCCATTCTTCCATAATGACTATAATAAATTACATTCTCACCAATAGTGTGCAAGATTTCCTTTCATATTTTTGCCAGCACTTGTTAACTTTTGTAGGTTTGATAACAGTCATTATTCCCTGGGATGCTTGAAGGGAGTTTTTGTATACGAGATGGGGCTTGTTTATTCTGTCAGCAAAGCTGGATCAATTTGCTGACCATCGCAGCATCCTATCCCCCACATTCAGCAGTTGAATTCTTTAGCAGAGAATTTATCCCAATGAAATAATGTTCTACACAAAATGGCTGCAGAAATATTATTTTTGAAGGTCCCCTGAGGCTTGCCCATTTAAGTAACCAAATACACTTTTACTTTAATCTCAGTGATTATCGTGGGTACAAAATCGTTTGGAAATTTCTAATTTGGTCGTGTTTGCTGAAACGCATCATCCCTTTGCGTAGGATGTATAACAATAAAAATCACATGCTGTGTGAATGATAATTTCAGAGCACACAGAAGCATGTCAAGGTCCTTGCTTCTATTCCTAGAGTCGCTGCAGGTTTGGACTTGCTTGTTGCTTTATTAATTTGAGGGGTCTGAATTTTTTCCATTTTCACATTGCAACTTGCTCTTTATCTTCCATGGTAAGTATGTAAATCAGATACAAAAGTTGTTAGAATATCATTAAGCAAGAGTTAGCCAAAGAACTCTTCTTTCTGGAAAACTAACTCATATATTTAAGATAAAAACTTAATAGACCATGCAATCTGTACAAGGGTGATGCTGATATGAATTTACAATTAGGTTTTAGGGTTGATGAAGCCTTCAATCAAATATTTTGTCTGTTATCCTGATTTATCTTCTTGTTTGCTCTGACAATTTTTTCTATGTGTTTTATGTTAGCTTTTTGTTAGAAGACATTGGTTACTTAAATACAGCTCTTATTTTTTGGATCAGTACTAAATATTAGCTCCAAAGTCTGAAGACTATTTTAAGAATTTTTTAAAAAAATTATTAGCCCATGTTTGGAGTCCATAACATTTACACTCCTTATAAGGAATTGGATTAGGTACATAAGGAAACTTAATTCTTTTTTTATTCTCTTTTTCTCCCCCCCCCACTGTGTCTTCATTTTTTGACCCTCTTCTCATTTGAATAAGATCTATCTCCCTACTTCATATTCTTTTTATTTTTAGTTATATTTTGAGTTTCTCATATAAGAATCATGTAATATTTAAGTTTATGCTTCTAATTTATTTCACTTAAATTATGGTGCATATATTTCTTACAGATTACCCAACTCTATTCCTATAAATTACTCAAGTTCATCCTCCCTTATGGCAGAGTAATGCCTGACTGTAGGTTCATACCATGTTTTCTTTTTTCTTAATTTTACTTTAAGGAGAATAAAACCAAACAAAATGCAATAAAGCAAAGCAGAACAGAACAATGAAAGTGAAAAAGGACTTTAAAACAAGACAACAGGAAATGAACAATGGCTACCATAATGTCTCTCGTCTTCTTCAAAATAGCTGTCCATACCTCCACACATAATAAACTCAAACAAAATAAAACAGAACAAAACCAAACAAAACAAAAGGATGAAAGCATTATAGGCCTTCAAAACAAGGTAACAGGAAATCAACAATGGCTACCATAATGTCTCTTGTTTCTTCAAAATAGCTGTCCATACCTCCACACATAATAAAATCAAACAAAATTGAAGAATAAAATCAATCAAAACAAAAGAATGAAAGCATTGAGCCAAATAGGGTGGCACATTCCTGTAATCCCAGCACTTGGGAGGCTGAGGTAGGAGGATTGTTGCAAGTTCAGAACCATCCTGGTCTACAAAGTGAGCCCAAGTGCAGCCTGAAATGCATAGGAGACACTGTCTCAAAAGAAACAAAGAAAGAAACAAGAAAGAAAGAAAGAAAGAAAGAAAGAAAGAAAGAAAGAAAGAAAGAAAGAAAGAAAAGAGAGAAAGAAGAGAGAAAAGAAAAGAAAGGAAAAGAAAAGAAATTATTAGAGGACTTCCAAACAAGATAATAGGAAATCAACAACAGTTACCATAATACATCCTGTTATCTTGAAAATAGCTACCCATACCATCAGACACAGTAAAATCTAACAAAACAAGACGGAATAAAACCTAACCTAGCACAATTATGGAAACAATACAAGAATTCAAAACAAGATAACAGGAAATTAATGGTGATTACTGTTTTCCCTTTTTAGGTGTTTCCTCCCCTATCACTTTCATCATATCTATTGTGCTTTGGGGTCTCACTAACTCCTTCAGCTTTTTATGCAAGTGACATAAGCTGGAGTTCACTTGTACGAGTCCAAACCATTTCACCCATGAGCATGAGCTCAGTTACACCTAGTTACCTACAAGGGCCTTGAGAGTATCACACTTCATATTGAATAGCTTCCCATTGTATGAAAAAACTATAACTTTCTTATCCATTTTGTGGTTGATGGGAAAATTACCCTTGCTTTTTTCTGGTCTCCTATCACATGGAACAATTGCTTTTTCTTCTTTGATTTTCAGTCTATAAATTTCCTTTCAAGTTAAATGAGTTTCTTGTATGCAGTATAACGATGGATCTTGTTTCTAGATCCACTCTCCCTGTGTTTCTTTTTATTGGTGAATTGAGGCCATCTACATTAATGGTTCCAACCAGAATGCATTGGCTCATCTCTGCCCTGCTGTCCTTCTGTCACTGACCCTTCACTCTTCCCCTTCATTCAATCACCTGTCTTGTTTGGCGATCCTCCTCTGCTGCTGTTCTTGGAAACATCATCATCTTTCTCTCTCTCTAGAATATCCTTTAGCACTCTCTGTAGGGTTAGTTTGGTTGTCATGAATTCCTGCAGTTGTTCTTTAACATGGAAGTATCTTATTTTTCCATCAATTTTGAAAGATAGCTTTGCAGGGTACATCAATCTTGGTTGGAAGTTGTTTTCTTTCAGGACTTCAAACACTTCAATCCAAACTCTTGATGGTTCATGTTAAGAAGTCTGCCGTGATTCTGATGGGTTTTCCTTTATAGGTGATCTGTTACTTTTTTTTAACAGCTTTTAATACTTTGTTCTTCTGCTGAATTTCTGAGATCTTGATTATTAAATTGCTGGGTGCAGGTTTACTTTGATTATGGCTAGTTGGAGATCAATATGCCTCACTTAACTGAATGCCAGGTCCTTTTCCCATTCTGGAAACTTTTTTGCTATTATTTCTGTATGACATTTTATTGACCCCTGTCTTCCCACTGCACTCTTAATTTTGTTTTTTTTTGTTGTTGTTGTTTTTGTTTTTGGTGTCATCTTGCAGCTGTTGAATTGCTATTTCCTTGTTCCTTGTTATTTCCTTATTTTTAGATCTTTCCTTTTATGATCGCTAGCTGTGATCCTTTCATCAAGGTCTGAAAGTCTATCTTCAGTCTCTTTCAAGTGGTTCTGCCAGCTTTTGAGCAACACTTTCATTTCCTGGATATTTCTATGAATCTGTTTCATGCATTCTAAATCCTTCCCGTATGGTTCATTCAAGTTTCCATCACTTTCCTATGCTCCTTTTTTGAAGATATGCTCAGCAATTCTTCCACTATGTTTGTGTCTTCTTCTTTTACCTGAGATATCATTTCTTCTCTGATTACTTTTATAGTCTCATAAAGTTGCTTCTTTACATAGGTTGCTATCTTCTCAGAGATTTCAGGTGTGTGACTTCCATTATCTTCTATGTCTGTACCTCCAGGACTTGTTCTGTGTGGGCTGGAGGTCTGAGACTGCCTTTTGTCCTTCTTCTTGGCATTTTCCTGAATTCCTCCCAACAAGCTGGTTGTGGGGCCCCAGGCACTTCCCACATTGGCTGTCCCTCCACAATGTAGGGGAATGGGACAGGTACCTGGTTTCCTCTAATTCCAGATTACAGGGAGGTAGCAGGGTATGGAGCGGGCTTCTCCAGACCTGTGCAACTACACTGCAGCTTCTCCAATGGCCAGGGATGCGTGGTAATAGATCTGATTCTTCTCTCAGCCTGCGTGTTTACACCAGGGCTCCTGTGATGGCAGCAGGCACATGGGGAGTGTCTGTCTGATTCTTCTAGTGGGCACTGGCTGCCTGGAGAAGGCAAGGATCTTCATGGTGGCCCACGGGCACACACGGTAAGAGGTGGATCCGGCTGCTTCTTCCAATCTGTGCTAGTTAGCTAAGGGCAGCAAGCTTTCCAACAGCAGCAGGCATGCAGAGGCAGGACTGGCTGCATCTCCCTGCCCATGTGGCTTCCCCCAGGCAGCAGCCTTCTGATGGTGGCAGTGGTGTGCCTCCTACCACATTTTCTTTATCTATCCATGTGTGGGTGGACATAGAAGCTGCTTTTAAAATTTTGCTGGTAGAAATTATGCTGCTAAAAACATGACTATGTGTTTCACATTGCAGTACGATGTCTTTAACACTTCCATGAAGGCACCTAGCAGGGAATAGGTCAGGGTAGACAGTTGCAGTGCTGGAAGATGCAATCTACTTACTATTAGGAAATTGCCTTTTTTACGTTTTGGTGGCCTACAATTCTACAACCTCTCTGCTGTCTTCCTGGTTGCCTTAGTGTTCTGACCATCTTGTTTCAGTTGAAGGTCTGTTCTGTATTAATGTTTGGGAGGAAGAAATTATACTTGGAAATTAATGTTTACAATGACACACAGAAAACTGGGTGCTACAACATCTTACCCATAGTAACTCAAATATTTTACACCTTAGCTATTTATGTAAATTGAAAATGGAATTTATGTGAATTGCAAATAAAATTTGAAGTAGTGATAATAGTTATAGGAAATTTTTCTTTAAAATTTACCTCTTCACGTTTAGGTTTGCTTAAGTAGGTCACTATACAAAGTCTTCAAATTTCTAGCTAGGAAGATATTGCTATGCAAACAAGATTATTCGTGGAGTTTTGGAGAAAAATAAGGAAATGATGATGCATTAAAAAAATGTGAAAGGAAAAGAATATTAAATCATGTACATAGATACTTATTCTACCACGTGGTAAAATGCTCTGAACTTTTCAATTCAGACACATGTCACGAACAACTGTATATGACAGGGGTTACTAGTTACTGTGCACAATAGGTTAGGCAAAATAGGTTAGGCATAATCTCTGATGTTTGAGAGAAAAATAGATGGAATTATTATTTATAAATTACAATAATAAATACATACAAAATTAGTTTTGGGCAGAGAGAGGCAGGTGACATCAGAATTGTGTATTCAAAGAAAAATAGTCTGCCAACTATAGAAAGCTAATTAAAGATAATTCTGGGAGAGACACTCACATGCATACAGAGTTAGAAATTTCAAAAACAAAATTCCTTTTCCTGGAAACTCTGAGAGGCTTCTCTGACTGGACGTGAGGGCTCCTGTCACAAAAGGTGAGTATTAAAATGGAGACAGAAACCAAATCACAAATGGTCACAAGACACAAACAATTATAGGACAGAATTAGTTGTCACTTATCTTTTAAGCAATGCAGAGATACAAATCTATTAAAGGTTTTTACAAACAGAATGGCAAGAAAAATAAGAGGTAAGGTTAAAAATAGAATCAAAAAAATGGGAGAGCTGTAAAATAAATACGACGACAAAAACAAGATGTTTTGTTCTTTCTCTACATCAGGGAGATTGAGCGTGTGACAAAATCCCATACCACAATGAAACAGAGTTCTGATTAACCAACATCTCCTCTTTGGGTTATAACAATTATCAGTTTATCCTAGTATTCTTTATTGGCAGGTGTTTTCCATGGCCGAAAAATGGATACGAGGTAAGGACTCTAGGTGTAAATTCTGATGCATGCTGACCCCACCATGATCTCATTAAAAGCTTTCAACAGAAGAGTAGCATCGACTACACTGCCAGAAAACCATCTCTTTAAAGTTTTAAGAGAGCACGCATGCCACTGGGGTTCAGATAACTGGTGCAGTAAGAACATTCAGCTTTCCATGCTGACACTCCAGTCAAAAATTGTTCCCCACAAACATGCTTTATATCAGCCATAGGAACGAAAGCTTAGATAGACTTCCAAGAGAATGACAATTTTATTCTTTCATTTCTACTTCATTGAACAGCAAATAGATATTGTAAGTAGCCACTGTGAACAAGGCTGTCACAGTACCTTTCCTACCAAAAACAGTATTTTTTCAACATTGTCCTCTTCATAATAAATAGAAACAGTACTTTATTTTGTTTGCTGGGCTTTTACCCCTAGCTTGTCAGTCTTGTATCAAAAGGACTCTTTTCGTTTGAAATAATCAAGACAGCTAAACAGACATCACACTATATTTTCCACTGTGCAAAATAGTCCAGAGAAAAAAATTATACAGTAAATCAAGTATTTTACCACAATGTTGCATTTGGTGACAAATGAATTTTTCTTTTCTTGGTATTCAGCAGTATATACCAATTGAAATGCACTCTTTTCTAACGTATCTTCAAAATAGCTCAGCTAGATTTTATTTACACAATAGCAAACTCTAAGTAAATGGCAAATTTTCAGTTTTAAGCAAAAAAATGAGGTTTGAATGTAGTTAAACATTAAATAATGTGAATTTAATTAAGTCAATTTGATGTTTTACTTTTCAACTACTTTAGGAAATATTTCAGGGGAAAAAATAAACATTGCTGCATTACATTTCAATCTTTTTAAAAGCAAAAATGTTTCCTATGTACATATAAAAATGAAAGTATTTGCTTTTCACAAACTAGGTGAACGTTAAGAGTACCTTTTTTATGTTGCTATTTGTAAAAAAGCTAAAGTAGTGAAGAAAATATTAATTCAGGTTCCTTAAATTTAATTTGAAGAACTAATTAATAGATATTCCCTCCTATGCAAATGAGTATTTTCAGAACCTTGAGGATGTTTGTGTGTGTATGGGTGTATGGATATTTCTCAGCATTGGTTGCTTCTCTCAATCACTGTTCATTGGTCATCAATGCAACAAGCTTCTACCAAGTACTTACTACATGTTACACATCCCTAAGTGTTGGGTATTCAGATAAATTCACTGCTATTGACAATTCCTAATGAAGATCATATGCATTGGAAGCTAAGCCACCAAAATCAGCACGTGAAGCAGATCCCTCTTCTCACATTATCTCAACGCCAAATATTGTGTTATTTTCATGAATATTTTCAACAGAGTTTAAAGACAAGAGTGGCCTTCACAGAAAGCAAGTTACTATCACTCTTGACGAATTCTAGCCTCATTAAATGGCTCAGTGGGGTTTTATCCCTCTGATCTCCTGATATTCCATGCTGTGTGGGATACAAAGCTGAACCGATGGGCTCTCTGTTCTTCAGAGTGTACCACGTTGTGAGGATACAGACTAATCAGAAAGGAAAATGCAGAACAGTGTGTTACGATTCATTATTATTGTTAGTTTCATTAATAAGCAGATTTCAGAAACACAGAGGATAAATATCCCCTTCGTAAAGTACAGTTGACATAATGTTCTATAGAAATAAGGCTTAAAAAATGCTTCGGTGATGATCTGGCAGAACTGGAGGGGAGAACCATTTATGAAGATTTAGATCCAACATTCTCCCCCAGCAAAGGCCACATATGTTCAGAAGTGATTCGATCCTGGGGTCCCTACATGCATCAGCGGATTAACCAACTGATGAGTTCATAGTTGGCTTATTAACAGGGAGAACCTGGTCCGAGATGAATCACTATAACCGGAAAATCTATTACCTCCCTTCTCAGCTTCTCCCTTTCCTCTCTGCTCCCTCTCTGCCACAGGTTGACCACCTTTTCCTCCACTGTGACCCTATGCCATTCTGATTCCCAGAGCCAGCCTACCATAGACAAAAACCAGCAGCCAAAATTGACTTCTCCTCTCTTAAATTGTGAGCATCTGGTACTGTGTCCCAGGGAGGAGAAAGTGACTAGGACACCATTCTTGACTGCATGACACTGTATTGTTGCAGAGCACTGTGTCTGCAAACAGATACAGATACGTGACCTGTCTCATTGCTACTGCTGATCTGGCTCAGTGCTCACTTTTGACACTGGGTTAAGACAGTATCTCCCAGGATTATCCACTGTAATGCTGATAAGTATTCATAATTATTAATTTTTTATTAATATTTTCTTATATAATATAAAATTAATATTTCTTATATAATGTTATGAGATTTATAATTATCTATGGTGCTACTTTCAGACAATGTAAAATTCCTATTAATTTTGATATAACAGTATTAGCATTTGATAGTCATTCTTACATAAAGTTATTGTCACTATGGCTGCAAAATGATTTTCCGATTCAGCACTTTTCTGTATTTATCAATAAACACTGTAAGACAGAACTATCTCTTCTCTCCCATTTATTCATTTATACATTTACTCATTCATTCATCTATACATATGCTAATGACCTCCTATTATGTCCATTAAGTGATAATCCATCACAATAAAATTTACCAGATGTGACCAGCAAAAGCCATTTTATTCCTGTATTGTTTTGACATATCCTCTTCATTTTTTTATCACTGCCTCAATTTCTGGTCTGACAAGATTACCCCAGACTGATGTCTGCACTAAACCTAAAGTCAGTCATTTCTTCAAGGAGCTGATTCTCTTTAGTGGAAAACATTCACTTAGAAACCAAAATCTCAGTGTAAACTCTTCTCATTTTGTCATGGCATTGTTTCTGGGTCATTTTAAAAGACATATATAGTCAACACTTTTTATACCTAACCACATACATAATATGTATAAATGTACTATATCAAATATACATCAAAATATATCAAACATATATAATAGTTGGTATATGAGCATGGGTACACCTGTGTGTGTGTGTGTGTGTGTGTGTGTGTGTGTGTGTGCATGTCATGAGTTCAGGTCTATATCTGTAATCCAATCCAACTTCACTAGGCTTCTTTTTTGCAGAGGGTGAGTAGATCTGGAGATTGAACCAGAGCTTTGCACTGAGCCACATCTTCAGTCTCCTCCTTTGCTGGGGGAGGAAGTCTTAGTAAGTTCCCCAAACAAAATTTGAACTTGTGATCCTCGTATCTCAGCTTCAAAAGTGCTTGGATTGCTGACGTGCACTACTATACCAACTTTATGGGGTCTATTGTATCCCAGTCCTTTTTCACATCTTTAGAGAACAACACGTTGAAGTCAAGCTCCTATAACACTCAAATATTAACTTACTTGCTCAGTACTAAACAGCTGTACCAAGCAAAACCTCAGTGTTGCACTTTCTGAAGAATTTGCAAGTTGACAACTCAGCTCTACTAATCTCTTCCTGATTCTATCACCTCACTGAGATTGTGCAGACCCTCTGGTTTCCCCATATTCCAAGTGATACATTAATTATGATTATATGATTATAAAGAAAATTTATAAGTTAAAATTTATGTTTTTGAAAAGGAAGACAATTTACTTGAAAATGGAGAAGGAGGAAGAGAAAGATGTCAGACACTTACGCTGGATGAGTAGGGAAATTTCAAAATTGAATGCTCCATAAATTAAATTTCAAATGCATTTTTTTATTCAAATAAGAAAGATACATTATATTAGTTTTATTCCTGCCTCATTTAATAAACTTTGGCCGATGTAATTACTTTCTGCTGTGAAACAAGTCTTTTAACACAGAATCAAATTAAAATTCCATACCACAATATCTAATTGTCTAGAAAACTATGAGTAATCAAGAAGTGAATAAAGGAATTACTTCACAACTCTTGGGCTTAAATTAGTTTAAATCTGTACATTGGAAAGGGCTGTTCAGAAACGTTTCAGAATACTCAGGAGTGAATGCTAAGGGAAATAAAGGCCTGCATCATGCTGAGGTGAAGAAGAGAAAGAAAAACATCAGTAGTGCCAAAGTTACATCTATTTCAGCCAAAGCATGGGTCATTTTATATATTGGACTTTCATTTTATGAGACAGTCCCACAGCTGAAATCATATGATTGGAAGCCACTTACCTAGTCAACAGTTCTATGCATATTAGGTACTTTTGTTTACAGTTCTCCATCCACTGAATTTTCTCCACTGTGCCTAGCAGTGAGGGTAAGTGGAAATAACTTGCATTAGTTTGAGACTGTTACATTATTAAGAAAACCTACTCCTCAGCATAATTGTGAGGGCTTGAATAAGATGATGTATGTTGTGTCCAGCACAAGGGGCTTAGAAAAGGCAATCAATAAATGTAATTATTTCTTTCTTTTTCTAGCACACTGGTGAGCACCTAGTTGGTTCTTAATAGGTATTTGTTAAGCTAAATTACAGCTCAGCATTTTACCACTTAATACTAACCTGTCTTGATTTCAGATACCTTTTACTGAAGATTTACAACCAATTCTTTTTGACTAACACTTCCAAACAGGTTACTTGATTTATAATTTGCCTCTTGTAAGTGGTTCTTTGACTTAGTAGGAGTGAGAAAAAGAAGTTATACAGAAAATATGAAGTTCAGATTACTCAACATGATTAATCAACATGAAATAAATGAGATTCAACACCTCTAAAATGATTCACCTTAAATGATATTACTGAAAACTGACATGCTAGGCATTTTACAAGGTTCTTCAAAAATAATCTCAGCATATTCTATAATCAGTCTTACCTCTCCAATGAGAAAAATAAGACTCAGAAATTTTCCTAAGAATATACAGGAGGTATATCTAGAGTCAAACACAGGTGACATTATTGCAATCCATCTTCACAGTTAGTTAACTTATCATGTATTCTTGGAATGAAAAAATGATTTCAAACAAGAGTGTTTTTAAAGTTCTTGAATACTTATTAAGCTAAGACACATATGGAGTGACAGATATGGTAGTAAATTCTAGAGAGACAGCAGTAGATGATACATCTTTCCTCCTCGACTGGAAACACAAATACAAATTGATAATGAATTTTATCATGATAAAACAAACATACTGACTCTTTCATCAAAGTTAGCTGCTTCATTATATTCAATCCAGATGAACAGCTTCTTAATAAAAGCAGGACAGAAAACTAGAGAGAAGTTTAAAAATAACACTGTCATTAGTCCTATCCTTGTCGAGGGAGATGTTAGAACTAAGCAGGTTTTCCAGACAGGTAACTCTGGAATTACCTGAGAGATGCAGGCTACCGCAGCCCAGCAGCGCATCAAGAACATGTATCTTCGCTTGATTTCATGTTGTTCCTCTCAAGTTACATTTTATCATTACAAATCAGCATGTGAAATGTACAGACAATAAAAAATTCAGTCCATTGAAACAAATTCACCATAGCAATTCAGTTGTCTGTGAACTGTGCAACCAATGGTATTTTTCTACACAAAACAGAAAATTGACTTCGAAATATGATGAACTACAGAGTATCAGACATGCCGAGGAGAGGCCCATGCTAGAAAGCAGTGGGAGTAAGATGTCCTCTCCAACTCACATTCTCACCTTCTGTAGCTCATCCCTCTTTTGCTCATGTTTCCCACCTCTGGGTATTTTCCATTATACAGCCCTAAGAACCAGTAATCCCAGCAGCCCTCAGTAATCCCTGCTAATATAACTTGACATTGGTATATTTTTCAAGTGTTATATAAATACATGTTTACACACTTAAAGGTATTCACATGCACATATACTTTTTTGCTTGATTCTCATTTCCTAGTAATAATGCATTTTTTTTTATCAACCATGAATTGTAGTCCAAATTCCCAACCAAATTCACTCTGAGGATAAATGAATGAGGGAAAATGTAGATCTTTCCCCATTTAAGTATGTTTCAAGAACTATAAAGAAAACCAAAGTTTTGCAAAATCCATTCTATGATCTTTTATTTGGCTAATATCTTCAAGGCATTCATCAAGACAAACTGTTCAATCAGAACTATTCATGCCCTGCTAATGGGACAGGCTTTTATCTAAATCGTGCTAGAACATGCTAATGACATTGGACAGACCTGCTGATTTGCCTTGGGATAATCTAATTCAGTTTAACATTAACAAAATAAATACTCTTTTAAAACACTGCTTGGACTTAATGTTCACCCTGAAGTCTATAACTGAGCATATTCGTATGAAATATGATTGTTCCATACAAAGTTTGGTGTAGCTAAGTTTTGCATCCAGTTCTACTTATGGTGATCTCCATATTCTGGGGCATTTAATCTCTTTAGAGCACTTGTCTTCAATTTTATAAAGAAATATTCTTAAAACATATATAATCTTTACTCATGGTATATTCCGGTAATAAAATTGCTCACAAAAACACATGATTTCACAGAAATGATTTGGCATCAACTTGATGCTAAAGATATCAGAGAGAAAAAATAATGAATGACACCACCCAAAGATATATGTATAATCTAAATTGGAAATTAAAAAAACATATCAAAAGAAAAACTCATTTCTTTTACTTCACAGACTAACAATTCTACTACAGATTCAAAGACATGGAAAGGTTGTATGACTTTTCCTCTTCTTCCAAACAGGCTTACACACAGTTCTTTAGGAAACATTAGACTAGATTAAACTAACCTTCAATTATAGTAAACTTTTTATTTTATAGTTAATGAATTCTGATAACATTTAAAACTGTAATCTCTGCACTGTAATGCTAACATTTATGTTCACTGTGGTGAAAATTGATGATAACGTTAAAACTGAAGACAGCACTGACTGATTCTTCTGAGTGTAACACAGCAAGTTCATTCAGTCATACACAGAATCACAAATTAACGTGGCAGAAAAGTCCAGTCCCAACCTCCTCCACAATCTAAGGCAAACTCTTAGCTGCAACCCCCTGTATGAAAGAAGATGAAGTTAAACACCTCCAGTATTCAATGGCACAAGGTAAACGTTTTGTTCCAAAAGTTACAAACAGGGGATACAATGGATTGGGAACAAAGAAATCCAAAATCCAGCAAGGCAAACATTAAGTCTTTGAGTTCCATGCACAGCATCTGAAGAAATCTGTGGCAAATGTGAGATCCAAAGAGCTTGAATGACTCTACTTCTGGTGGTTGCAGCTCCCACAGCTTCTCTTATAGGCATGCTTTGCTCCCTCATTCCAGCTTTCTTTAGGTGATCTGCATTATGGCTTTTCCAAATTTCTGGGGTCTCCACTGCACATTCAGCTTTACACTCATAGATCCACACACTGATCTCTCAAGCCACACTGCCTGGCTTCCCAGGTCTTCTGAAATTGAGGTGGAAGCCTTTTTAACCCCACAACTCTTGCATTCTGCATGCACCTAAAACAAGTATCATGTGGGTGATGTTAAGGTCTGCGGCATCTAGGATTTCCTCTCTCCTGGCTGTAGGGGGCAAGTGCTTGGATAGTTGGGCACTCTGAATCCAAGTCCAATGAACAAATTGTCTATGCTGCCACCATTCTAGAACCTGAGGCAGCTGCCAACATTCTGGAACCTGAGGCAGCTGCCACCATTCTGGAACCTGAGGCAGCCACCACCATTCTGGAACATGGCATTCTGCAAATTTTTCCTCATAGCAAAGTCTTTCATTTTGGCAATTTCTTCTTTTTAAATCATTTTTGCAGTTTGAGCTGTGAAGGCTGGAGACTTGCTGCTTTTGTGATACCTTCAGGCAATCTTTTTATATTCTCCTCTTCCTTCTCAGCAGTCAAGATTTCCTCAGCTCTATTTTTTTCAGTCCACAGCATTACTGGTGCTTCCTTTCTGACCAAAGTCACAATGTTTTAAAACATTTTGCTGGGCTCTTTACTCTTGATTCACAACGTAAATCTGGTTAAAAGCCTCAAACAGTAGCCATGCCACAGCCTCAACATTTGACTGCCTTGGAAGGTTTTCTGCCAGGTTATGCAGTCCACTGCCCTTGATCTTAGTTTTAGATGAAGTCTCTGGACACAAGCAAAATACAGACAAAAACTTTTTGCAAAACATAACATATGTCATCTGGAGCCCAGCACCCAGCGCAGTCCTTCCTCCCAGCAAAAATCTCTTGAGCCTGGTCTTTACTGGCAAGGTTTCCATCAGCTTTCCGGTCTTCTGAAGTCTGACCAAAATCTCCCATACAGAACAACCCGAGGTCTTCCAGCTCTACTCTTCCAGGCAATGTCTCCAAACATTTCCAAACTTCCCTAAAGTCTTTCCAACCACATGGTCAGATACACTCACAGCAATGACCTCACTCCTCTGGTACTAAACTCTGTCTCAGTTACTTTTGTTTTGGGGACAAATACTCAACACCCAAAATGAAGGCAGGAAAGTTTTATTTAGCTCACAGTTTGTGGAAGTTTCAGTCCATAATCAGCTGGCTCCAGGACAGAGTGGCAGGGCACAGGGGCCACACCTAAAAATGGCAGGACAGGAAAACAACCATAGCAGAATAGGGACAAGAGTAAGCCTGTTTTCCTCCCTTATCTTGCAAGCAGGCTATACCCCCTAGGTGGGTGTAGCACTGTTATGTTTGATTGTTCTTCTCAATTGTTTCCACTTGAGAAGCCTAGAAGTTTAAGGACTCAGCAGGGAGCCAGGATCCTTACTTTGTAAACAATCTCCTCCTGTGCAAGAGGAGGGCACAGAAATTTTTTTGGTTGCTTCGCCTGATCTGGAGGGCTGGGGGTGGCCTGTGTAGAATATCAGGGAGGAAAAAGGGATTTCCTTTGCCCTGTTTTGCTCTTGTTGCTTTGCTATCTCCCGCTGTCTTGTACTCTTGCCCCTCTGCCATGGCAGGGCCTTGGAGCCTGTTGATGATGGACTGAAACCTTCACAAATCATGAGCTAAAGATTTCTTCCCTTAATTTTGAGTGTTGGGTATTTCGTCTCAGCAACAAGAGAAAAGTAACCAAGACAAGCACTCATACCATCTCCGAGCCCTCCTCTTGCACAGGCTGAGGATGTTTACAAAGTAAGGACCCTGGACCCTGTGAATCACTGGAACTTCTCAAATCAACTCAATGAACAATATCTTATAGAGGTAACTGATCCTCCCCTGCTCCCCAGGATGCAGAGCTACTGAGTTACTTAGTTAAGCTCTTAGATTTCTCAACTTGACACAGTATATCAACCATAAAGAAGCTATGGAGTTGGAAGTATTGGAAACTAAGAACATCCAACACACAGCTGTGAAAACACCTGAGGACTTGGTATAGTCATGAGGAAGGATAAGATTGAGAAAATGAATTATTCTCACCAGAAATAATACACAGGTCTAGCACCTTTAAATGAAGCATTCAAAAATAGATGACATATTTTATAATCTGGGTTGGGGTTCAACACATGATTGAATTCATTATTCATCCAGTTACAGAGATTTCATTCTTCTGTATTATGATACTGTGACAGTTGAGCTTAAGGATCAACTTGACTGGGATGGGAGCTGCCTTGGACACACTTCTACCTGTATCTGAGAAGGACATGGAAGCATAATTTAGGCTCTGTGTGTGGTTCCTTGCCCGGTTCTCTCTGGTTCTGTTCTTCTCTGCTTCCTGATCTGCTTTGCCACCACACCGTTCCACCATGATGATTCTGCCTTGAAGCCAGCTGATTATAGACTGAAATTTTTACAGTTAAACTACTTCCTCCCTTAAGTTGTGGGTGTTGGGTGTTTGGTTCCAGCAACAGGAAAGTGAATGGACTCATATGCTAAATGCAACCTCTGCGTGAACTATGCACATAGAATCTGTAAAGGTGCTAAACAGCACTTCCACGTCTAATTGCACGGTATCTCCTTTTCTGCCTGCCTGCATGGTAGCTCCCTTTAAAGTCAGTAGCAAATCAAAGATTTATAATTAGCAGGATTTCGGATTAGGAGATCTAAGAAAACTTTGAGTTGGGACACAAACAGCAACATGGCTTATATAGAAACTCCATTAATGCTAGTTTTCAAACGAAGTAGTACACTCCCCTTCTATACCACAGCAGTGCTGAGAACTGCATCTAGAGAGAGCCTTAGCTGAGAGGTGAACAGAAGAATGACTTCTCTCTGCTTTTCTCATAGAATGTATTTTCTTGAACCCAGAATAAAAATACTAACTTTCCCATTTTGGCAGCCAAAATTTTCAATAAAGTGAAGAATTTTTTTTTTGAAAAAGATATAATTTTGCTTGCTTTACAAATTAGTAAAAGAATGTTAATGTCTGTACTTTTTCTCTTATGCTAATCAGATGATGGGTTCCAGGGTATTTTTTTTCCAGTTTTTTTCTTTTCTGGTGTCCTAAACAAAAAACTGAACAGGACGCACAGGAAGGTAGCATGAATGTACATTTAATGGTGGAGGAAAAGAAGTACATTCTTTAAAGCGAGAAGTGCCAGTAAACAGACTCACAGAAGCCCTGAGAATAAGGGGTAGAGGTCTTTTGTATCCAGAATGCCTAGATTGAGTTCTCCTCATGCAAACAAATTATGGGACACTTGTCCTATCAAAACCTCAGTTGACTTCGTGTCAGATTTTAACTGACCTATTAAAGAATTCACCTGGCTTTTCACCAGACATAAAGAACTAAAAACAGTGCTTTTCTGATTGGTTATCTGTACAGTGCTTAGAGTCTGCGAGGTCACGGTACATCCTGTGTTCAGTGCATGTCTCCTATCTTCATGACTGACAGATTCCACCCAGTTACTTGCCTGTTCGCCCCTACCCTGATGTCTACCCCAGTGTGCCTGACTAACAGGCTGCTGTTTGATGCTTACACTAGAGATGCAGTCCTTGTAGACACCTGATTTTTGTGAGAAATCATTACAGCAGCAAGGTAAAAATCTATCTTGATTCAAGCATGCACATTTGCATGTTATTATAACACCAGTGCAGTATATTTTACCAGCTTTTCTTACCAAAAGGTCGATATTAAGGAGTTATTAAGAAACCTAAATCATGGACCATTTTTCATTCAACAGTAAAGAGAAACTTCCTCTAAGTGAGATACTGCTAATGAGTGCGGAATGCCAGTATAATGATCCCCTGCAACCAAATGCAAATAGTCTTTGAAGTCTGACTTCATGTCACATCTGGAACTTCAAACTTCTGTTTATATTCTTCCTGAAAAAAGTAGTCAAAGACCCAGGGATTTTTCTATTTTTCCCCCTACAAGTTTCTTTGGTTCTAGCTCCAGGAAGTTACAGTTTAAGATTCAAACACCGAAGACTGCAAGGGTCATCTCAAAAACAGTTTAAGAAGGCATTTTTTCTTTGCCATCTTCAACTAGAGGTTCAAAACAAACATAAAATCTTTTGGGAGTGAAAAGACACGCACTAAAAGCCTTTCAAGGCCCCACTCGTATTTCGTTCATTGTTCTGACTGCAGAGATTCCTTTTTCTATGCTGTAATCTTGGCATCTCCAGTAGTTGGACTGAGGGATGTGGCCACCGTACTATATAAAATGGAGTCAATTAAGATTTTTAAAAACTACCTAGTGAAGCAAGGCTTCTCATGTAGCACTGTCAGCCCAACAGCAAATGGAGATAAAACAGCAGTTCATCTGGCCAGAATAGTGGTAAGACTTGGAACTCTTCATTGAGTAAATAGGTTTTGCAGAGTGCTTACCTTGACAGGGATTTCTGCTGAGCCTACACATCTAAGAGGCATAAAAAAACATAAACTATGGTTCTGGACAAAAGGAGAAAAGCTAATACATTTTATGCATGGTAGTAGACACTGAAAAAGTATTTGCCATGAGTTTGCCATGAATACTGAGAGATTCAAAGAGGCTGAAGTGATCAGAATAAAACCAAAATACTAATCAGAAGAAGGAACGCACTAGTGTGAGTTTCCAAGGAGCTGTATGTACCTGATGTATGTGACAAGTCTTCTGGTAGTTAATAAATTCATGGACGATGAGAAGATACAGCTTCCCACAATGAATGGGATCGTTGCATATTGTAAATATGTACTAATAAACGTGTTTTAAAAGTTTAAAAACTGAAAGAGCTCCAAGAGCAATAAGATAACATAAAAAGAAAATAAAAATGAAATACTACAAGGTATTACCAAAGAAAAAATAAACATTTGGGAGAAAGATTTAATCAAAAACAAAAATTTAAAATTTAGAACTGACCTTTCTACTTTGTTATGACTAGTGGGCACCCAGACCAGCTTCATCTGTATAATTCTTGAGTCAATTAGACTTAAAATGTCAGCACCTTAAGATAATATGTATTGAAACAGAAGCAATAAGGAATAAATACATGAATACATGGGGAACATCCACTGAATCCGGCTTTCCTACTCTATGAAAAAACCATGAACCTGACAGGAAAAAAGGACCTTCTGGATTCCTTGATTCAATTACCCCGTATTCTTTCATGAATGAAACCGCAGGAGCCACCAGTCAATGACCACTGACCGGAAATCCAGGAAAAAGGATACAGAAGTCCTGTCAACTCTGCCCCAAAGTTAGAATGAGAAAACTGACTTTCACTACACTAGACTCACAACCCCTACAAAACCTTGCAGGAGAAAGACAATTAAAAACAAAATATTCTTCCAACTCAAAAATCTTTTCTACAAAGACAGTGGAGAAACATCATTTTCTACTGACTAAGCATTAAAGCAGAAGAGGGTGCACATCGCAGGCCAGCAACAGCAGAACTTTCACATTTTTATATGACCAGGTTGATACAAGCTAGTATGTACAGGTTTTCCAAATAAATAGTTAATGACCCTTAAGTAAGAGAAAATGACAGCACCATTTGTCAAACATAGTTTATCTGAACCTAGCTAGGATGACTGTCGGTATTAGAAAATTGGTTTTATAAAGGAGAAAAATCAACTTCTCATACCTGTAGGACAGAGGGCAGATTTGCAGCTTTCAGCAAGTCAGCTGTAGAAGTTGGGCTCCTGTGTGCCTTTAATACTGAAGGAAAATGGGAAGACATCCTTGATTTTTATATTTCAAAAATATCCCAGTTGATTAAGAAAGAAATTCCCAGGCCATACATGTGGCAAAAATCTCCTGTTCCCATGTATAGACTTTGAAAGAGGAGAGAAGGTTTTAGTTTTCTAAAGTAATGCTCTGAGAAATAGGAAGGGAAGGAGATCTCACTAAGTTTTCATACCTAAATTTAGATGTGTCTTTATATATTCAAGTTGCCTAACTTTTTCCATAATCCTGCACACCCCCTACCTCATCATGTCTTGATTCCTTCAAGGTGTTTGGTATTATGGTAATTTGATGGACGGCAGAGCGTCCATGAACCTCAATTCTTTGTTACTGAAATATATTTGAATACACTCTTTTTAATTGGGAAAAAGACACAGCTTTCCATATTTTCTCGTTTTGTGATGCCAACGAATCTGTCTATATGGGTAGCCCTCTGCTAAAATTATCTGTTCATTTCCTGACGTATTTCTGGTAAAATTACCTTCGCATTTTTCCAAAAGGGGAAAAATCCTCAATTCCCCTGCCCTCCATTTTGCAGGTCCAGCATTTTCCTGGATCACTGTTGTCAATTTTCAGCTCATTGTTCCGAAAACTCCCTTTAATAACTCTTCCTCTTCTGGTCTGTGAAATCTAGTCATCTGTGTCACTTGCTTTCAGTGATTTTGTTTACCATCCTTGATGATTAATCAATCCATTCATGCCATGATGGTTAAGTAGCAAAATGCACTATGATGATGTGCTCTTCAGTAGCTGGGTTGCATTATTTCTTAACCTGTTTTGCATCAGAGGTTTTCAGTTCTTGCCATGTCTTTAGGCACTCAGATGGCCAAAATCTGAATTTTGATTTTTACCTCTGGAAAATTTAAGTTCTATTTCAATCTCTTATATCCTGTTACCAGATAATCTTTTTATCTTTCTCCACTTTTGACATCATCTTCCAGAATAACTCTTCAAAATGAATCCAGCTTTGTTCTTTGGGTTTATCTGTTCTGTTTACTGTTACTTCATGAGGATACACTTCATTTTGGCTATCACTTCATTGCAGCAAATAATCAAGCAAATAATAGTTTTCTTTAATCTTTTCTGTCTATTCTGCTCAAAACAACTTAGAGTGCCCTCATTTTCTGCAAAAGACAAATCAAAATTACAATAATGTTATCTCCCAATTCCACAAGGAATGTCTATGAAATAAATAGCAATCACATGTCAGAGAGGATGTGGGTGAGATAAAATTCTTGTGTACTGTTATTGGGAACATACAGTAATACAGCCATGATGGAAAAACAGTACAAAGATTTCTCAAATAAATAAAAAGAGAGTTACTGTACGATGCCAAATCACCTCCGAATGTATAGGAGAAATAAAGTTAGCACATTGGAGAGGCATCTGCATTCCTACGTTCATTGCAGCAATACTCACAATAAAAAAGAAATGAAAACAATATATACATCAACTGATAAGGAAAATGTAATACATCTGCAAAATGCAATTTTATAAATGATATCTCAAGGAATACCATGAAAATTCAAAAGATTATTAGTTATTATATCACCAACCTTTTGGCCAATCCACAGTTTCATAACTCAGAAGGAAAGCATAGATTCCTAGATATTACCAAAACTGAAACCCTGAAAAAATCCAAGAAAAGGTAATGAAATTGAAGCAGTTATTTAAAAAATAAACTATCAACTAAGAAAATCACTAGGACCTGCTAAATTCTACAAGAACTTCAGCAAAGAGCTAACATCAATGCTCCTCAAACTCTTTATGAACTATAAAAGGAGGAAGAATCCCTAGTCATTTCTGGAAAGTGGAATTATTCTCTTTGCAATACCACACAATGATCCAGTTAAAAAACAGAAATACAGGCCAATCTTTCTAGATAACATAGATCCAAAAATCCTCAATAAGATATTAGTAAAGCAAATGCAATAAACCATCAAAAAGATCATACACCATGGCCTAGTAGACTTCATCCCATGAAAGCAAGGACAATTCAATATAGTCAAATTAATAAATTAATCCATCACATAAACAAAAGCAAGGACAACAATTAGATGATCACTCAAGATAAAGAAAACCCTTTTCAAAATACCAAGTCCATTCATAATAAAACAGGAATTTATCTCAATTTAATAAAAGTTATTTTAAGCAACCTACTTACTGCCCATATCATATTAAATTGGAAGAATGAAAATTTTCTTCTAAAATCAAGAACAAGACAAGGATCTCCACTATCACCACTGCTGTTCAGTGTAGTGCTGAGTGTTACTCAGAGCAATCAGGCAAGAAAAAGACATAAAGATGATAGATAGATAGATAGATAGATAGATAGATAGATAGAATCTTCATTATTTGCAGATGACACAATCCTCCTTACACAAGACCAGAAAAATTCTAATAAGAGACACCTACAATTAACAACCAAATTTAGTATTGTAGCAGGATAAAAAATCATACAAAAATCAATAGCTTTCCTGTACACTGATAAAAAACTCACTGAGAAAGAAATTTGGGAAACAGTATCATTAACAATAGCATGAAGAAAATTCACATACTTAAGAATTAACCTAATGAAGGAGGTGAAAGATTTCCACTATGAAAATTATGTGACTTTGAAAGAGGAGCTCTAAGAAGCATCAGAAAATGGGAAAATGTCCTCTGACCCTGGGCATGTAGAACCATGAGAGTCAAAATGGCTACTGTTCCAAAACTGATCTACAGATTTAATGCTATCCCAATCAAAATACCATCAGTACTCTTCATAGATCTAGAGAAAACAATTCTAAAATCTATAAGAAACCAGAAGGAATCCAAAAGAACAAAGCCAATCTCTGGGTAATATAAACAAAGCAAGAGGATTTTGATACTATGTTGGAAGCTATGTTACAAAGCTATGGGGATCCAAACAGCATGGTAGTGGCAAAAAACAAAAAGACATGAGAACCAGCAGGACAGAATAGAAAATGTGGAAACAATCTCAAGTGCATTCAGCTATCTGATCTTTACAAAGTGGTCAAAAACACACACTGGGGAGAAGATAGCTTCTTGAATAAATGATATTGGGAAAACTGGCTCTTCACACACACAAGATGCAATCTAGAATCCTGTCTCCCACCATACACCAAACTAAAGTAAAAACGGATCAAAGAACTACATGTTAAACCTGAAATAGTTAAGCTACTGAAAAACCAAATAGGTTAAATTCTTGAAGTCATAGATGTGGAATCCCAGTGGCTAAAGAAATAGTACCAAGAATCAACAAAGTGGATTATATCAAAGTAGAAATCTGTGCAGTGAAGAAAACAGTCAACAGAGTGAGGATGACACATGGAATGGAAAAAATTGCTAGCTATTCCTCAGAAAGCAGACTCATATAAAGAACTCAAATTAGACACCCCTATAGTAAAAAAATGATAAACAAACACACATAGAATTCTCAGAAGTACAAGTGGCCAATAAATACATGAGACGGTGTGCAGCATTAAAGCCATTAGTAATACACAAAATTAAAAAATGCTGAAAATTCTTCTCCCCCAAAAAGAATGACTAGACTAGGGAAAAAAAGAAACCCTTCTACATTGTTAATGGGAATATAAACTACTACAACCACTCTGGAAATTAGTATGCAGATTCCTCAGAAAACTAAAACAAGAAGTTCCATTTGATCCAGCTCTCCACCTTCTGGGTATCTTCCTAAAAGGGTTAAAGGTATCATATTACAGTGTCCATCCATGCCCGTGTTTACAGCAGCACAATTTATAACAGCTAAACCTTGTAAGTGGTCTGTATTTCTATTAGTACACGAATGGATAAAGAAAATGTGGTATTTATAAAAATGAATTACTAATCTTCCATAAAGAAATATAAACTTGAGACAGGTATAAGCAAATGAATGCAACTTGGGACCATAATATTAAGGGAAGTAAATCAAACACACAATTTTAAATGCGTTATGGTTTCGCTTACACATGAAACCCAAATTAAATAAAGAGCAAAATAAAAGATAGACAACTGGAAATGGGGAGACCTTTTGCAAATGGGAAGAGGACTGAGAGGCAGGGGAATGCAGGCTATTCAAAAAGAAAGAAACAAAAAGATGAAAATAGAACTTTTACAAACAAGAAAAGGACCAAGCAGTGGATGGAGCAGGACTGGATGGGAGAGGTGGAGAAGGAAAAAACAGTTAAGATGTGTAACATACAAGTGTCAACTCCCCAAGAGAAATACAATCACCATGTATGTACTGCAAACATGTACTATATTTTTTTTCTTAAATGAAGTCTTTATCACCACTCTAAACAGCTCCTTCTCCAATCTATCTTCACCTCTAGTCATCTTGGTAAAGGAATCTCTTCATTAGTATTGTGCAAGCCAATGCTACCAAACTAAATGAAATTCGTCATTCCTTCAATATGATCTGACATCAACATTCTGGTGATGATTATTTTACAGGCAGACTGAACTCATTCCTCGCCTTTGAGTATCTCTTGCTCTTTAGCAACAAGTCTTTCTTCCAGGCCTATTTCCCTCTTCAATCTCTTCTCATTTTCCTGTCTGTGGAAATTCCATTATATTCTAAAGTTTGCATCCTCTTACCCTCTACTTTCTTAACACACTGGTGCTGTTATGTCTCTTCGGCAGTCTGTTTTCTCAGATGAGTCCATCTGAGAATGCATTAAGTACTAAATTAAGTACTAAATATCCCACACCTCTTTACCACACACTCAGACATGTACTAACGAAGAGTTAGTTCTGTACATTCAGTGTACTTCCAAGCACATCATCATTAAACATATTTAAAAATGGACAAATGTCAACTAAACATAAAGAAATGCTGATCAACAGAAGTAGTATTATAGATATTGATATAGACATAAAGATAATCACATAGATATGGATAAAAACTTGCCAGTTAACTAATGTTAATATATATAAACACATTTTTACTTTTTTAATCCAACTAATTCATTTTATAGATAAAGAGAGAGATGTCCAGAAGTATTAAGGAACTTTCCATATGCTTTGCTATATTTCTGTCCAGTTGAGAATTTTTCATTTGATCAGTTCCTAAGTCTTTTTTTTATACAACTTACTAAGTAACTAGGACTTATTTCTCAAATTAGAATGATCACTAATTGGCAGATAAACAGAAAATTCCTCCCTGTCTACTTTTCTGGTATTACCAAACACACTTTTTCCTCTGACTCATTTTCTTATGGTCAAACAAGAAATTTTTTGGAGTAAATAGGGTGAATCAAACACTTCTTTCCCCTTTTCAGCTTTTAGTAAGTTACTTTATTAAAATTTAAATTGTTTTTCTTGAAGTAATTATTTGATCTACACACTGACTTTTAAAGTGAAAACAAATAATATAATTCCCCTTATGTGCACATAACTGGCTTGGTCAAATCCAGTGAAAAGTCTGATGGCCAGGATTCAGTAGAACAGATGTAAGGGTAAATACCTTTAGGAGTCAGTGTTACATCTTCCAGTTGGCAGCAGTTCCCAGCCAAAGGGGTGCCCCAATATGTAAAAAGAAAGCTCTTTCAAGACAGGGAAAACAAGGAGATGAAATATACTATTGGAAAGGAACTGATAGAAGCCAGGAGGCTTTGAGTATCTGAGCAAAGAAATAAAAATCTGTTTTACAAGAACCTGGGAGAAATAAAAGCTAGTAAAGTCAGTTGACCAGAAACTGTACAGTACAGATGGAACACTGGGAATGAAACCAGCTGTATTTTTCCAGACTTGTATGTTAGGCAGATGGGACAACAGTTCCCTTTACCAGACTATTCAAAGACCACCCTCTCTCCAAAATGGGTAGTTGATTATGAGATGAATGAGCAGAGTTTAACAGAAATCACATTCACATGATGGCTCATTGGAAAGTAGCTGCAACTGCTATAATCAAAGCAGATGAGTTGAAAATTATAGGAATTGCTCCTGAAGTTTGCGATCATATATAACAGCTAATAAAATAACAAATGTAAAAAAATGACAATATGTGCACAGATGCTTGAAATACTGAAAGTCAAAGTCAAAAGATAAAAATAAGTTATAAGATACTACTTTTGAGCTGAATGTTGATAGCACTCACCTAGAATCCCAACTACTCAGAAGGCTGAGGCAGTGATAGACCAGCTTGGGAAACTATTGAGTTCTGCCTCAAAATGAAAAAATAAATAAACAAAAGGACTGTGGTTTTATTTTTAAGCATAGTTTCAATTTTTATTTATAGAGAAACATTTATGTAATATGCCACTCAAAAATTCCTCTATGAAAAGGTGTCCTGGAGATGATACTTAAGAGTATCCTGGATAACTAACTTAGGAGGGCATTAACAGGAATTATAATGAGGGGTAGGTAGGTAGATCCATCATTCCTAGAGGTAAACTCCAGAATTGCAGTGAGTTTACTATTTAAATTCTTCACTGCCAGAACAGTACCTCCCACATTATTTATTACTTACTAAATATTCCTGATTGGTTCAAAAGTTTAGTATCTTTGGTTTTTCAAGGGCTCATATATCATGCAGACATGGATTTGAAGCCCAGATGTACCCTTGACTTTGTATATAGCACTGAGGATATAACTTAATTCTTTTAAGACTTATAATTCTCAACTACATATAAAAATTAGTAAAACCTATTTTGTTTTTTCCTGACAATTCAATAATATAAAATGCACCATTGCTAACTTGAGCCCCAACATGAAATTCCATATTATGCAGTTTGACTTGAAGAGGTTAAATACAGAAAATCTAAATACCTATTTCATCACACTAGTCACAGCTTCTACATTTACTAAGCATTTATGAGAATGCGACACTGCAGAAATACAGAAATCTATGTTGTGTTTTGCCATTTGGCTGGTGATTTTCTTTAAAATCTTTCCAGGGTTCAAAACCAAAGAGCTTTTCTGACTGGATTCCTCATCAGAGAAAAGATTGAAAGTCTCATCAGGCAGCACACCCCTGACTGTTTTAAGTACAAGTACTCCTGGAGATCTCTTAGTTTTGCTCACTGAACCACAAAATGAAAGTACCATGGAAGAAATCCAGAATAGCTACAATGCCAAAATATGAATCACACAATACCAAAGGGCTTTAAAATTACCACATTTACAGAAGAGTATAACAGGTAAAATAAGTAAATGTTTTATGGTCTAAGAAAGAAGACACAATTTAAGTTAACTTGCATTTTCTTTTTTTTTACTGCTTCACAACTTTTAATGGGTGCTGAGGGAATTTGCACTCAACTGAAGTAAATCAGAGAAATGATAATATGTCCTTAAATAGAGCACTTTTATCCCAGTAATATCCATCATTATGTGGGAGATAAGCTGTAAAGCAACAACTAACTAAAAAGTAAAGTCCAAAGGGAAGAAAAGAAAAAAAAAATAACATGTCACATTGTCTGATATGTTGGATAAAATAAATTTCATACAATCATTTATTATAGTTTAGTGACATTTATATGAACAATTATTTTTGATTTTTCTTTATAGTTAATACAAATCAGTCCCTTTAAAAAGTATATTTCCAGAGGAGCTAAAGATGGCCAATCAGTGAGCAACAAAATACAAAGCCTCCCAGGAGAAACAACTCATTTGCCAGTATAAAACATCCTAGAGAGATCCAGACAGAGGCAGATGGAGCCTCTTGACACAGGAAGAAATTAAAATGTAAAAAAGCTCATTGAACACGTAGGGACTACAACTGGAACAGTTAAAAATTACGGGACAGCGTTTGTGCTGTGACCCACCAAGTTTGCACCATCTTGAATCTGTGCCAGCCGGCAGAGCCACCCAAACTCATTCCCACCTCCACTCACAGGAGCCAAAGCCGCGCTGAAGTCAGGGGTTGGTGAGCCCAATGGAGAGCAGAGCCGCTGAAGGGACCTTCATTAATCCACAGTCAGTGCTGGGAATGAGACCCCTCCCCTCACAGGAAGGCTGTGAGCAAATGGGTGACATGTTGGAATCAAGCAGAAGCCTGAACTGGGAGTGACAGTGACTTCAGTTGGTTGTTCCCTCCCCAGAGCAGATTCGTGGGATTTGCTTGGACTGGGCCAAGCCCTTGGCCAGGACCCAATGAGCAGTCCCAAATCGATTCCCTGCACCTAGCACGCAGTAACCGGGTGAAGGCATCTGAAGTTTGGCTGGCCTGGTGGGGAGGGGCAGGCAGGAGAGGGCAGAGGTCCCTCGCCAGTGTGCTTTGGAGGAACCATGGCCAACAGGGAAGGGGGCTGGGACTTGCACTGTACAACTGTGTAGATGAAGCTGGGACCTTAACAGGAGAGAGGCAAGAGGAGGCCCCCAGCCCAGAACCCTCAGAGCACTGATCCAGGAGAGGGAAAAACAAGGGAGACTGAGGGCGGCAAACACGTAACATCAGACATGGCTTCAATGGACATTAAGAGATATCGTTGGGACCTTGTAGATGAGCTCAAAACTGAAATATTAAATCAGGTAAAGCAGGATATTAGTAGAGTAATAAAAGAAATGCTCTCAGGAAGCATCTCTCAGGAAGATACAGACAGAAGAAGGGAGGAACACAAAAAAAGGAGAGAAACATTCAATAAAGAATATAAAGAAAATATAGAATACGTGAAGCAGATTCAAAGAGACTACCAGGAAATTAAAAACTCCATTGAAAGCTGCAAAAATGCCTTAAAAGAAACTGAGGATAGACTATCAAAACTTGAAGACAAGTTTGCAATGTGTGATCATGAAAAGAAAGATCTCTTAAAAATAACAGGGAAACAGGCAGTAACAATACAAAGACTAGAAGATGACAAGAGAATCTATAATTTAAAAATTAGAAACGTGAACAAAGGAGCAGGAATACAAACAGGTGAATCACGAAGGCTATTCACGGAAATAATTAAGGAAAACTTCCCAAGTATGGGAAAAGAAAATGACATTTGGTTATGTGAGGCATACAGAATTCCAGCCACCTACAACCAAAACAGAGCTACACCCAGACATATAATAATCAAGATACCAGAAATTCAATATAAAATCAGAATGGTAAAAGCTGTCAGAGAAAAGAAACAGATTACCTATAAAGGTAAACTCATCAGGATCATGGCTGACTTCTCATCAGGAGAAGGAGAGCTTGGAGACCATCAGATCAAGGAGAGCTTGGAGCAAAGACTTCCAAGCCCTGAAAGAAAATAACCTCCAGCCCAGATTGATGTACTCTGCAAAGCCGTCACTAAAAATTAATGGAGAAACAAGATGCTTCCATGACAAAGAGGAACTGGGGGAGTTTGTGACCACCAATCCAACCCTACAGAGAATACTGAAGGACATTCTAGAGAGAGAGAAAAAAAATACCAAGATTTTAGGAATAGTGGCAGAAAGGCCTCAGTGAGTGGGGCAGGCAGTAGAATGAAGAAGAAAAGTAGACAAAGGCAGAAAAATAGTATAGCAGAAATGAGGCAGAGAAGGATGGCTAGAATCTCTAATATAGATGGCCTTGATATACTATATTGTTAATAGTGTACCAGGATTTAAAACCCACATTACTCACACCACTCTGCTTAGATGGATTATATTCTGTTCCAGTCATTCTACCTGTACTAGATTTGAGGACACAGACAGTAATCCCAAAAATAACAGGATATAGTATGGTAATCATCCTTAATTTCCTATTAACTTAATCTAAAGCTCTGTAAAACCTACACTCTTTTACCATGACTGATTGTAATTGAATCTGGTTTGTTAGATCGCTGTTTTGTATTGATAGATTTTATTCAAAGCTCTTATGATTGATAGTATCAAGTCTAAGAGTATAGGCAACTGCACTGAAGATGACAAGATTCACTAGAATATCCAGCTAGTTTGATTATTACCTGCCTTTGAAGTTTTATACTTCCTAAAATGTTTTTTTTTACTAACATTGTTATGTACTGCTATATTCAATTATACTGCTATATTCAATTATGCCTGATGATATAGACAATTCTATTGAAGATAATAAGAAACAACACAGTAATCATTATAGATCACCTTGTACTGTGGTTTTATACAACTTTTTGGTTTTATGTTTTTATAGGAATTTGTTTTGTTTTGTCTTGCTAGGTTTTGTTTTTCCCTCTAATACAGAAAGGATAGAAATATATGTAGAGACTCATGCATGTGTAGCTGTTTAAACTCTTACTGTTTGAATATCTACTTTGTATTTTTAAATTTTGTAACTTGAACAACTATTTCTAAGAGGAAAATATGTAATTTATCAACTAGTGATTTCTTATTGCTTATCTTTTTTTTTGAAATTATGTATTATCTCTACCCTTTGCATGCTCTTGTTTCTCTTTAAATAATAAAAAAACTAAAAAAAAATCCATTTTTTCCATAAAGAACAGAAATGACCTAGATTAGAAATAATAAAGGTAAGAACAAGTTGAAAACTTACAAGCATAAATAAAATTATTTTTAAGACCTTGAATTAGATATGCTAGAGAATTATATTTTTAAGATTATAGCAATCCCTCTCATACAGTTTAAGCTTTGTGTTACAGTAATGATGTCATTTGAAAAGCAATAATCACCTATGAAAAATAACTATAATAGTAATTTGGAAACATGGAATTTTGAAATTCAAATAATATTTATTAAAGTAATTAATAAGGTATTGTCAAGTAAATTTTTAAATTTTACTGTAACACTACATATACAAAGCATAAAATAATAAAAGTACGTACAAATGCACTACTAATCTTAACATACCTGCCATACTTGCCAAGCACATCTCCTTGACCATAAAAATTAATTCAGTTGTTGTCACTTTTATTAATTTCTTTAATATAAATATTTATTATTTAGTTCTATTTTATTTGACTCAGTCTTTTTTCTAATTTTGCATGAGACTCCTTAATTTCATCTTTTATTCTTTTCCTCATAAAAAGTCTTAAAACATTACATTTTCTCTACTTACTACTTTATAGGCATTCCAAAGCTTTCAATATCTAATTTTCTAGTCATTTATCCCCAAATATGTATCACTTTCCACTATGTTTTATTTGATTAGTATGCTATTTTGAAACTTTAGTCTTCTAAATTGATTTATAAATTCATGCATTATAGTATAATGCTCTATACAAAACCAAATATTTGAAATTTTTGAGGCTTTATTTTTTTTCCTGGTCCAGTTTTTGTGGATGGTCCATGGGGACAGGTAAAGAAGGAAGACAATTACTTTTAATAAAAAATGTCAGTATCTGTAAAAAGACAGTATCCTTTAAGATGGTTGTATCAGTTAGGGTTCACTAGATGAGCAGATTTGATATTTCGTGTATAGTTAACAAGCTAGGCTTACAATGGCCTCTTACAGAGTCAAGTGTGGAAAAATACAAAAATACCAACTGGAGTCTACAGAGCCGAAAATCCAGTCAGAAGCAGAAGACTAGGAGCTACTGAAGTCCTGTGTTAGTCCATTCAGGAGGCCGAAGGATCTGAGCTGGAAAGCTAAACAGACTATGAGGGAGAACCTGAAATGGAGGGCTGAGGAGACAACACTGGGGAAATGATAGCCAAGACAGAAGCCCCTCCAAAGAAGCAGAGTCCCCATTTCCTTCCTTTCCTTTTTACTGCATCCATGCTACAAGCCTATTGGTTGATGCCACCCACAGTCAGTTTGCATCTTCCCCCTTCTGTTAGTCTGCTATCTACACCCAGAGCTATGCTAGGCCAGTCAATGGGATGTTTCTTATCCAGCTTGACACTAGTGGTAACCATCACAAAAGCTCTTAGTGCACTGGAATTTCATTTCCAATAATCTTACTTTAACAGAATGCATTGTCCATTCCTATTCTACTTCCACAAAAGGGATAAGGAAAATTCAAAATATTTGGTTGTGGAATTATGAAAGATGATAAGCTATGTCCCATAATTTCCTTTATATTTCCTTTTTTTAACAATGTTATTTGCTCAACAAGAAGAGAAATATGAAAAGCCATTTCTGTAATCCATGTTAGCAACCTGAGGCCTGGCAGACATAAATAAAATAAGAAAAATCCTTTGCAGAAGGATTCAAGAAATAAACAGAAGATAGAATGAACAGATTCAGATCATGATAGTAAACTTGGCTAACATTTGGTGGGTTGAGTTTCAGGAATAGGGAAGACAGTGCTGTATTATTTCAGCCTCAAGCTCTGTTTTCCAGAGATAATTACTTTTCATTAAACTATTAAATCTTTTCTAACTGCATTATAATTAATTCAAAGGATTGTTCTAAAGGCAAAGACCACAGAAAAGGGTTAGCAGCTAACATGACAGGTATGCAAACTAACAATTTTCTAAGCAGATTCGTCAAGGTGTACCTGTTATTGAACAAGTAGTATATATTTCAAGCTTACTGGGTAAGTTGACTGATATTTACAATATGAAACCTTTGCTATAATTAAGAGTAACAACATATTTATCAAACACAAAGTTTTGTTACTCTTTGAAATTATTATTACTGACTTTACACACACATATGTGTTATGTTCCATAATTTGCTTTATATTTCCTTTTGTGTGTGTGTGTGTGTGTGTGTGTGGTACCAGGGATCGAACTCATGACCTTGCATTTGCCAGGCAAGCACTTGTGCAACTGAGCTAAATCCCCAGCAATACATTTCATCTTTTTCTTCAACATTGTTACTTATTTAACAAAAAAAGAAGTATGAAAAGCCATTTTTCATATGTCTATGAAGATTACCATAGATGTCTTTTCCATTTTTTCGTGAGAAAGAGAAGTGAAAGAGCAGATCCATTTTTCAGGAATAAGTTTAGACTTTTTAAAAAACTGCTTATTTCTACAAATGTTTATACAATTGATGTTACAATCATCAATGCATGGAAATTCCCGCTGGCTTTAATGTCAGCAGTTACTGGGCTGATGAGACTTCTAAAAAAATTTAATATCTCAACTCATATATCATTGTGGGTTTAATTTGCAGTTTTCTGAAATCTAATAATTTTACGTTGCTTTATCATTTTTCACTTGCATATCTTCTTTTCAAAGGGTGTATAAAATATTTTGCCTATATTTAATTGAATTGTCTCTTCACATTTTGCATATATATGTATCCTACAGAAATGTGATTGTCTTCTCATTCTCTTAACATTGTCTTAAAGAGTAGAGGTTCTTAATTTTGCTAAAAACCTTTGCAGAATTTTCTTTAATGCATCAGGCACCATTGTGTTTTCCAATAGACCCTTGCCCAACCCAGGTACAGAGAGATTTTCCTCTATCTAGAAATATTATAATTTTAAGTAACACAGCTCAGTCTATGATCCATTTTGAATAAAACATACACGATACAAGGTATTGATGGGAGTTAATTGTTTCATACAAGACTATGCAATTGTTTCAGCATGTGGTGAGAATACTATGCTTTCTCATTGAGTTGCATTTGGAAAGCTTCCTTTTTACTTTATAATACTAACAAGGAATGATGTTCTATGATGCATAGTAAATATGACTTAGGAGAACATGCACTGACTTCAAATGGGGAGCAAGTAAAACATAAGGACCTTTGTAACCCTCAAATGGTTTAGCACTAAGAGACAGTTGGGAAATTCCTTGATAATCCTTAGAGTAAGAAGAAAAGACCTTGTGTGAAATGTAATGCACTAACTTTTTGGAGGCAGGGACTTAAATTAGGCAATCCTATCCTATCCCAGGGGTTCTGTAATTCTAAAATGACTGAAAAGTGAATACCCCTTTCCACCCGCACTCAAAACACATTAGTAAAATTTAAGATAGTATGCTTTGTCACACTTCCCCTGAAAAATCAGTATATCTTCAAAATTAAATTTATTACAATTTATGCCTAAGAAACTCTGATTATTTATTTGCATTTTGTCATCTATATATTGCAAATGAAACTTGATGATTTGGTAAGAAATATAGTTCAAATACTGACAGGGGCTGAGATTGTTTCGGGACTCATTAGTGTTGCTGGGATGGAAGCTTATCCATGTGTGATTTCCGTCAAGGTTCATTAATCGCTTGTAGTTAGTGAGTTTCTCCAGAAAGACGTTGTCAGGAGACAAATAGATACCATGTAAAATTTTAAAAAGTGCTCATTTCCTCCAAAATGGAGCTCAGTTCATTTTTTAAAAAGTGAAAAAAGAATAAAAATGATGATACTTAGGGAAATTGACACAAAGGAGGTATGATCCAAATCTCAGGATGAAGTAAAACAGTCCTGTGATGCTCTACTTGAGCTACCAGTGGAATCCCCCAATGTGTCTACAGCACTTTGATTCCCTTTTTATTTTCTGAAAGAAGACATTTATGGTATGCAATATTGGTTAATCACTTACTCCTAAAATGAGAATGCCTGAGAAGTTAATAAAATTAAAGATTCCATATCTTAAATACGCATTATTAATCTGGAATTTATAGTCCCCCATGTCTAGAAACCTGACAACGTCCTCTGAAAGAACAATAAATGCGCTAAAAGAAAGCGCCTTTCCATAATCAGATATTTAGACAATCGCTGAATTAGAAAGCATTAAGAAGCAGCAATTTGAAGGAATTCTTCTGTTAGGTGGCGTTCTTGCCTGAGTGGCTTTATTCACAAAAGACTGCATTCATCTCAGCTGGGCACAGTTGTGCATGACAATAAGCCTAGCTGCTCAGTAGGCTATGGCAGGAGGATCAAAAGTTAAATTCAAGCCTGGGAAACTTAGCAAAACCATCTAGAAGTTTTTTTAAAAAGATGAGGGAGACTGGGGATTGTAGCTCAGAGGTAGAGTATCCTGTGTAACACACACACACACACACACACACACACACACACAAAATAAACCGTGTACCTCAAGGGTTTTTCACGTTTTTATATTTGTTTAGGAACTAAAGTGAATGGCGATATAACCGTTCATATTATTGTTGGTTTCTAATTCACTTTTTAATCATCACAATCCATGGTTATTTTGCCATTAGTGACAATTAGATTTTGTGTAGACCTTTGAGTGAGATCCTCAGTTATAGTCAAACTGCTTCAGGTAATGTCTTTCTTTTAATATTTCACAAAATGTCTCTGTCTTCTCCTCCTCCCAGAATCCCTTTTGCTGAAATAGCTTTGCTGATGACCTATGCAGACGGCACTTGGGTTGTTCTCTTAAGCTGGAGATACCAATTTAGCTCCATTTCAGGAGGAGCAGACATTAACACCCACCATCAAAGAAGAAGAATGCCATCACAGTCTTTTCAAGTCTGAAGCATCCCTGGGAAAGGACATCAGCAGACCACTACCAAGAGAGTACTGTCTGAACTATCCTCACTTCTAGGGGTAGGTTTTCAGCATCGGAATTTTGTAGGACTCTATAAAGTCAGTATGAGCCTCTGACATGAATATATGGTGCAAGGCTGGAAATAACCCTGCAGACGTGGAAAGTCAAGCCAGGCTAGGGATCAAGATCACATGAGCAAATCAGATGCACATTGTATGGAAATAACAAGAGACTCAAGGCAAGCGCTGAGCACTGTGCAGTGTGTCTGAGGCACTGACATGGTCAAAACATGACTGCAGTTCACCAGAGGTGCATCATATCATAGGTGAGAAAGGTGGTTAAAGTAACTGTATAAAGACTGCTACACTCTCAAGTACTGTAGATGAAGAACTTGAAGAAATAGGAAAAGTATACAAGGATTTTTCAGTAGTAGAAATGTGTTCAATTGTTTAAGCTCAGCAACAGATTGCATAACAAGGTTAAGGTCAGTTAAAGACCTCCTGTATAATAATAGCTGCCTCAGAACATTTTACCACCTGGTGACTCTCCTAATCTGTGTAACTATGTGCAATGAAGAAATTGCCTAGCACTAAATTTCTCTGCAAATATCCTGACTCTTAAGTGATACATGGCTCTAATTGGTTGCTTGGCAACCCCACTAATCTGATTTTCTACCTAAAGGGAAATTTGGTTAATACCACCAATAGAAACATCCCTAGGATGCTGTATACTTTCACAGGAACAGCCTAGCCATCCACACAGCTGCCATCCCAACAGTACCTGTCACTTTTTCCATCTTCTTTACTTTCCCTTGGGGAGTTTTCTCCTGAGAAATCTGGAGATTTTGTTAGACTAGATAGGTTAAAACTTTTCATTTGTACTAAACCGGTATACTTCATCAAAGCAGTGCAATCTGTTATTTATATTTCTATACTGTCGCTTAGCATAATAATTAGCAACGATATTATTCAGCAAAGTTTTTATAAAAATAAATGAATAAGTGCATTAATACATTTCTTGCTGTTGAAGCGAACTGTCAATGTTTACTTAAATTGTGTAGCACAGAATCATCTCTGTCTGTGTGTGCACATGTATACTGTGTACAGGTCACTAGAAAATGACTTGTCACACAAAACCTCAAGAAAATTGAGTAACTGTGAGATATGAGGATACATTAATTCATTTTAATACAGTAATTGCTTTACTATGTGTCCAATAACATAATCTGACAAAATAAAATTTAGTTTTAAAAATATATGGGTATGTTTTGCCATAGTCAAAGATCCTAGGATTGAACAAATGGTGAGAACTATATTCACTTAAAGAATCCTTTAGAAATGCCTTCATGGAAAGAGCCATGCTGAATCTCACGAGTAGGTTTCACTAAAAGCTACCCCTGGTGTATTTTTGAAACCCATATAAATAGAAGAGTTCATTAAATGATAGTAATTTCCATTTATGTGCAATTTAAATAACAGAGATATCCGTATGGACCTACATACACTCAGTGGAAAATCTATGAAAGTGAATTAACTGGGATAGTTTAAGTTTTCTATAAAAATATTGTACTCCTAGGAAAAGTAATTGAGCGGAGAGTTGCAAAGCTGCTCGTGACTTAGGCTACACCACCATTTGCTACACTGAGTATTAAAACCAGAAAAAGCCAACAGAGTATGAATTGAAAGAAGTTGTTCTGTTGTGATAAGCAACTTTCACCATGGGTAATGTTCTATTTTTGTGTAAATATAGAAAATTTAGTAAAAACACTGTAAACATCTGTAAATTGCGTTGTTAGAAAATGTCCATATATATTTAAGCTAAATTTGCTTAAATTTGTGTATCATTGTTGAAGCAAATGTAATGTCGTTAAGTTTGAAATTCATATGTTAAATATGCAGCTAACGCAAAATGTGTCGCAATGAATATTTGTACAATTTATCAAGAAAGAATGGGTAGTACCACTAATGTAATGTTCATCAAAAAGGCCTATACATTGCAGTGAGTAAAATAATGTTATGTTAAGATAATCCTTCTCAGAAAGTGGATGAATATGAATAGATTTGGGTTATCATTACTTCAATATCCAAATGTCCATCTCCTAAAAGAATATGAAATTAGATGTCCAATGCATTGAAAAGCACACCAATATATGGCAATTCCACCATGCTACTACTTTGGTAATCAGCCAAGAAAGAAAGAAAGAAACTGCTGCCCTTCATGTCATGTAGCTTACATATTAAGCTCTAGATTGTAAATATTCTACCTCATAAATATGCCTATCAGTACCATGACATGCTAGGGACCTGAACAGTGTTAGAGATTCGTTACTTCTTTTGCAAGAAACAGAATTGCTTGATTTCTAAAGAAAGGATAGGTTCATTCCTGCCAGCAGCACTTCTTCTGGAGTGCCTCTTGGAAGCTCCCTGTCTCTCTGTATTTACCACGCTCCTGTCACTGGTCAGCGGGCAGCCTACACGGCCTCCTCCACTTGGGAGGAGAGGAATATTGCTCTGCAGACTGAGCACTTTCTTACTCTTGATAACTGGACGGTGGCCTGCCTGATGGGGCTCTATTCCCTTCCCTTGAATTTGGTCAAACCTTAAACTATTAAAGAGGACTGTTTTCTTGAATTCTTTAATTTCCCACACCTCCTGTTTAGTCTTCAGGCATCTAGTCTTTTTCAACTAAGATTGAATTTTATAAAACGTGACATGGGACTGGTAAAATATAAAACGAATTATTGTTTTTTTTCCCTCTCTTTTCCTCTCTCTGAATAGTATCTGAAAGTGGAGCCCTAGGGCCCTAGGATACAAAATAATTTTCAGCAAATGCTTCATGTGGTGTCTATTAACAGTTGGAAATCACATCCACATTCTGCCAACTTCTGGATGGTGAGGTGGGAGAATGAAGAAGTGCTGAGATTCTAAGAGAGCTCTCATCAGTGGGGTGAGAGCTCCTGCCGAGCTGGCCGCTGGGTCCCATCCTCATGGGTACAGTTGGTGGCAAAACTGTGCAATCAGAAGGCATCATTAAAAGGAAGATTCTAAGGTCATTTTCATCAGTCTTTGGCAAAGCTAGCAGTAAATGTACTTCCTGGAAACTGCCACTGTGGCTTTAGCATTCTGCTTGAATTGAGGCAGCATGATACAATGCAGAATCAATGATGACAGAATCAAACACTCTCCTGGTTCTGAGCCTGGACTCATTCCATAATGCTATTCTGACTCTTGAACTAGAGAGCAGCGTTTCCATTATTCATAAAGCAGTTATGCAGAAGGCTTTTATAGTATGTCTAAAGCATTATTTAGGTGGACTAGAGAATATTTACATAATGTAAACAGTTGAAATGTGGAATTTGTTTAAGCAAAGCACGCAGGTTTTTACCTATCTAATGTTTTATATCTTTTAGTTGTATGTCTGTGTGGTTTCAGATATACCTGATTCTGTAAGATTCTAATAGAAATTCAAGCTCTAGACATTCTATGAACATAATAACCTTGATACTCACTCAACCATAGCCAAGTTACATTCTGTGTTACTTACATTGCAGACAACACATTCCTTTAATGCTATTAAATGAGCTGCAACTGTTGTGATAACATTGTGGGTTTTTTCTATTTTTATATTTTAGTCTATTACTGTGATGAAAACATAAAGATTTTCCAATAATAAAATAACTTCCCTTGTGTGTGATAAACCCAAAGTACAAGTTTACATATATTTATATAGAGATTCATATGTAGATTCTTTACTTTCATACGATTCATTCCTTCTAAAGGTGATTAACTATACTCTGAATATTCTAATTTATCTCATCTTTCATTATTTCCAAATTTTTAATTTTCATTTTAATTCTATGTAATCATTCTAACAGTTTATTAATTCTCTTTCAGCCCATGTCTACTTATCCAGTACACTGAATCCATAATGAAGTCTAGAATTATTTTTATTTCTTTAAAAATCAGACTTCTAAAATTTATAGTCCCAGGCCAAGGAAGTGGCCCAGTGGCACAGCACCTGCCTGGCAAGCACAAGGCCCTGAGTTCAATTTCTTGTACCAAAACAAAATAAATAAATAAAACAAAATAAAATGTATAGTCTCTTAGTATTTAATCATTCATAAAAATCGCATTTCCTTGCAAATTAAAACAACATTGAGATTTCACCTCACTCCGGAAAGAAGATCTGCCATCAAGAACTCAACTGATAATAAATGTTGGCAAGGCTGCGGGGAAAAAGGAACACTGCTCCACTGTTGGTGGGAGTGTAGACTGGTGCAACCATTATGGAAATCCATATGGAGAAGTCTCAGAAGACTAAGATTGGAAGCCCCATTCAATCCAGCTTTCCTCTCCTGGGTATTTTGCCCAAAGAACTGAAAAGTTCATATCACAATGATATATGTGCACCCATGTTCATAGCTGCACAATTTTTGATAGCTAAATCCTGGAAACAACCAAGATGCCCATCAACTGCAGAGTGGATGAAAAAGATGTGGTATTTTTATACAATGGAATATTACTCACCTATAAAAAAGGATGATCTTGAAGGCCTTCATAGGTAAATGGAGACAACTTGAAACTATCCTCATTAGTGAAATAAATAAGAATCATATTTATAAATATCACCTTGTGTCTCTAGTGTAAAAAGTAAATAAGAACTACAAGTGTAATAAAACCAAAATGTGTAATTGCTATTGCAAAAGAGAGGAAAAGAAAGTGCTCTAAGGGATATAACTGCATGTATGTTTGAGTGTGTAGAATATATGACCATACTGCTGAATCTTTGTTGGATCATTGAGCAGAACTGTTTGCAGTCTCACTGTTTGAATGCCTACTACGTATCCTTTAATTTTGTGAACAACTATATCCAAGATGACAATATGTAATTTATCAACTAGTGATTTCTTAGGGCTTTTTTACCTCTTGTTTTTCGTTTTTTCCTTTGTAATTCTGTATTGTTTCTACCCTTTTTTTCTGTCTTGTTTCTTTTTTCTCTTTAAACAAAATTTTAAAATGTGCATATAAATTTTAAAAAGTTGCATTTCATTAAATGTATTAACACATTTATTCTGTACTTCACAGTCAACTTTCAGAATCTGAATGTTGCTGAGATGTTATTGTACTTCATGATTTTTATTCCTCATCTTTTTCTTCATGTGATAAATGACTTTTTTAGTGAACTCATATTCCTTGAAAGGTTACCTGAGGGAAATATTTCAGAACTGGTTTTAAAATTTGTTCTTTCAGGTGAGACTTTATCATTTGATCCTAAACCTTGACCTAACTTTAATTTATTAATGTCTAGCCAAAATAGGAGGATATTAGCAGTCCATTGGACTTTCTGATTCAATATTACAAGAACAAAATTTCTCAGTTTCGTGCATACCCTTTTAATTGAAATTTTGATTTTCTTGTTTTACATTTTTCTCACGTAGTTGTTAATCATGAAAAATCAAATATCCAAAACTCCCAGTAGCAGGAAAAAATTTTGCTCATAGGATAAAGGCACTTAATCATCTGATTCTACATTTCAAGTTGCACATGGAAAATAACTAAAATACTTTCTGCTAATTTTCACATATTGATATCAAGTGTAGTTTTATCAAACTACTTTGTGGTTTTCAAAATGTCCTGTTTCATTCATATCTAACAATGTATTTAATTTCCTGCATCTATCATTTTAGTGAAATTTGTGGAAGAACTGAATTATAATTAAAGATGGCAAAGAACAAGTTCAATAATTAATATATATCATATTAAGTTCCTAATTAAAAATCAAACACTGAAAGTGATGACAGTAATGAATAATATTGAAAACCAGAGGTTGGCTAGAGACCAAAACAATTGAAAAGCAATGTTTCTATCATATTTTGCTTTATTCATAAGCTATGATTGTACATGTGTATGAGTACAGCATAAAATCTGCTTTTTTTAATTTCAAATCCCTAAGAACGTCTGTTATATGTTTAAACTTTACATACCTTAAATACAGTGGAAACCAATTGACTACGCGAATCAGATAATCACCTATAAAACTTAACCAATCTATGTTTCAGGATTGAAACCAATCCTGAAACGTAGATCCCTCTGCCGAGGAAGTCTGAAATGTTTAGGTGGTTTAGGTGGTGTTTTGGTGTAACGCACTCCAAAGGAATGAGTTACCAGAACAGATAAGTAATGACTAAGAGTTTCTGAGTCTGTAAATCAGGCCACCTGAGTTCAGGTTTTCTGACTGTGTAATCCACTCCCCAAATCCCAGCTGGCATCATGATTCAGATCTGGTTAAATTGGGGTGATAATAGTACCTTTATCAGGGAAATTTTATGAAACTTTCAGGAAGGAAAGTGTTGAAAGTCTCAAGGAAAGTGTTGAATCCAGCACAAAGCAGTACCCAAATGGACTCTCATCTCCTCAGGCTCTGAAAAAGTAGAAATTTTTAGGAATCAGTCTGGGAAAATATGCCTCAATTTTGAACTAGAGCGGCACTTTAGACAAGACCATATTTCTGCAGCCAACGGTACCCACTTGTCTTCCTCTCTGTCTCATGTTTTAAGGCTTAACAGAGCAACCTTAGAAAACTACTTTCTTTCACTACTTTCCCTGACATTTTTCTCTGCAAAAAATACTTTGAGTGACTCGGAGTAGTTGGAAATTTAACACATAGTTTGGTTGCATGTTGAACAAACCCAGTTCCTCAGAGACCAGATTTGATCACCTAATACCTGATGACCTAGGGCAAGTCTAACTTCACAGCACAGAGACTGGAGCAAAGGACAAATTCCATAAATGATTGTGATAGCTTATTGTTAGCCAGTAGACCATGGGACAATACAGAATTGATACAGGTTTTTCACATAAACAAGAAATTTTACGTGAAAGACAATCAAACCTATGTACAAACACAGATCAAGTACCAAGAACAGGCCTGCAACACTTACCCTGTTCACCCACATTAGAAGTGCTTGAATTATGACCTCCCTGCTGTTACTACAGAGGACACAAATGGGTTAGAAAGGGCTTTTCCACTTAGTACCTTTTTTTTCTTTTAATTTTCCTATGTATCAAGACAAAAAATATACTGCAATTATTTTGCAAATTAGGCAGCAATGTCCCAAGGTACTAGGAGACCTTACCAAAACAACAAAGCCTTATGCAGTAGAGGTGCCAGGAGAAAATGTAACAAAGGTCCCCAGGCTGTGGCTCAGGCTGAATCTACAAGCTACCTTGAGGCTTCAGAGCACATTTCTGAGGGTCAGGAACAATCATATATTAAATGTGTAAGTAACTGCGAACCTGCATGGCGCTAGACAATTCAAAGATCATATACAGAGAATGTGAAAAACTATATACTACGCAGGTCAAACTAAATCTAGCACTAGCTTACATGTAAAAAATGGAAAGATAACTCTTCTGTGACACTCTAGGAAAGAAAGTTGACAAAAGACCTTTTATGATAGGTTAAAAAAAGTTTATATTTCCTGAAGAAAGGAAATATTTCCTCCTCGAGAGAAGAAAAAAAAAAAATTCTAGAAGAGAAAGTGGCAGGATTAATGAATTTTAAAGTAGGACATTTGGATTTAAATCCTGTCTTTGGCACCAAGCACTTGTACAACTTTTCTGAAAGTCTCAAACACTTCGATTTACTTTGTGTGCAGGGAGATTTAGTCTGGAAAACGGTGAAGGTCTTTTTCAGCTTTGATATTCTCTGCTACTGCAATTCTGCTTTCTAAGTAAGTTTTGTGAAATTGCTAAATGCGGAACCATCTCAGTTGAATTGTGAGTCTTATAGACAGAATATTCTGAATAAAGAAGCCACCAATCAGCTCCATTAAGTTTCTTATTTGTTGAATTCCTCTTTTTTTTTTGCTAAGGTTTTTTGGGCCTGTAAACTCTCTGATATGCCTCTTTTCCTAGTCCACCCTCTTCTTTATAAATATCATTTTAAACACTACCATTTAAAAGTACCTTTTAAATGTCCTCTTACATTCGTGGTTTATTTTATGAACTAAACAGGCATAACATTTTCAGTACTCCAAATTGTATAGCAACAATATTCAGTGTTAGGGCTTCTCTGAGGCCTGTGATAGGCAGATTAATGACTCTCTCAAAGAGGGCCTTATTCTAATCCCCCAAATCCATGTGTATATTGTGCTACATAGTAAAACAGGGTTTAGGGTTGTGAGTAAAAGAAGAACCTGAAGGTAGATGATTAGCCTAGACAACCCTGGGACATTCACTATTATCACATGGGTGCTGATTAGGAAAATCAGGAAGCAGAACAGATGCAAAAACAATCCAATCACAAGCAGATACCAGAGAGATTCAAACATGGTACCCAGCGGACCACGCTGATGGTAGTGGAAGGAGCCATGAACCAATCAGTGAGGGAAACTTCTACAAACTGGAGAAGAGGAAAACTCACCCCGTATTACCTTAGAGAAGGAGCACCTACCTGCTGGGACTGACTGCACCCAGTTATTCATTTTAATCTTCTAATCTCAACTGTAAGAGTAACTTGTGTTTTTAAGACCTCAAGTTTCCGTTAACTTGCTTAACCATATGAAACTAACACAAAACCACGTTTTCTTTCCAGTAGTTTGACTTGTTTTAAGATTTTTGCCTAGCAGACCTCAAAACGCTGTACATATTTTGAAGTTTTCCAAACCCCAAGAATGTATTGAGATAAAACAAATTTTAAGGTAAGTGCTTTATATCAAAATATGAACTGTTGCATTTACATTCCCATTAATCTGGGGCTTCATCATTGATGTCCCTCAGTAATCCTAATAAGCTAATTTATAAGAGAAATCTAGACAATGTTTAAGGTTCTTTGCAATCCCTGAATTATATTATTGTGTTGCAAAAACAAAGTAGAAGTCACCCAAACACATCAATCCAAATCTCCTTATATTCTGTGTATATTCTGTATTACTCTTTGTATTCTGCGTGACTCTTTTTAAATCTCATTATCTAATATACTTCTAACTTCTCTGAATAACTGGTTATTGCTATCTGAATATTCCTCCTATGGAGACATACACTTTTAAAAGTCCTCTCTGCTTATCTATGTAGGCATAACTTCAGGAGCCACAGTCCCCTACATCCAATCATGCTGTATGAAATAATCTATTTCCCCATGAAAAGGTCCTGTTGTTGCAGGCAGCTGAGTTAGTCAGAAATATTATAGGCAGTAAAACAGGACTAGGTCCTCAATGGAGCCAGTGCAGACACCTGGTAGCTGTGGGGAGACTGACCTCAAGACAAAAGACCAAACAAATGCACCCACATCCTGAAGATTGATACCCTAAATAGTTGAATACCTGCTTTCTAGGTGACTGCTTCCCCATTTGTCCCTAATGGAATCAATTTTACCTGAAATGTGGATCTTATTGGCTACCTATAGTATGTCCCACCTTCTGCCCACCTGCCTCGTGAGCTCCCAGTCTTCCCCCACCTTGAACCCATGGTGTTACTCTATAAAAGTCCCTGGAAAAGAAAGAGTCCTTGGCAACCTGCTTGGGACCCCTCCTGTCTCTCTTCAGACAGAAGCTTTCTTTCTCTCAATAAATATATTCTGCTCTTAACCTCTGATGTTCCTAAAATTCATTTTTCGATTTTAGAGAACATGAGCTTGTACGGGACATAGTAGGTCATGAGTTTTATTCCCCTATATCACGGTCTCCAGATTTCTTAATAATGAAGGACTGTAAATTCCCAATGTGTTCATGATAGGGTACTCACTCTCATCATACAGACATGTACATGCAGAGAGGGAGGCTTCTAGTTTTCCTCAAGATGTAATGAGTCACAGACTGGACAACAGAAAGAGAGAAATAACTTCTTCCACTCCCACTCAGCCATAACTTTATCAATGGATTAGTCCACTGATGAAGCTAATACTCTCACGATCCAGTCTTCTGTCCAGGCTCCACATCTCACAGACTAGACATACCTGAAGATAAAAATATAGTGGAGCTAAGAAACACCACCTGTTGACCTATGTTTCCCTTCTTACAATAGGCAACAAGATTGACAGTTAAAGTTGACAGTGAGCGAATAAAAAGATGGCTTGAACATCACAACAAAGAAAGCTTGGACTAACTTTTAAAGAGGTGAGCCAAACATGAATAAGCCAAAAGTTAATGCAATTATGCTGAAAACACTATTGTAATTAAAACCATGGCTATATGTAAATTTTCAGAGGAAGGAGAAGAAAATTCGAGTTTTTGACACAGAAGTTGGAATTGTGATTAGATTCCTGTGCTCAAAAAAAAGGTGTAAAATAGAACCTATGGATTGAGGGTGGTGGAATCTAATAAACAAAAAGAGTTTAACAGGAAGAAGACTATGAATGAGGACTGAAAAGAAGTATTGTTGCTGGTTGTCCTAGAAAAAAATTAAGGAAGTTTGAAATCATTTAATATGAGCATTATCTCTGAAGCTGAATGGTATATATACTGCACTTAGAATGCAAACATCTTAAACAAGTTCTTCCAGAAGAGTGAACACAGATCTGGAAGTAACATTACTGAACTTCCTAGTGAAGATTAATCTACCGGTGGAACACGGAGCACAGCAGAGACAGGGGGTCATGCTGTTGAACAGACCCAAAGCATTAAGGCCAAGTAATAGGATGCATTACAATCTTTCTTAAAGATTGTGGTGGTGTTACAGGCAGCTGAGCTAGTTACAAATATTAGAGTCAGTCAGACAGGGCTGGGCCCTCAAAAAAGCTGGCACAGAGGACCAGATGTCTGGTAACCTTGGAGGAAACACACACCTCTTGCTGTGGGCCAGTTCTCAAAACAGAAGGCAAAACAAATGCAGCCACACCCTCAAGTAAATCCTTAGGGATTAGGTCTGGATCACCTTGAGAAGCCAGGGGTCACTATCCCAACCCCCTACAGGAAGAGTTACTGATCCATAAAGAATGCTCGCTTGCTACTGGCTCGCTTCCCCATTTGTCCCTGATTAGGTGGATTTTACTTGAACAACTAAACTTACCGGTTGACCATTGCTCTGTCTCACCTCACCCCCCTCTGCCTTGTGAGTTCCCAGTTTACCCCAACTTTAGACCCACCTCATCTCATGATTCTGCTCTATAAAAATCCTGAGAAAATACAGAATCTTTGGCAACCCACGGTGAAACCCCTTCTGTCTCTCTCTCAGACAGAAGCTTTCTTTCTCTCAATAAATACATTCCACTCTTAACCTCTGTTGTTCCTAAAATTCATTCTTTGATTTTAGAGAACCTGAACTTGTACTGGACATGAAGTAGGTGGGGAGTTGCATTCCCCTATATCAGTGTGATTTTGAGAGAAGAAAAAGAACCAGTATGTAGGAGTAAGAGCGTGTGAACCGTGGTGGGTTGGTTGACTGACAGCGGGGGAACATAAAGCATCTGGAAGAGAGAAACCACAGAGGAGAAACACTATTCTGCCTAAGAATGACTAAGTTAAGAAGTAGGAAGCAAAGGGGAATTAAAAGAAAACAAACCCATTCCTCTGAATCTATTGATAGTAGTGGGTAAATTGAAAGACAGACCAAAAAAGAGGCCTTTCTGTATTTGATTAGATGACAATGTTTAGATGCCAATTCAGTAAATTATATCATCTTAGCACCCAATATAGCTGTTAGTCCTCTGGGATATTTTAGATTTAGATTTTTTTTTTTGGTGTGCATAATTTTTTATAATATGAAGATGATTGTTCTTTGCAAAGTTTCTCATTCTCCCCAAGACTTTCCTCATGGGAAAAATGTTTGGCAGGAATTTGATCACAAATTTCATGGGTTTGGCCTCACAGAAATTCAACTTTCTTGTACGTTATCACTCTTTATTACCTAAGAAAGATCTGAAGTTTCTTGGGCCTTAGCATTCTCTTTCAGAAACCACTGCTTGGTTGATTTACTGTATTTACTTATGCTTAAATCTTTTACTCTAAAAACATAACTGTGTACAAAATATAGAAAAAAACACACAGTGCAGACAATATTTGTAACTATAATACAAATAAATAATCAATGGTTATGATTCATGTATAATGATTAAAATAAGTAATAACAATGGAAAATCAGTTCTCAAATGTCATTAACATTTTACTTTTTTGTGAAATGTATCATTTTAAATATTATTTTGGATCCTGTTACAAAGTATTGGCTCTGAGTTGGAAAAGAATTATTTAAAATAGCAGAAATTTTAGCCAATTAAAGTTAAAAGTGAGTGAATAAAAACGTGTTTTGAAAACTGTAACAAAAAAAGGTTGGACCAACTTTTAAAGAGGTGAAGCAAACAGGAATAAGAGCAGAAGTTAACACAATCATGCTGAAAATGCTATTGTAAATAATACCAGGGATCTGTGCGAATTTTCAGAAAAAGAAGAAAATTTGAGTTTTGACACAGAAGTTGGCATTTGTGGTTAGATTCCTGTGCTCAAAAAAGTACAAAGTAGAACCTATATTTAATCCAATATTATAAATATCAAATATTTATAATATTTGATTAAATGTAGGATGTTTATAATATTGATAAGTATCTTTATTTATTTTATTAAATATATATTTAAAAAGAAAAGAATCAGTTATTTGAAATTCATGAAAAGTACATATATTCCCTTTGTTTGGCTTCTTCATAGTTAAACTGAATACAAAGCATTCCACATTGAAATAATTTCTAAAATTCCACATAAACTACTACTCGAAACAAATTACCACCGATCACATATTAATCTTTGAATTGGATTTACCAGGTAATGAATTCAACAGCAACCAAGGGTTTCAGCCGTATTAATGGGGTGCATCATTATGTAAAGATGCTTTCTGACAAAAATTCAGAGTTCTGTCTACCCAAATAGTGAAATACCGCTTTACAGCAAACAAAATTGAGCAAAGCAAAGCCTTTGGTTCTTAAAGGCATCTTTAAACACTGTGCCTACCTGAATTAAGGTCTCCTTTCAATTTCACCCACGAGGTTCTTTGCTGAGTAACTCTTTCTACTTTTCCTAAAGATTTAGTGTACCGTGTTTTACCTCAGGGAAGATTTTCTGGTGTCCATAATATACACTGACTTAGTTGAATGATATGGTTTGCCAGCAATTGGGACAGCTTCATTGTTTCCCCATGATGCTGGAAGCTCTGTGAAATAGTGATCATCTATCCTATGCCCAGCAACCATTCTACTGTCCATATCTAGACCACAGCTTGGCATAAAAAGCCTTTTTGTAGGTACTCATTTGAATGAATGAAGAAAACCATAAATGAAGTGACACTATAGAAAATTTTATTTCTTCAGTTCCCACCCTAAAATGTATATAGTATTAATATTGCAGCTTGTGACATTTCTAAATTTTATTTTATAATATCTGAAATTAACTACTAAGAAAGGTGTTGCTTTAGGGAAAATTGTAAAAGACTTTCCAAGGGGTAAATGGTTACCAAGTGGCCATTTAGTAGAGTAATGGTCTTTTTCTACTAGACTCCAGTGTTATCTGATTATTAAAAAAAAAAATTGTGGTTTATATTGTTTTCACTTACAGACCTGCAAAATTGCAGAAAAGGGTTAATAATGCAAATATTCTTTTGTTTTGTTTTGTTTTGTTTTGTTTTGTTTTGTTTTGTTTTTGGTACCAGGAATCAAACTCAAGACCTTGTTCTTGCCAGGAAGGCGTTTATGCTGCTGAACTAAATCCCAGGCCCAAGACTCTTATTCATAGAAATGCAAACGAAATTTGTACCACTAGAAACAATTAATTTCTGCCATGTAAAAAGCATAATGCCACATATTTTATTGAATCTCTTGTAGTATATCAAGCCATTTTACAAATTCCTTTCTTCTTTCCAGATTTCTTATATATAGCTACTCTTCATGTTTTTCCTCAATCCATACGTAACTCTAACTAGTCCTCATGGTTCAGATGGAGGATGTTTCCCCCAAAGGCCTTGTGCTCATATATGCAGGGCTTTGGGAAGGTGACCTAATAATGGGGCCCATACAGGTGACTTACTGTTAGGAGGTGGTGACATAGGTGAATGAAACTCCAAACCTACTATGTCCGCGCATTCCTGTTCTCTAAAATTGAAGAATGAATTTTAGGAACAACAGAGGTAAAGAGTAGAATATATTTAAAACAAAGCTTCTGTCTGAAGAGAGACAGAAGGGGGTCCCAAGTGGGTTGCCCCCCACTCTGTTTTTTCCAAGGATTTTTATAGAGTAAGACCATGGGTTCAAGGTGGGGGAAGACTGGGAGCTCACAAGGCAGATGGGCATAAGGTGGGACAGAACTATAGTTAACCAATAAGATCAATAGTTCAGGAAAAATTGATTCCATTAGGGACAAATGGGAAAGCAAGTCATGTAGGAAGCGGGCATTCTTGTAGTTGTGACCTTTCCCCTAGAGGGATGGGACAGTGGCTCCAGGGTGAGAGGGAACTAATTAGAATATCAGTCCGCAGGATGTAGATTCATTTGTTTGATCCTTTGTCTTGAGGCCCGGCCCACAGCAGGAGGTGTCAGTCTCCCCACAGCTGCCAGATGTCTGCACTGGCTCCATTGAGGACCCAGCCTTGTCTCACTGCTTATAATATTTCTAACTAACTCAGCTGCCTGCAACAGTAGTTGTGATGTTTGAGAGAAAAAACTCACATTAGAACATCATACACTTGATACTTAAGGCTAATCATTCCACTGGGTCTCCCTGAGGAAAAATATCCCATTAAATTGAGGCACAAATCAAATAGTTAAAAAATAGAAATGAAAATAAAACAGACCAATTACACTGAAGGGGTAGAACTAGCCTTGCAGGGACTAGTTCCAGCAACAAGTTGTGACAAACATGAGAATAAGGCACTTTCTTACCAGGAATTTGAACTGAAGAAAGAGCCCTTGAGTAACAAAAGAAACCGCATTGTCCTTTATTACTGGAGAAACAAAAGGCAGTCATCAAACACTGTCCTCTAGATGTGTGAGAATGCCACATGAGGGCTGAAATGCAGTGGTTCTCTCCAAAATCTCTGCTGAACTCTTGCTACTAACAGATGCTTTGGGGACTGACTGAGGAGTGGACACTCAATACCACCTAGAACCTAACTTATTTAAGAAATCTAGACCAGAGTACATGACTGAATACTCCACATATTTCCTAAATGTATGATGTAAATATTCTGTTACTGTTGTTCTTATTTTTTCTTACAGACTTAACTTGCACTCATTTTTAGAAAGAGAAACGGGGAAAATCTGTCAAAATTATTGAAAGGAACAAAATTATTGGTGAGAGTCACTTTATAAACAAAGGACAGCAAGCTACTTTGAAGTTCATTGAGGTATAGGCAGAATAAGAGCTCCTCAAAGTCACCCACTTCCTGATGCCTAGAAATTGTGAAAATGTTACTCTACGTGGAAAAAGAGACATTACAGATATGATTAAGGGTCTTAAACTTAGAAAAGCAGCCCAAAATATGCAGGTGGGATCAATGTAACCACAAACATAACTTGAAGAATTGAGTAGTCAGCATTACACTGAGGAGGAAAAAACCTGTCAAAAGACAAGGATGCCTGCTCTTACCACTGCTGTCCAATAGACCTCTGGATGTCCTATCCAGAGTAATCGGGCAAAAGGAAATTACATGGCATCTGTATTGGGAAAGAGGAAAATCACTCTTTTACAGAAGACGTGCTCTAATATATGGAAATCCCAAAGATTATTAAATCTTATTAATATATAATATTATTATCAAATTAATATATAGAAATCCCAAAAAATTAAATTGAATAAGCAAATTCAGCAAAGTTGGGGGACATAAAATCAACATAGAAAAATCAGGAACATTGCTACATGTCAGTAAAGAATCATTTCCAGCAAAAATCAAGAGCAATTCCAGTAACAAAAGAACAAAAACCAAAATAATTCAGAATATTTAGCCAAAGAGATGAAAGATCTCCACAATGAAAACTGGCTAAAAAAATTAAACAATTTTGAGTTCTTGGATAGGAAGGAAACTGTCCATATTATAGTGAGGGTTTGCATCTTGATTTCCCTTGGGGCCTTTATGAGCTCATAGGCAAAATTGGAAAAGTGATTGAAATTGGGGTGGTTTAGCTGAATGCTTTATTAGGGGGAGGTCTGGTCAGAGGAGCAGTCACAGAGCATGACCTGAACGGACCTCCTCTCCGTTCCTCCCTTCCCTTCCTCTCTTCCCCAGCTGCTACGACATAAGCAGCCTCCACGCCAGGCCTTTCACCATGCCAATCACCATGCAAGGACTAAAACTTCTGAAACGTGAGTCAGAATAAAGCTTTTCTCTTTTAAATTGCAGGTGTCAAGAATTTTGCCCCAACAGTGAGAGTGTGTCTACAACAATACCCAAAAGTGAACTGTGCATTCCTTGCAACCCCTATCAAAATACCAATGACATTTTTTGTCACAGAACTAGAAAAAGAGCAATCCTAAAATTTATACGGAGCCACAAAAGAACCCAATATCCAAAATTATCTCTAACAAACAAACAAATAAAAAAACAGGAAGCATTGCTCTGTACTTTAAAATATAGTACAAACCTTTAAAACATACAACAGCATGGTTTTGGCATAGCTACACAGACTGATGGAGTAGAGAGTTCAGTGAAAAGCCATGCATAAACAGCCACCTGATTTTCAATAAAGGCACCAGGAGCATCTATTGGAGAAAGGAGAGAATGTCCAATAAACGGTGCTAAAAATTTAAACTAGAACCCTATCTCTTACCATTGCAAACATTAACCCAAAATGGACTAAAGACTTAAATGTAAGACATATAACTATGAAACTACTGGGAGAAAATGTAAAGGGAAGCACTTTAGACATTGGAATGGACGAGGGTACTTTGCACGATACTGCAAAAACATGGAAAATACAAGTCAAAATAGATAAATAGGGTTAGGATGAACTAAAAAGCTCCTTCACAGAACAAGAAATAACAGAGAATAGGAACAACCTACAGAATGGAGTTGGTGTCCACAACACATAGGGGACTCCAAAAATATTAAAAAATAAAAACATTAGAAATGGGCACTAGACCTAAATGTTTCTAAAATGAAGACATATCTACATAGCCAGCAGGTGCATAAATAAATGCACAGTATCATCAATCACCATAGAACTGCAAATTAAAACCGCAAGGAGATATCGGCTCACTCAGGTAAAAATAGCTATTATCAAAATGGTAATAAGTGCTGGTGAGGGTGTGGACCAAAGGGAACCCTTAGCCATTCTTGGTGGGACTGTAAAGTAACACAATCCTTATGGTAAAAAAGAGCATGGAGTTTCCTCAAAGCAGTAAAGATAAGGCTGCTATATGATCCAGCAATCCCTCTAAAGAATTTTTTCCAAAGAAATTCAAAGTGCGTTGAAGAGATGTCTGGACACTCATGTTCTTCAGCTGATGAATGGATAAAGGAAACGGATATAAAGCCAGAACTGATACTACTCAGCTATAACAAAAGAATGAGGTCCTTGAGGACAACAGAGTGAACGGAAGCTCATGTTAAATGGAACGTGACAAATACAGAAAGCAAAGCATCATGTAGTCTCACTAACACATGGAACCTAAAAATATTTATCTCAGGAGTTGAAAGTAGAAGGGTAGTGACCAGAAGCTGGGGACAGGAGAATGCAGGAATGCTGACCAGTATGTGGTTAAGTCATATCGCAGCGAGACGGGCTGATGCCATTGCTCTGTAGGATAACTATGGACACAAGTAATGCACTGTCCATTGCAGAAGAATGGAGAGGAAGATTGTAAAATATTTCCACCATAAAAATATGATAACAAGTTGAGGGCACATTTACCCTTAACCTGATTTAAGCATTACACAATGGATGATCATAACATTCCATTAATGTGTGAAATTTTTATATTTTAGGGATCAGTTTAAAAAGAGGAGAAAATACTTGAGGATGACAGATTGTTGGCTTTGAAGATGGTGGTAGGAGCCACAAGACAAGGCATCATAAACCTTTGTCCATTTTGCAATGACAACCAGGACTATAGGACAGTATAATTTTTCTGTTTCAAAGTCATTAATTCTATGTTACTTATGATAGGGGCAATAGAGTACTTGGAAAGTGATTGGAAATTAAATCATTAAAATAAAGTGTGATTTACAAATCCCTGATTCTTCCCAATGAAGGAAGAACAAACTTTTTTCAAAACACTTTTGACGTTCTTTGAATAAAGGATCCTAACCTTGTAAGTATATATTAATTGGAATATATAGGTAATAAGTCCTGCAGGGACATTTCTTGTTAAACCCCTTTATAATACAAATAGGAATAGTGAGATCTAAAGAGATGAGGTGATTAGATACTCAGATATTACTGAAAGAATTAAATCTAGAATGTATTGATATTGGCAGAGGGTATAAAGCATGAAGACAGAAGGAAAAAAAATGTAATTTCTTCCCTTTTGCTAAAAAATTTAAAAATTCCCCAATATTAGGTACATATTAAGGAGAGCCCACACTGATGATTAGCAAAAGGAATAATTAGTAAAATCTGATGGTGACTCCATCTGTTAGATTGTCAAGAAAAGGTGTATGCTGAGGAAGATTTTTTAAAATATAGAAATATTTAAAAAGAATAAACATATTTATTTTCTAATTCCCTCTGTATTTGCTCCCATAACTTTTAAAAGGTACACTAATGAGAGATGCTGTCACAAAATGGGTTTTTCTGTGTACGGATTGATCACCAACCAAAGACTAATAAAGATTCGGAGATCGTGCTGATTAGATGATTCTGGATCGCTTCTGTATAGGCAGTGCCCATACCCAGCTTGTGTTACAAAGTATGCAATTAAATATAGCTTTGAAAATGCTATTTGCATCTATCACAGAATGCCAATTTGTTATAATGGTAGACAATAAAGTTCCAAGAATCCAGGTTTATCTGAGGCCGTTTATATAAACTTTCAGAATTGACAACTCACCAAAGACAAGATAACAAAAATCTCCAGATCAACTAATTCAGTAAACATCAAGATATTCTGAATTGCAAAACTTTTAAAATGTTCAGTTCTTAACATGAATTTATGGGCACTATAAATCAGTACATTATGGTACTTACATTACTATCACTAAATTATAAGAATTAAACAACATGGGAAAATATATTGTGTCACAAAGGTCTGTAGAACTATTTAGAGGCTTTAATTATTGGGATCCTTTCTAAGTGCAATGGAAAATCTTAAAATTAATGTCCCTTAATCTGTCACAGGACAGCTCCCAGTTGCTGTGCCCCCATCTAATGGAAATGCATAAAGGTGATTCTACACAATAACTTGGCTTGTCATTAAATTTTGGATGTAGGCTAAATCTATTTGAATCATAAAAGCTGGTGGACAAATATCTTCACAGCAGCAATGCAAATGGAAATATTCACACAGTATGAAATGCTAATTTTGGGACATCGGTGACAAATAATAATATACACAAAATTACTTAGACTGTTATAATGAAATACATTCATCCAAACTGACATATACTTTAAGACGCGTTAGCTCTTCAATTTCTCGCCCTAGATCCTTATTTGATCATCTAATATAATTCAAAATCCTTTCCCAGCCCGTAAGACTGAAATAAATTCACATGTTCATTACTTCTTACACATTTTTGATTAATAATATCTCTTCTAACATAACTCCACAGTCTAACATAAACATAATATGGATATTTATAGTAAGTACAGAATAAAAAGGAAAGACTATATGATTTAACAAGTGAGCATGACTTTGGGAACTTTTTAAAAAAATTTGAAATTAAAGTACAAACAAAGTTTTTCATAGTTGTTGATGGTCTTTGATCTGCAGCCCCGACTGAGGCAGGTCACTGTGAAAGTTTAGCCTCAGGACTTCGCATCTTCTGCAAGGGCATCTCCCAGAGAGAACAGGGGAGCCTGAGAGGACTTTCAATGCTACCGCTGAGCCCTTGGGTTTTTAAAAGGCTCACTGCGTTGTTCCAGCCCCTTCTCCAACGGGGAAAACGATTCTGATCACACATATTTTAAACGGAAAGGGTGGACGTGCACAATTTTTCATTCAACTTCTTTTTCTTTTAAAAACCCTTATACTAACATAAAGAAATTAAATTTTGTTTTCTCCCTTGTCCTTGTTTTCATTTATTTTTTAAAATCTTAACTGGTGTATAGTAATCAATGACATCTAAAACATGCAGGGTAGTTTCTTCCAAACAAGTTGTGGGCCAAGAAATAACCCAAGAACCGCAGTCTAAGTTCGCCTTGGTGATGTCACTACTCAGGCCCTAATGCACGCTCTCCCAGACAGGTGCTTGTTGCACACACCTCAGCCTGGCCCCACGTCGCATCCTGCCTTATCTGCACATGAAATGGCCCCAAAGTCACTGGACATTACTGCCCTTAATATGCCCATGGTCTGAACTTAGCGTCACATGTAAATATGTTGTAAAGTACAAAATACAGTCTTTATGCACATTGACTTGTATCCCACTGTATGATTGTTTTACAAGAAAGAAAGTTTGTGTAGTGAAAGAAATAGCCAACTTTGGCCAAATTAGTCTAGTCTTTGAATAAATCAAAATATAGTAATTTAAATTTGTATGATACATATATATATATATATATATATATATATATATATATAATAGCTAAGATAACTATGCTACTAGTTCTATTAATTCTTGGAAAAGAACAGTTAACACTCATATGATTAGATAAATTTTACATGTCTATATCTGGTAATCTAAGCAACCCTTTTGAAGATAGCAATATGTAATACAACCATTGTTAAATTCCTTTCATCTCATTTTGAAAGCCTATATTGTTACTGTTTGGGGTTTGTTGTTCTTGTTTGTCTCTTTTGCCTTTTTTCTTTTCTGTGTCTTTCTCTTAAATATAGTAACTTAAAGTTACTGGTCAGTTTTTTTAATAAATAAAATTTTACAAATGGTTACAATTGAAAGAATAAAATAAAAATGTGTTGATATATATACATGTAGTAGATACATGCATGCTTGAATATGTTATGTATAATTCATTATATGTACATATTTGTTATTGTTTGATGTAGTCAGGCCTTGTGAGGTGAACAATTACAATCAGGACCCCGAATTTATAATATTATCTTATGACGGTCACCCAGAGTTAAACACAAGAAAGTGCAGGAAATCTGTCCACAGAATATTCAGCCAAGGACCTGGACCCCACAGAAATGTCCTGCATGAGTTAGATGAAGACCTAGAGCCCATGACAATGCCTCCCATGAGTCCAACTGGAGGTCTAGAGTCCACAAGAAGGACTCACACCAGTCTCTTTTACGGATCTGTGCTGGGAAGGCCCAAAGGTCAGCGGTGGAAGCTAGAGAGTCTATGCCAGCGGGCTGAAGGAGCTGTGCTGGTAGGTTGAGGGTTTTACACTGGAGCCAAGAAGTCACGCTCCTAATAAGAACCAGGGCTGCCCTGAAAAGCACCACAGCCATCCTCAGCGACACGGAGGCCCCGAGCTCCTCCAACAATAAGCACAGTCAAGTACATGCCAGAAAGCCAGTGTGACGAGTTCACCCTAGAGATTAAGCAGCACATGTCTTTCCCCTCCGGAGCCAGGAAGCGATGCTCAATGTAAGGACCAGAGCTCCCCAAAAGACAACCACAGCCACCCTCACCAACGAGGTCCCGAGCTCCTCTGCTGACAATGGTCAGACTCACACTGGGGAAGCTGGTAATGACGAGCTTCACCAGGAGAACCAGTGACTCAAACAGCAACACTGAGAGAAACTCACGACTCCTCACTCATCTTCTCCACGTCTCTGTTTATGCAGTCAACTTTCCTCATGTGGAACATCTACACTCAGCACCATGCTGATTTAATTCAGCTGGTGTTAAGTTGACCAGTTTTTAATCCATAGCACTGTGGTTTTTTTCTGTAACATTTATGATGCAGTAATCTCTTAAAGAACTCTTAATGAACTTTTTTCTGAAAAGTAGTTTAGCATTTATTTAGTGAGGGAAGAGCTCAGATTTTCTACTCACTTCATTATTTCAATTTCTTATGTGAATGCATCACTATTAATTTAAAATATTTATTTGAAAATTTAATGTCAAATGAAAAAAAAATTTTAACCTTTCAGTACGTAAAGGAATCTGAAACTTTTGAAAAAGGTGACTCTAAGGCTAAGGAAAAGGAAAGTCCAGTGATTTTAATGGCAGTCCTATTTTATGATGAGATCTCTAGTAATGCGTACCAGCCTTTGCTCTCTCTGTCTCTGTCTCTGTCTCTCTCTCTCTCTCTCTCTCTCTCTCTCAGATGTGTGTGTGTGCATGTGTGTGCTTATTAATCTTGAATCTGGTTTGCTTTCAGTCTTATCCTTTTTCTCCAAATTAAAATACAGATTGTCATAAACATCCAAAATTGGGATACTAAAGCATACTAAATATATCTTGTGCTCAAAAATAAGCAATTTTCTTTCCCTCTCACATTTTAAATAGTTTATTTTTAACTTTAAAAAATGATCCTTTTGTTAAGGAAAAACAAACTATACTTGGTCAAGGATCAATTTTCTCCAGAAATTTTAAATGCACAAAAGCAAAGGTGTGTGTTTAAGTACTGAATAAATGATGGAAAGGGTTATTTTCAGCTCCCACAATACCTTAATACCACTCATTTTAATGAGAAGGTTTGCCATTTATGTACTTCGTTGCAAGGTAGTCTTTAGTAAGATATCATAAATAGACAGTTAGGTGTGGTCACATATGCCATTAGTCTTCACAGAGTAAGAGGGATACTTTTAGCAATGATATGTCAATGCTTCTCCTGCAGATTAAGCAGCACACGTCTTCCCCTCCAGAGCCAGGAAGCGATGCCAGAGCTCCCCAAAAGTGAACCACTGCCACCCTCACCAACAAGGTCCCAAGCTCCTTCTTTTCTTGTTGAAATTTCCATTACTTTCTCAAATATTATAAATTGCCCAACCCACAGTAAAAGCCTCAAGCCAAGAACCTTTTGAAAGATAAAGAATGAGCAATCATCTGGAAATTTTAGCAACAGGAGTCATGTTGATTATGTGACGTGTGATGCAGAAATGACATTTATGTAGTAATTAATTCCGAAATCAAATGCTATGCAGTGAAATATCTACTGGACAGGAGGGGAACCTTGCCAATGTTTCTGTGTGACCAAGAAATGCCTTGCTTCCCTTCCTGGAAAAATAAAGACCCCGAGTAAAAACCTAAGGAGAACAGAGAACCAGAGCCTGAGTCACTAAACTCATGTTTCTCAGCCCTGTTTAGAAACTAGACGGAAACCCACAGAGCAATGAGGTATCTGGAGACTTACTTAATCTTGCCTGTTTTAAAATGCAACATACCTCACTAACTTTTTCCCAGATGATTTTAATCCAGCATCTTGCTATGTTGTCATGGCTGGCCATGAGCTCCCAGGCCTGGAGATCTTTCTGTTCCAGCCTCCCAAGTAAACAGACACATAGGCACACCCTACTACCCCTGGCCTGGATGCAAATAATTAGACTCTGTATCACTGCTCCCTGAAGTCTTCCTTGGGTAGAGGTATGCAGGAATCTCTCTCCCTTCATTTCCTCAACCTTATGAATATAAGATTGTTTTATTCATTTTTATGTAGCTGGCTCCCTTTCAGATCCAAATATATATGCATTTAAACATACTGTAACAGTGAAGCGATCCTTCTATTTGTTTATTCTATCCAGTTTTTAAAACAGATATTCAAATCGGGAGCTGTTCTAACCCAGTCTAGCAAAATTAAGGCTCCAATTATGCTGAAATTAGAATCTGAAATTCCATTGCTGCTTCCAGATCTGAGTGGGTTTCAGTAAAACCCTGAACACACTTGCCCCATAAATGGTGGTAACTCTTAACTACTCTCCTCATTCTGCATGTACTACGTTGGTATCATTGCATTCCTGCACCATGTCCGTGACTTCCTCTAATTTGATTGGAGCCATGAAAAATAGCCCAAATATGGGGAGCATTTGAAGCTGAAGATGGATCACACGTGTAGGGCTAAAGCAAGGCCAGCCCAGAGGACAGGAGGTGCCCGAGTCAAGGCAGGTGACCAAGTCATTAGGCAGAGAGATTCTACCTGACATCGACCTGCTGAGTGTATAAATAAATACGCTGCAGTCATTGGGTGGCTCTTTCCTCCACTCAAGAGAGAGAGCTTCACCTGACCTTAGCTTTCAGTATTTTCTCTTTTGGTTTCATTTCTTTTTCTTTTATTTTTTATTGATGGCCATCAACTTGGGAACCACAAATTACCATAGTGGTGTAAATTAAACTCTAAATTTCCCTCTTAACTCATGAATCCAGGATGTTTTACGCCTAAAGCCATGTGGGCTGGAGCACTTGGTTTTGGCATTAGCATACTCTTTCACAATCACTTGGGTTCCTAATATCTCCTAGAAATAGATAATGACCCTATACTTGAAAAAAAATTTTTTCTCTGCTTGCATTTTCAAATATCTTTATTTGTCAAAATACTGAACAATTAATTTACTGAAAGTCCTTCAATATTTATAAACTATTTTAACGAAGATGTTTTCCTTCTTACATAAATTCCTTAGTTAAATGACTTATTATCAGTAACATGATGCAGATAAAAAGATTTATCTGTACTTGTCAGAAGTACTTAGAGTTACGAAAACAATTTCTGAGTATGCAGACTTTCTTGGTAATTCATTTTTATGTAACAACAAAAAGTGAGCATTTTAAAATTAATGATGAACAATAAATATTACCTAAAAAGACATATAACTTATATATTTCTTAGAACTATTAAAAATTATATATATACATATATAGTATAAGAACATATAACATTTAATAGAATTGTTTTATCTATTTATTAACTGTTTTCTTAAATGACAAAATTTCTACACCAGAGTAATGGATTTGTGCTTGATAATCCCTGTGATATATACTCTTCAATATCAACTTGCTTATTTATTTTCCTTTTATTGTAGCTTTTAGTAGTTTAATAATATTATTAAAAAAATTGAGAGTATGACATTTTTCATGATTAGAATCTTCATTACACTCACCTCACACCATTATTTCCAAAATTCTTCCCTTCAATTCTGGGCCAGTCACCTTCTATACATATAATGAAAGAAACGTCTAGTGAAAATAGTATCTTCATGAGACTACAATATAGTAAATATTTACAAACTGGAAATCTGTACTTCAAAATCTCCATGAAACTTCTCACCAGATATTCGGTGTGCTGCATTTTTACAAAAATTGGGAGTAAAATAGTTTGGAATGGAAGACAAAAACAAAAGTTTTTGAAGTTAGATTGAAAAAATGTTGCCCTGAATCCAAATACATAGATAATAAAATAACAGGTTGTTATGCACATTTTGCTAGCTCTGGCTGATGGCCTATATTTTTAAATTCCTTGGTAACAACTTCTTTCTCTGATCTATCACAAGCTCAGAACCTTTAGAGCCAAGGGTTAAACTCTGTCCATCATCATGCAGAGTCACATTGGCCCTGCTTGAAAAAGCTTTAATAGAAAAGCAGTCATAAATCAAGAGGAAAAACTCAAGGAAGATGCCCTGAGGAATTAACTTATAGAAAGATAAATTATTCCAGCCAAGAAAGAGGCATCTGAGCTTTGTTTCCTGTGTGTTTTAAATAACGAAAGCTATATTTATTATTTTTTCTTTTCCAGTGTAAGTGAAATGAATTATAATCCTATCAGGCTATTGGAAATTGACTATTTCTATGAATAGGTTTCGGTGACAGGGATTTCACATTTTTTGAAATACCATTTCTAGCACATACGAGAACACGCTCCTTGAACTTTCAGCCCTTCTGAAATTAACACAATAGAGAACAAATAGGTCAGCCCTCACGACTCGTCCAACTGATTGGAAAACTGAAAAGTTTCCATCTTATGCTCAATCCCAACTGTGCTTTTCTTTTTATAATATATATCCTCAAAGAGCTTTCTAACTGTCAGAGTAAAAGGACTAGTCAGAACCAAGCAAAACTGAAATCATTCATTGCGATGACTGTATTATTTTGGGCTGGTATTCCAGTCACAAGCCAATTTTCCAAATCTCCTCCTTTTCCATTGTAGTTTTATATGTTCTGTTTTGTAGTTTTCAGTAGAATCTTATTTCTTTCTCATAGAGCAGACATCATGCCAATAATAACCCATGATTCCTCATGGTCATTCATGGGGAATATGGTTGAATCTTACTGCAATTACTCCACAAATTTTATCACCTGATTCCTCAGTGCCAGAGATAGCAGAGTACTGGCTATAGGAGAAATGTGATATTTTTTACAGTGTGTTTTGTATTCATGCCACCTCCAGCAGCATTTAATGCCGTTCATCCTCTCTCATAAACCTCTCCTCTTGTGTTTTATTGACATTATGCACTTTTATTTTTTCTCCAAACCCTTGGCCTATGTGTAATCAGTCATCTTTGCTGGTCCCTTTTCCTGAACTAGATTTCTGAATGCTGCATTTCTAAATTGAGGGTTGCTTTTCCTTCTCCTCTGAGGGATATCATTCATTCCCTTGTTTTTAAATAGCTTCAGTGCAGTGAAAATCCATTTACACACATTTTAAAGTTCTTTTATGAAAGCCCGAGAGAGTTAAATCATTGATAATTAAAATTATTCCTGATAATCTTTTAGGAAGTCACCTTACGAGTGAAAACTCCCCCAGAACTGACAGAGATGGCTGTTTCTTTGATAACCAAGTACAATACGTGGTTTGCACTTAGGATCTATATTTCAATAGATTACTTGATTTAAAGCCAGATGAGTGGAGGCTGAGGCAAAAGGACCTTTGCAAGTTCAAGACCAGCCAGGGCTACAAAGTGAGCCCAAGGCCAACTTGAACTACATAGTGAGACCCTGTCTCAAAAAGATGCACACACATACACACACACACACACACACACACACACACACACAGATAACTTGACTTGCTCCACATCATGATCTCAAAGTCCAGCAAGATGCCAACTCTGCAAGGCAGACCAAGACTGACTGCTTAAGAACCAAAGGGACATTTCTACAAGCCCCGCTCATCTGGCTCATATCCTTAGTGAAATGAAGAAATAACTCACACTATTTAAATGGGTGTGTGTGTGTGTGTGTATACAAATGCACATGTGTGTGAATCAAACTGGGCTTGATCTTCAAACAAGGCCTCATGTTGAGTTCCAGACTCCATCTGCAGATCCCTTAACCATTACCCAATCAGGACTCTGATTTTTTTCTACTAGAAGTCAGTTCTTCCTACATTATCCATCTCAGCAAATGCAACCTACTTCCACTTGTTGCCCAGAGCAAAAAAACTCAGCCATGCTTTATTCTTTTCTCTATCTGATTCTGAACTTATTAAAATCATTTACAAGTGCCATTACTTACATCTGGAAAATGTATCTAGAATTCTTACTGTTGTGGCTTAGCATAACTGACGCCATCTGGAGCCCTGTATTTGACCCAGGAAAATGGAAAACTACTCAGGGTATAAGTCTCATCTGAAGAGCAGAATGTGCTGTACCCACAGGAGAAAAATTCACCTGCTCAACAAAAGAAGCAGGGTGCAGATGCCAACCAAAAGTTAATGAAAGCTTTGAGCTACATTGTTTCCAATGGGATGTCTTTTGTGGTTCTCTCTTTTAAAAAGTCCGTAACTTTCCACTTCCGGGCCACTTGATTGGACACTGAAACTTGGCGGGGGAGGTGTCTGTATCTGAGTGGTCCTGAGCTCAGTTAATTAAATTCCAAATTTATCAATTTGGCTGCTTGGATTCCTATATTGTTGTTCACGAACCCAGTTCACTTTAATACTTCTCTGTCTGTGCTTCCTCACCCCAGCACAAGCCAAAACACCTTGTCTGCATGCCTTTACCTCCTACCCACATTCTTGTATCCCATGTCCATCCCAAAGGCAGAAACATAAACTCACTGTGTGTGTAACAGAAAGAGTAATTGTTCATAGACAAATCAAATTATGTAAAAACAATATCATGCTAAAAATCTGCAGTAATTGCCTTTGTTTTGCCAAATAAAATTTAACTGTCTACTTTGAGAAGTCCTCTCAGGATTCTAACTTTATGCCTTGCCATTCTTTCACCCATGATTTTCTTTATCTTTACTTCCAGAATAATCCAAGTTCTTTATGATTTTCCAGCTATTCCTTCTGTATGGATAAATCTCTGCCCAACATTCCATGAGTTTAATTCTTTATCATTCAAAAGAAGTATATTTTATTTCTACCTCTAAAATGAATAGTCACTTTATTTTCTTTACAAATATTCATTTGTGAACAGCTTTTAAAAAGTACAATTGACAGTAAACAACACCTATCTGATGGTAATTTTTCATCCGTGAAGCTAAAATAGTGATTATTTTCATGACTTGTAAAATTTTCCTCCTATTTTCAGTAATCTCTTTGCCTCATACTTTATCTCTCTACCATTCTGAGGCAACTATGGAGCTACTTTCTGTCACTGTAAATTTGTTTATATCATATATACATGGAACTGTATTTGTCAGAGTTTTACTAGAGAAAACAGATATAACATGAGATACACAAATGTGTAAGACAAGATTGGCTCACGATGGTCGGCCACAGAGTCGGATGAGGAAGCACTCAGAGGGTGTCTACACGCTGGGGGGCCGAAGGATTCAATCCAAAGTCTGGAGTTGACCCGAGTGTCTTGTCCAAGTCCACACCAGCAGGCTGACGGGTCTGTGACAGAAGGCCGAAAAATCTACACTGGAAGACTGAAGAGTCTATGCCAGAAAGCTGAAGAGTCTCCACTGGAAGCCAGGAGACAAAATCCAAACCAAAGGCCAAGACTGGAGCGACTCCAAAGATGGAACACGTGAGTCCTTCCTCCCTCCTGTTTATTCCTCCAGGTAATGAGCTACTGTGGAGTCTTCTACACCCCAGGGTATAGAGTTGCTAAACCCATTTAGTGAAGCGTGTACATGTCTCAAGTTGACACAATCAATCAACCACCCCAGGAACACCTCTTCAAAAATATTTAAACCAAAATTCCAAATGAGTGTGCAAACAATATCATACTGTGCAAAATTATCTTAAATTTGAAAACTCCAAAAGCCATGACATAAAGCTGCTTAATTTAAAATGGTTTGGCTGAATCCATAGTTGACTCTGATTCTTACCTTTGCAATGTGAATCAGTTGTGTCTACTTACTAATATTGTGCTTATTTTCAGTTGTCTTCCATTGCAATTTGAAAAACCGAAGGAAATCCATCCTTAAAAGCTGAATCTAATTTTTCATGAGGTCTAGAGTCGAAAGGATTTTTATGTGTAATTGCATGACGTGTAACTTTGTGCACCACTAGCTGTCTGAGGGTTATTTTAGCGCTGTCCTAAACAAGTCCATGGATTTCTTGGCAACATAGCTTAATTCTCTTGTATTGGTCAAATTTATCTTTGGGTAATTGTATTTGACTCTCCTAAATCTGAGCCTCTATGTGTACAGTCAGACTTGATGCTTCTCCTGGGCAATAGAATCGTTCTGACACCATGTTCTGCATAGTGTAACAGATGTCACATCTCACCCCGGGGTATAATATAGTGGAAGATTCAGTGATTCTTACACATCTACTTAACAAACTTCGTGCAGCCATTTGAAATAAAAGACACAATGCATACGGAGAGTGTTTGCTGAAAGGAGTAAATGGTGACAATAACAATAATGTAAAATGTAATCATTTTAGGATAAGAAGTCCATTTTTGGTGCCATCACTATTCATTAGTCATGATTCATTAATAATTAGTGGAATAACAATTAATGAACACAGGTTGTGTGAAGCGCATTGGAATTATATTAAACTTAAAATTGCATATAACCAATTTCCACAGTTTCTAGTCTCATAAGGGAAACGAAGACTCTCAGGAGAATTATAAAGGAAAATGAAATCTGTTATGTGGTAGTTGAATTACTACCCTACCATGAAGGACTGTACATTTTTCAGTGAACAGAAAACAGGAGGATTCAATTTCACTCAGGGCCATATTTTCTAACATTAATTGACTCCTTTGTGAATTTTCTGTCTCTCTGTGGAGATTCTACAGTTTTATTTTTTTTATTTTTGCGTATGTATAATAAAGTAGGGTTGGAATGAAAATTTAAAATTTATACCTTAAAAATTTTACAATATGGAAATAATTCTTGTTTTGTCCTCCTCAACACTCAAAATGTAATATATGTTACGTGAGTAACTAGAGCCACAGGAATGCACTACCCCAGCTAGCATCGTGTGTGATGCTAGAGGACGGTCTTTTTTTTTTCCTCAACTGAAAAGTTTTCATTTTCTATTTTTCTAGTAGCTTTGAATACACAAATACTGTTAGTATTTATGCACATCATAAACAGGAATGAAATTTCAGAGTATGTAGTAAGGATTCAAATTTAGGAAACCTTCTTGAGGTCAGATAAATCATTTCTTTAATGGACAGTTTTGGGTGAGGTGGGTATGGTGGATTAATTAATGGGTAATTTAAAACACTCAAAGGCCGACCTGAGGGTTGTTGCCAACAACATAATAGCAGAATTAGATGGAAAGATAGGACATGGTTGATTCTCCTGCAGAAGCTTGTTGCACTGGTTTTCCGGATATGAACTCAGCTGGTCCTCACGGTCACAGTGGGTGGCTGTGGTTCTTTTTGGGAGAGCTCTGGTCTTTACTTTGAGCATTGCTTCTTGACTCCAGTGTAGGCTCCTCAGCCTACTGGCACAGATCCTTCAACCTCTTGACACAGACTTTCTAGCTTCTACCACTAACCTTTGGGTCTTCCCAGTGCAGATCCTTGATACAGGTTTGCATGAGATATTGTCTGTCAGGTGCTCTAGGTCTTCCGTTGAACTCCTGGAGGACAGTGCTGTGTGCTGTAGGTCCTCAACTAGATTCTTTGGGTTTCTAGTGTGTGGCTAGATCTCTTGGGCGTGTCTGCATTTGACTTTTTTCAGGGAATATTATAAAATAATCCTATAAATTATGTGTCCTGTATTAAATGTATTTCCTTGCAAACCCTGACTACAACAGTTGGCAAAGAAAAGGTTTAGTATCTGTTGTTTCTGAGAATCCTGTATTTTCTCTCATTGCTCTCTTCAGCCTTTATATTTCAGTCTTCAAATGCCACCTCTACCTTATTTTTTTGTCTCTTCTTCCCATGCCATGTTACTCACATGGTTCTACAGTCCTGCGCTTTCAGCCCCTTTCCAGCATTCGGTACTTTCATTTGCACGACTTTAATTTTCAGCATTTTCTTAGGGTGAACTTTCTCTTGATGAGGATAATTTTAGACTAATCTCTTTCCTTTCTTCTCAACATGCAACAAGAATGCAAAAAAATTCTTGGTTGGAAACTAGCATATATTTTTGTAAATATAGAAAATAGTTTTGTTCTAGTCATGATGGAAATATGGAATTATGTGGACTCATTTTTCTCATGGATGCAGAGTTGTGAGGAAGCCGAGTGGAAAGATTCAGATTTGGGATTATTTTAGCTACTGAAGCTTTGGGATTTTTTTTTTTTACAATTAAGCAATATTCTTAATTGAAAAGTCCATTGCTTAGGAATTCTGTTTGTCTCAGAAACAAAATCCCTGTTGAAGAGCTTAAAGTAGATAACAGTATGTTCTATGTTTAGAACACCCAGAAGGTATGTAGTATAATGCAGTTACTGCATGACATCACCTCTGCCCAGAGATGATTCTCCTCTTGCTATGTCTCGGTCATTAGTATCTCACTTCAATTCTCAAAGCTGCTTCCACTGTTACAAGATGCCGAAGGCTCAGTCATTACTTTCATGTTCCAAATAGCACAAAGAATAAAGGATGATGGGTAAAATGGGGGGCAGTGTCCCAGATGACTCAGTTCTCTTTACTAACGCGAACACACTAAAGGTCTGCCCAAGGACGCTGGCTTCTGTATCATTAGCTTTCATCGCCTGCAGGAAAGGAGGGATAACGTGGTGTTCACTCTCCTAACTCCAGCAATGTCATTGTTCTCCTAGTAAAGAGAAAAGAAAAATCTGATCTGATAGGTACTGAAGGATTCTGCTACGGGAAATAAAAGTCTTTGGATAGAAGGACTTACTTGTTTTACTCAACCATAATACATTTTCATTGCTAGGCATCCATTACCCTAAATGATTATGTATTCAAAATGGAAAATAGTCAAGATACATTTAGTTCATCAAACTAATTTGAAATCTGAACATACACATCTATGTTCTATGCTAGTATGTGTTATGTCAACTTTATAATCCAGAGGCACTAACTCAGCAAATCTTATAAATTTGAACAACTATGTTAGCCAGAGAAGTCAAATTATGGTAAATTCTTCTGTTTGCATGTATTCAAATACACTTTGATGTTCAATATATTTTAAAATTAATAGTTCCAATAACAGTTTTGATATATGTCTTTCTGGGTATTACAAAGGTACTGAGTCGAAGCAATAAACAGCACACAGAAAATGTAACTAGAAGTCAGGAGTGACCACTTCAAACCCACATAAAACTCCAGGCCATGATTTCTAAAATGATGCATTAGAAGAAAACACAGTGTCCCTGTTCCCTTACAAGTTCTGTTGGTCATTTACCTGAAGCAGACTGCCTCTTCTGAGTTTATTGTTCAGATCCCAAATTATTGTATATATCATCCAAGTTTTCTCCCTCCCTTTCTTACCAAAGTGCACATCCATAGATTTATGCAAAATGAACATATATAATCTTAGTGGATTCACACCTACTGTGAAGGTTAGACAGAAGCCTTAAAGTAAAAAGCTATTGACTTAAAAGTTGAGCTTATCTACCAGATGGAAAAAGATCAGAGAAGGCAGATAAGAGAGATAAGAAGTTGCCCTAAGTCCCAGTTGCTGTATGTGGGCATTTCCAATAACTCTATTTATTTCCAAATAATAGGTCTTGTAGGAGGATTGTAAGGATAAACAAGTAGATGAAACATGTTGACAGATAACGAAACCAGGTTTGATTCTGAACTTTATTTATTTCAGTAGTAGACGGAACGAACTATGGATGCATTTTCAAGGTGCCTGACTGCAACAAACTTATTTGTTGCTCCATGGCATTTCTGTGCTTTGTTTCTGCAGGTAAGTAGGAAGTTCCTTCTTGTAAGTAGTCATTTTCTCAGTGTTAACCCTCACAATATCCCTTCTTCCTGAACATTCACTCAATTAATAGTTTTTTTTTTGTTTTTTTTTGTTTGTTTTGCTTAATGCCCATACAGAGATAAATACAGGCAACCGAATACTGAAAACCACAGATCCGGTTCTAGCTAAATTCACCCAAAGACAGCCTACCATTAGCGGACCAATTTAATATTTAATCATTGAGACCTGTAATCAGCCTACTAAGAAAAATACAAAGCCTATATGAATCATTTGAGGGTGCCGTCACAAAATACCACAGTCTGGGGTCTTAAAATACAGAAATTTACTTTCTCAAAGCACAGTGGAGGCTGGAAGTCCATATCAAGGTCCGGTGTGGTCAGATTCTGGTGAAGGCTCTTTCTGTAGCTTGTAGATAATCATCTCTCACTGTGACCTCATGTGGCTTTTCCTTGATGTGTGTCCAAGGCAAAAGAGACAACACAACTCTACTGTGTTCCAAATAGGACACTACTTCAATGGGATTGTGTCACATACTTCAAATCTCCTTTTAGTTAATAACTTCTTGAAAGGTCCATCTCCAATTACAATCACATTCACGGTTAGAGCTTCAACCTATGGGTTCTGAGAGAACTTAAACTTTCAGTTCCTAATAAAAATCATTAGAACATATACTAGGTCACAGTTTAACCTGGATTATAAGGAAAGCGTGTAATCATTTAGTGCCGAAAGATTAATTTGTTAAACTATCGGAAGAGAAAACAAAGAGATGTAGGAAAGCAGTGTATTTGGAAGTTACCATTCCACGTTAAGTAACTGAACAGAAGACGGTGTTGTCAGAAGGGTGGATGTTACAGAATAGTTGTTTGTTAAGCTACAGAGCTGGGTCAGGGTTGGAATTTATAAGGCTATGTAGGCCAACTTTATAATCACTCAACATTGAGAAATTTAGATATTGTTTCTTTAAAGGAACTTACCCCGACTATCAGGAGCCACTTAAAGAGAGTAGAAGATGAAATAAAAACCAGCTATTTCAATTAAGACATGGTGATGGCTCAGGATAACATGATGAGTGTAGAAATGGGGAAACTTAGATTGAATTGTGCTAGAGATAAAATAATCTGATGATTGATTAGCTAAAGAAGAAAATGAAGAAAAGGTGCAAGAGTAGCTTTGAGGCTTCTAGTGGAATTTGGAGCCATTTTCTCCTAGTAAAAATAAAAAAAAATTTTTTTCAGCAGATAGATGAAAAATGGATAGAGCGGGATAGACACGGGGAGAGAATCATGTGTCTACTTTGGGTCATGTTGAATGTTTGATGATGTGTCCAGTCAGATACCTGTGCTGCAAATCACTCTGTAAAACTCAGGGATAGAAATTTTCAGTTTGAGAGTGTGTAATTCATACTCAGTAGATCCATTAGTCTTAGCTGAGATATCTAAGGGCGAGAGCGTAGTGTAAAATTCAATGCACAGCAGTAAAGGCACCTGCAAGGAGTCATCACAGAGGGAGGAGATGTTAAAAGACACACACACTTCAAAGTAGCAGGAACTGGGGACGTCTGTTAAGAGTTAAGGAAGTTCAGTTCAAATGTGCTTAGCCATAGGGTGAGGGGAGAGAAGGCGTAGTGACAGGAGCCACACAGGAGCCGTGGAAGGCAGGGAAGGCAGGGAGGCCGCTCTGTCACTTACCTGGCCGTACGGCTGACAACTCTAACAGCTTTAAAAAAGGAGTTTGAAACGTAGCTTAGCAGAGTTTCTCAAATATTTCCCTTTTTTCCCTGATGTAGCAAAGCTATATGGGGATATTTATGGTTTCACACATTTGGGGCGTAGCTTGCACAACCTACACAAAAGAATGAAATCGAAATACTGCACACTTTATCAGAGCACAAGAACATAATTCCAAGAGACTTTTATTCTTATAAGAACGAAATTCAATTTAGCCAAAAAAAATAGTGGAAATGATATAACATATAAATAAAGAGGTAAAAGCCTAAATGAAAAGAGGATATTAAAATGTATTGTGATGTTCAAAAGAGTTGCTAGAAATTTGAATTACCCTGATCAGTATAAATTATTTTATAGATCCTCAAAAAATAAATTTAAAATGAGATAGTATGGTAGTATAAAATGTACTAATTTGAGTCATCTTAGCACACGTATTGTGAGCTCTATAATAGACAGATGAGAGAAATGTGATGAATTTCCCAGAGATTATGATCAAAGTATTCAAGATATGGTGTACATGTCATTAGACAGGAAATCATTAATACAGAGCAAATCCAGAACAAGACAGCATGTTTTAGTGGAAATCTAGTTTACTAGAACAGTCTGCCATAATGCAAGAAGGTAGTTTTAAATCCCAAGGAAATTTATGATATTTCATTATTCAGTTTACCCCAAACTCATAATACAGTATGTAACAATACCTTGGAACAGACCATGAGCAATTGTTCAATTTCCATTAAGAACAAGACAAAAGGAAGTATATATATATATTCAGAATTCTCTGTTAAGCAGATCAGTGTCCCTTGGTGTTTGGGAGGAAAAAATCAAGTTCTAGTGATAAAAAAGATAATAAAAATTGTTGTGGAATTGATGTGCTGAACATTCAAGAAAGAAAAATATATGTTCTTTGAAGGCAGTAGAATAGTCTTATAGATAAGATGATTTTCATTTAATCTGGCTTACTCTGAGTTTCATTATATGCAGGCAAAGAAATGGGAAAGAAGAAAAGAATTTGTTGGAGAAAATTGAGAGAGTTTTGCTCTAGGGGAGAATTGTCTCAGTAATGTTCATGTAACTGGACTCCACACAGTTCTAAATGTTTACAGTTATGGTGCCAATGGACAGATTTTACGATGTATATAAGCAATATCTCCTGCTGAGCAATGGTTAGGAAGCACATACAAGCTGTCAAATAGCACCTTGGAGCAGGATTCCTCATAAGGACCAGTGTGTGTCTGTGTACAGGCTGAGTCACGTTGTCCAATAGATATTTTTTAATTCTAAAGGGTAGCTTCAGGAAATCAGAATCTGTTTTGCCCAAATAAAAGATAATTTTTCTCAAGGTATCCCAATCTTTCTCTTTAATAAATGTCAGGAAGAATGGTCAAGTGTCAATTATTTCTAGAAGAAGATGCTGAAGCAAAGAAATGTGTTAAATCCTTGTCCTTTTGGTGGTTGGGAAGAAAACAGAAAGCGGAGATTCAGAAGAGACAACAGTGGGAAGGAAACATCATGGACCCAGTTTCACAAGCATTTGTTTCAAGACATATTTTTGAGACAGTGGACATGAAACAAAAAACTTGAGACATACACAAAATGCAGAAGATCATTGCTCATAATGCTTACATAAAATGACAGTAAGGAGCAAAAATAATTGGGAAGCACTCTATTTTGAGATGTTTCAAACTTTGACATTGTTTACTATCTGACTGCAAAGCCTCCCTAAAGACAAAACTTTTTAAATGCTGGCGTATTTCAACAGAAAGATGTGTTGTATCTTCTGACTCCAGATATACAAATGGTATAACATGAATGGATAGACCATTAACATAATACATGTCTCACCTTATTGAAATATTTTAGAAATCAATCAGTAAATAAGATAGCTACTAATTCATCACTGGGCAGGTATCACTGAAACAGGCAACATGCTGAACCTGGGTTTGTCTTCCTGCACTGGGCATGGCTGTTCTCAGAATATTGTGATAAGATCAGAATTTCAGGATAGCACTGCAAAATACAGTCCAACAGACTTCCAAACTTCATTGTTTACTATTTAGAGCACCATCCAGATCACATCCAGTCTATTTTGCTTATCTCTCTTAAGGTAAGAATTCCTTTAGTCATATATGTCGCAGGTTTTATTTGTCCATGCATTGCATGAATAACAAGGGTCACCCACAGCTGATCAGCCAACAGTTGTGGACTAGAACAGAACATACGAGTGATAGCAAGGAGAGAACTGTTTTAATCTTCATGCTGCTCAGGATTTATAAACTTGTGATGAAACAGAATAAAACCTTATTTCTATTTAAGATAAGAGGCAAATATTTCCCCACTCTAGTTATTTATATCTATGCTTGTATGCATGTGTGTATAGACATAGATACCTATATATCAATAGATGCATAGGTAAAGATATAGAGAAAAAAGAATTGAGAATCACAGAAAAATAAACATCTTTTATTTCTCTTCAGAGTAAACAGTCAATCTTAATAACAGGAAAACAAAAGCAGGATTTCTTTTTACAGAACATTTTTATGATCCATTACTATAATATTCTTTCCTCCTGTACATAGAGAAAACAGCCAGGGGTCTTGACTTCTGATTCTTGGGATGTATTTAAGAATGATCCTTGAGCAATATCTCTAATCTTATGGTTGGAAATGTTGCACACTGTGGTCCCCTGCTTCAGGGTACTTAGAAGCAATTAATAGACAATAGTAGCCATGAAATCAAAAAGAACACCTCGGAGAAGCTGAAGTATGTGTATGCCACAGAGAAAGATTTAGGAGGGGAGATATTTTCTAGACTCTCGTCTCTTCCTACCCTTTCTGCTGAGTTGAAAATCACCTTTTCCTTCATCAGCCAGAAGAAAACCCCACTTTCCTATCAATACTGAAAATGGCCCTTGTTAAATCAAAACAAAATTTCTCTTATTTGAGACGCCTTTGGCTTCTTCATAGTCAAATCGCTTCACAATCAAGTCATAATCCAAATATATGCTCAGTGCTTCCTTTTCTTTACAAGTTGTTCATGTTGTTAATATACATGAAGTCATGGGTCTAGAAGTGAATGAGGTGTGGGTTGTAAAAAAATTAAATATGCAAGGTTCCTCTCACGGACACTTGAACATACTCTAGGGTCTGTCTTATCTGTTGCTCTACTGCTGAGGTAAATGATTTCCACTTCACAACTTTAGCGATTACTGTTGCACTGATGACTACAAGATGAGACTCAATGTACATTTTTCTCTCATTCACTTCATATGCACATGTTTAACTGTGTAAGTTTTTGTGAGTTTCTCTCTTCTTCTTCGAATTTCACATTTGTATGTAAAATTCATCGTGTTGAAAACTGAAATAATCTCATCACTCTTCCTTACCAGGATAGACCCTGCCAAAAAATTCCATTCTCTTCTAATTCTCTCCAATATCCCAGCACTGTTCTCGGTCATCATTTAGACACATTTATAATGCTTAAATTACTTTGATAATTTCTTTTTGAATCCATTGATATTCTCTCTCGTCATTTCCCACATAGATAGATAGAGCAATAGTTTTTAAAAATTTGAATCTGATCATGTTTAACCTTTCTAAAATGCTTGAAGGGTTCTTCACAACCCGCTTGATAAAATATATTTCTCTTGAGATTGGCATGCTCCTTTGTTGCCTGGTTCTCTATTATTTCTTCAGACTTACTTTTCAATACTTTATCCTTCTCTGCAATAATGCAGTCAGACACATCTACCTTCAGTTTCCTGAGATATAGGACTTTAGCAACCCTGTTACACTTGGCTAACAGATTCTTCAATCGTCTTTGCCTGACATCAATCATTTAAAGTGCCTTCATGTTTCTCTGCTGATATTCCTCCTCTAACCATTTTCCTTTAAGTCCATTCAACCAATGCTTCTCCAAGTATATCCCTTCCCATATTCCATTAGATTTTTAATTATCTTTATATAAGTTCTATCCTCTATTAAGCTTCGTAAGGTCAAGTAATAGCTGCTTCAAATCTCTTGGTTCCTGCATGATCAAGAACAGCATCTAATATAGCATAGATGTTCCATAAATGTGGTAGAGAGCAATGCACAAGCCAAGGGTATCTAGGACCTTAGTCCCTTGTTCATCTTTGTGACAAAATTCCAAAACTCACAACTTGAAGAGAGGTTCATTTCTGTTCAGTGTTTAGAGGTTTCGGTCCATCATTGGTTGGCTATAAGGAAAAAGGGCATGATGGGAGGATCTGGCAGAGGAAAATTGCTTACAAAGTGCTAGGCGAGAGCAGAGAGCTAAGAGAGGATTGAGGGAGGAAGAGACACCCTTTCCGGCCACCTGCCCAGTGACTCACCTCTTCCAGCCAGGCTCTGCTTCGTACCAGTGAGTCAGGAGACCAGTGCATGGCAGAACACAGCTGGACAGCCGGGCATGACTTGTCAGTCACAGAGAGAGCTGTCCAATCAGGGCTGAGATGCTTTTAAGAAGCAGCATCCTGCCTGGCATCCGATATCCAAAGAAGATATGACAGGTGTCTGACTTTGACTTTGCCACCACACCCTCTTGTTCTTGGGGTGGTTCATTCTGTTGCAGGATGTCTCTTTCTTTTTCTCCAGAGCACTTCTTCCTCCTCAACACTTCCTTTTTATTCACCCTTTCTTCATCTTTTCTGCTCTTCTTCTTTAATAAGTGTTAAATTGTTGTGCTCGTCCATTGGCTCCATCCAATTCTTTGCAAAGGACAAAAATCCTGAAGTGACTGGACACCATACTGTCTGACAACTGTACTGCACTCGATTAGGAATCAATCAGGAGACTAATCCACTGCTGAGTATAGTCCTCCTCCATCCAATCACCTGCCCAAAGCCCCGCCTTTGAACACATGAGGCTGGGGGGGGCATCTAGATCTAAACCATAGCAACTATAACTTTAGAGGATATACAATTCTGGAAACGTGTGTATACCTTAAGTATATCTCTGATATATTTATATAGCTCTCTCTGAGTATATCTTTAAGTACTTTATATATCTTTATATATCTTTAAGTATTTCTGATATATTTAAAATATATCCCTGAAAAGACTTACAGATAGGGCAAATTTAGCAATCCATTTGCAATGCTTGTATGACAGCATGAAATGATGATAAAGTCTTACTAATGTTTAACAAGTAGGAAATAATCAGAGCTGAACAAAAAAACTAATAGAATAATCACAAGATGGATAAAATATATTAGTTTTAACTAAGTTATTTCAAAGGGGACCATCAAACTCTTAGAGGTGCCAAGGTATTCTTTCAAAACAACAAAAACAAAAAAAGCAGAGATACATTCAAGTTAGGAGAAAATGGTAAGCATGTGGGCGTTTCCGAAAATGTTTCAAAATCATCCATTCACTTAAGTATTTTAAGCATTCCTCCTGCAATTTAGCTCAGGCTGCAATTTGGAACAATTTGAGGAAAAGATGTACTAAGTAAAGATGATTTTCAATCAACTCCCTTTCCAAACTATTACAAACTTTAAAACAATTAAAGTTTTAATTGTTGTAATTAATGAGATTTCAGTGTTCTTGAAATTAAAAAATAAATATTCTTGGTCCTGGGTGGTGGATATGATTTTTTCAGTGTTATCTACAACAATAGAGCAAAAGAATGTGTTCTACGCAAGCACATGATAACTTTTTAAAAACTGCTAGAGATAAATGCCTTGTGAGTCACCTCCTAATCCAGCATTCAGAATGAGGACAGAGCTCTAGTCACAGGTCACAGCTAGACTGACTGGAGCAGTCAGCTTTGCTAAGAATCTCACCGACTGATTCGCCAGCCAGAATATATGCACAGAGGGAGGCGAGGGACCAAGCAGACAAGCACCCTGAAGGAAGCATTTTGGAACAACAAAGTTCAATTTTTACTTTGATAATAAAGTGCAATTCTTAGATGGGGAGGAGGAATCTTATCTTTGTAAGGGCAAGTTATATTGCAAAATGTGTCTTGAAAGGTTTTCCAAGAGCATTTTTATTCTCGTGTTTTTTATCATCTTATGTTCATAGATGCATATGTAAAATATAAATTTCTGTGTACTTGGTGGATACCTCCTGCATCGGTAGACGAAATAGTAAAATATCATCTATTTCACTGTATTTTCCCTCATATTTTGCAAAGTAACTTCATATGAAAAAAAGAGATTCTGACTCCATTGTTAGTTCTCAAGAATTCAGGAAAGGATATTGTTTTTATCCCTATATATTTTATAGAACTACACATAAACAACACCAAACTGATGAAGAAGCATTTTGTGTTTAAAAGATCTGGGGAAAAAAAAGTCTGCAAACCTCTTTCAATAATGCATTTCTGAAAAAAAAATGTTCAAAAACTTTTGCCTGAGGAAAGTATTTTCTGTAATAACATGAATTCCTCAGATAGCAGCAAAAGCCCATTTCCTGCTGCTAGGCTCTCAACGGAAAGGAGATGAATAATTTTTCTTCATATCTTTGAACAAAGTTTAAATTATTCTCCAATCTTCTCTGTTTCACACTAAATAATTCCTTGCTCCCCGAACACTTCTTCATGGGTGTTTCTTGAAATTATCATGGCTGATCTCTATTGTACCCACTTCAGTGTCTTTTTATGAGTTGCTGAAACCTAGATTCAAAAATTCAATAAAAGGAAACTAAGATATTACATTTTTTCATGGTCTTATTTGTCGATTTCCAATCATCTGGTTTTTAAAAATCATAGAGAAAAATGTGTGGAAATACCAACAATATATCCTGGAGCTTATTTTCTGACTAAGGCTGCCCTTATTTACTGTTTTCCTCATCTGTACTTCCCATTCGCCCCCTGCTCAACTTCGATTCCAAAAGGTTCAATAGTTAGTTACACAGGAATTTAAAAGCACTTTAATGTCCCTAAGGAACAGGGCCCCAGGGGGTTACTTAAAGAAAAGAGTACCAGAGCCCTTCATTAAATTAGAACAGAATTCTCTTGTAAAGAACAATACCGTTTTATCCTGAAGACAAGGGAATCATTTTAATTGGATTACTAATGGGACACTTGGGTCCCATAGAGAGCTACAATGTTTAGTTAGATAAAATTTTAGCTAACTAAAAGGATTTGCTAAAGAGATGTGATTTTTTTTTCCCCCTTAAATTTCCATGGATTGAATTAGGTTGAGAAGTGTATCTTACTCACACTGTTAAGCCTATGATATTTTTGTTTTGTTGTTTAATCAGAAAGTCCTTTCGACTTGTCAGGAATGATCTTGGCATTTTTTTGTAAGATTTTATAAATAGTTATATTTAAAAATCACCTGTGTCTTTACTTGCCATGCTTAATAATACTATTATCTAATTCATCCTTCAATAAATTAGAATGATATAATCCTAATATTGAAAACAAACTATCCTCTTTAGTGAAAGATAGTATATTTCTTGCTGCAGTATTCTGGAGGCCTTGGGCATTTTAAAATTTCATATTCTCCACATTTGAGTTCTGAATCTTCTAGCAAATTGAATCATATGCCTTGCTTTTCTTGTATATAAAAAGAGATACAATTCCAATGGGTTGCTGGTGAGATTAGATGACTTAATGCTTATCCCATCCTTGACATAACAAATACTCATTAAATTATGCTTATTGTAATCATCACTGTTGTTAGAACTTTTCATTTGTATATGAAGTTTTATGCCAAACTTTGATCCTTTTTCTCATTAACCTTAATATAATCACCCTTCTGGTTTGGTTGAACATGGATTTATACGTAAAAAGGAAAAAAAAAAGTGCTGAAGAAATTGAAATTATGTAGACAGAATGTGACTATCAGATGTTTAAACAAGCAAAGATACACAAATTTCTGTTGAAAAAAATAACTTGTAAAATCTTTACATCTCAATGTGACAGCAGGGACCAATATTTCTTCAAAGATAAATGAATGGGGAAGGGGAGTGAGCCAAGACAAATTCTCTGTTTCATCCCTGCATTCTCTTCTCAGTTCCTAGAGAAAAAAACTAAGCATTTCTTTTTTTCAATGCTTAGATTTTTCTCTTAGAGGAGAAAAGGGCATGCAAGGCCATACATGAACAAGATAGCGTCTAACGCCAACATGTGAAATTCTGACCAAAGTAACACATAACTCAGATTTTTCCAATGCTGACCATCCTGACAGGTTTAGGAGCATTGAAAATGGTTCTTTTGCGTGCAGAGACTACTGAGAGCACAGCTGGTGTCCTCCTGCATGATTCCGACTGGCATGATTCACACAGCTACTTTACCTGACATTTAGCTGAGTTGTATCAATGATAATTTCAGTGTCATGACACAGGGGAGTTACACCATATATTTTTATTGAGCTCATCCTGTGATAAGTACATTAACTAGACAAAAGCAGAAAGAAACCATGGGTATATTTCTGTCATAAAGGAATAAGCACCTTAATAAAGATAGAACAATTGAATACATTTAAAACATACAAAATGCAGTAGAAAACACTGCGCTACAGAAGTTATCCGAAGTGCTTTGGAAGTCATTGGAGTGGAATGGTCACATACAAAGGGGGATTGAGAGGATTTTACTTTCTACTAAAAGGTGAGACAAGAGAAAAAGATTCGGGGTTCAGATTGACACGAGAAATCACAACTGTCCAGATACATGATGGTAAATATACTTATTTGAGTAACATCATATTTTTAATGTTGCAAGATACTTTGGAATCTTTTTTAAATTGGAATTTTTAAGACAAAATTTGTATTGCTAGATTATCTGTAAAAATGGCAAGATCTGCAAGGACCAGCCTTGGTGACAAGAGCAGCCCTTAGGGCCTGGAATCAGAATGTGTGCTCTGCAGACAAACTCCAGACTCTAATGGAATAGACTCGACTGAAATCTGTCTGAATCCTGTATGCATTCAAACTTAAAGCCTTTGTCCTACCTGGAATCACTCCAGGATGTCTAGTAAGTCTCTTTGCTCTATGCTACATGGGTAATTTGTGTTAAATATGTTTTAAGGAAAAGCGAGAACATTGCTTATGAAACATAAAATATGTAAATATACAGTAGGAGAAAAGCAAACAAACAAAAAGATTAAAATGCTCCAAAAAGTAAAATATGATTTAAGGTAAACTTGGCAGAATGGGTAACAATTAAAGCCAGGAAAGTGACAAGATTAAAGCATTACAAGGTAAGTGAAAAAATGAAAGAAGAATATTTTGGGGTTGATTTTAAGAAATATAAATTGTCCTTTATGCATTCATGAAGAACATTTGAGGAATCGTAAGAATCCAGATACATGACTAGGACAGTCATGTGTGGCTCTCTCTCTACCCCCAGCTTCAGTACAATGCCATCAGCCGTCACTCCACGCAGGACATAATGAAGCCAAAGCTTTGAACTGCATTGGGCTATGGTGGAGAATAAAGTTAGGTTCAAGGCTCTTAGTCTCTGGAACTGAGAAGAACCTAGAGACCAACCATTAAATAGTCTGTGGGAAAACACTGGAAAGAAAATTAACCCTTAGAAATTATCATGGGACATGGTCAAATAGGCTTTGCCAATGTAATTGTGAACATATAGATTTCTTTAAGATTCTACAGAAAGCGACTTTGGTAGAGGAACTCTACTCTAAGCACACTATTCCTAGGCATCTGGGAGCCACTGGCCACGACAGCCAAGAAGCCAAGGGGAGATGCTTCCTTTGAGGGGTTATCTATCCTTGCTTTGTGAAGGGAAGACCACTCACTTCCTCTACGTTTGGGACTGTCACTGCTTACAAAATCAAAATCAAAACCAAAAACAAAACAGAACAACTTGGAGCTGACAGGTAAGTCAAAACTTGGAAAAGAAGGTAACAACTCAAGAAACCACCAGTCAGGGAAGAAAAGGAAGCAGACCAGACCACAGGGCAACTAGTGAAAAAAAAATATGGTAGGGAAGAGGTAGGTGACTCGAACATAATTCCACTGAGTATTTACAAAATTTCTTTCATTGAACCAAGTCAATTTTTAAAATTTTTTATTTAAAGAGGAAAAAAATGTAAAGGGTAGAGATAATGCAAAATTTCAAAAAAAGATAAACAGTAAGAAATCACTAGTTGATAAATTACATATTGACCTCTTAGAAATAGTTGTTCAAGTTACAAAATTAAAGCATACAAAGTAGATATTCAAACAGTGAGACTGTAAACAGCTACACATGCATGAACCTCTACATGTACTTCTATCCTTTCTGTATTAGAGGAAAAAACAAAACCTAGCAAGACAAAACAAAACAAATTCCTATAAAAACATGAAACCAAAAAGCTATATAAAACCACAGTACAAGATGATCTACAATGATTACTGTGTTGTTTCTTATTATCTTCAATAGAATTGTCTATATCATCAGGCATAATTGAATATAGCAGTATAATTGAATATAGCAGTACATAGCAATGTTAGTAAAAAAAATTGTAGACAGTATAAAACTTCAAAGGCAGGTAATAATCAAACCAGAGTGGATATTCTAGTGGATCTTGTCATCTTCAGTGCAGTTGCCTATACTCTCAGACTTGATACTATCAATCATAACAGCTTTGAATAAAATCTATCAATGCAAAACAGTGATCTAACAAACCAGATTTGATTACAATCAGTCATGGTAAAAGAGTGTAGGTTTTACAGAGCTTTAGATTAAGTTAATAGGAAATTAAGGATGATTACCATACTATATCCTGTTATTTTGGAGATTACTGTCTGTGTCCTCAAATCTAGTACAGGTAGAATGACTGGAACAGAATATAATACATTTAAGCAGAGTGGTGTGAAGTAATGTGGGTTTTAAATCCTGGTACACTATTAACAATATAGTGATTCAAGACCATCTATGTTAGAGATTCTAGCCATCCTTCTCTGCCTCATTTCTGCTATGCTTTATTGCTGCCTTTGTTTGTCTACTTTTCTCCTTTATTCTACTACCTGCCCTGCCCATGGAGGCCTTTCTGCCACTGTTCCTAAAATCCTGGTATTTATTTTTCTCTCTCTAGAATTTCCTTCAGTGTTCTCCATAGGGTTGGATTGGTGGTCACAAATTCCCCCAGTTCCTCTTTGTCATGGAAGCATCTTGTTTCTCCATTAATTTTTAGTGACAGCTTTGCAGGGTACATCAATCTGGGCTGGAGGTTATTTTCTTTCAGGGCTTGGAATACTTCACTCCAAGCTCTTCTTGGTCTGATGGTCTGGGTTGAGAAGTCAGCCGTGATTCTGATGTGCTTACCTTTATAGGTAATCTGTTTCTTTTCTCTGATAGCTTTTAATATTCTGTTTTTATATTGAATTTCTGGCATCTTGATTATTATATGTCTGGGTGTAGCTCTGTTTTGGTTGTAGATGGCTGGAGTTGTGTATGCCTCACATAACTGAATGTCACTTTCTTTTCCCATGCTTGGGAAGTTTTCCTTAATTATTTCTGTGAATAGCCTTTGTAATTCACCTGTTTGTATTCCTGCTTCTTCATTCACGTTTCTTATTCTTAAATTATAGATTCTCTTGTCATCTTCTAGCCTTTGTATTGTTACTGCCTGTTACCTTGTTATTTTTAAGAGATCTTTCCTTTCATGGTCACACATTGCAAACTCATCTTCAAGTTTTGATAGTCTATCCATAGTTTCTTTTAGGCAGTTTTGTCAGATTTCTTTGGAGTTTTTAATTTCCTGGTAATCTTTTTGAATCTGCTTCATGTATTCTATATTTTCTTTATATTCTTTATTGAATGTTTCTCTCCTTTTTTTGTGTTCCTCCCTTCTTCCATCTATGTCTTCTTGAAAGATGCTTAGCATTTCTTCTATTACTTTACTCATATCTTGCTTTACCTGATTTACTATTTCAGTTCTGAGCTCGTCTATAAGGTCCCAAAGATATCTCTTAATGTCCATTGAAGCCACGTCTGATGTTGTGTGTTTGCCACCCTCAGTCTCCTTTGTTTTTCCTTCTTCTGGATCAGTGTTTGCAGGGTTCTGGGCTGGGGGCCTCTTCTTGCCTCTCTCTCCTGTCATGGTCCCAGCTTCCTCCACACAGGCATACAGCGGATATCCCAGCCCCCTTCCCTGTTGGCTACAGGACCCCTGTCCTCTCCTGCCTGCTCTTGTCACTGAGGTGTAAGCAGGGGCTGCATATGCCTGCCTTTTCCCACCAGGCCAGTCAAACTTCAGGTGCCTTCACCAGGTTAGTGCATGCTAGGCACAGGGAATTGATTTGGGACAGCTCAGTGGGTCCCAGCCAGGAGTGCAGCCCAGTCCAAGAAAATCCCACAAATCTGCTCTGGGGAGGGAGCAACCAACTGAAGTCACTGTTGCTCCCAATTCAGGTTCTTCCTGCCCGGTTCCAACATGTTGCCCATTTGGTCAGGCCCTTACCACTTCCCATGGGAGGGGTCTCATTCCAGCACTGACCTTGGATTGATGAAGTTCCCTTCACCAGTTCTGTTCTCTGTTATGCTCACCAACCCCTGACTTCAGCGCAGCTGCTGCTCCTGTGAGTGGCAGTGAGAAGAAGCCTGGGCAGCTCTGCTAGCCAGCGCAAATTTGCGAATTCAGGCCAGCACAAATCTGGCGGGTCACAGTGAAAATGCCTTGTCTGGTAATTTTAGCTGTTCCAATTGTAGCCCTGAGACTGCGTGTTTGATGAGCTTTTCTACTTTTTAATTTCTTCCTGTGTCAAGAGGATCCATCTCCTCCAAAATTTTTAAAAGCACTGTTTAAGGGAAGCAAACCTGGTTATCAAATTTAAATATCCTCCAATCCATAAAAATGTTAGTTATTCTTGAGAACATAGCCAATGGCCTGTAAGACACACAAAATGAAGTTCTCACCACATGGAGCAAAAATATGAAAGGTAGAAATCACAACAGAGAAGGTAAGAATCTGAGGCTGAATAAGGATTCATGGCAAGCAGATGTGGGGGATAAAAGAATGGAAGTGAGGAGGAAAAGAATTTTAACAAATTGTTATTCTCATTTAAAAAATATTTTAATCCACTTTTTGAAACAAAATATTCATGTAAGTCATTTTAATAGTCCTGAAAAACTTTCATTATTTATTCTATAACTTAAATAATTCAGAAGCCTATATGTATAATTGATATTAATTATATTATTTTCTTGGTTTTTTTCCATTATAGTTTGAAATTGGCTTTCAAACTCTGTTATAATTTTATTTTATGTGATTTAATGATGATAACATTGTTTTATGTATTGACTTCCTATGTTGATGCACAAATGTTTAATATTGCTCATCTTTGTCTTCTTTGATACTTTTCACCTTAAATTGATATTAACTGATAATAATATCTATTAATTCCCAAACTATTTATTGGTCATTTGTGAGAAACCATGAATCAATAAACTAAAATATTAACTTTACTTAGTTTTTAATGTATCTGTTCAATATTAGTAACTAATATTTCCTAGGGAATCATTTCCTACCAGTTATACTCATGCCTTAGTTTTTAGATGAATTCAAATGAAAATTACAAGGATATCAATCACACCTAGTAGAAGGGCCAAAACAGTATATAAATACTAATTCAAATTGTTGTGATTTCAGTTAACAGTGTCATCCACTATCATTTTAGAAAGAATATTGGCAAATATTAATTCACTCAAAAATGTAGTGACTCCACATCTAAGTGTCTATTTCATGTGAAAGAATAACTTGGAAGTGTAAGAAGCATATTTAGACACACATTTAGTAAGTCCTTGTTTCTACTGGCAAAATAAAATGCATTTGAATAGTGATTGAATAAATTCAACAATATACTATCCACAAAATAGTTTCTATCCACTCAAAAGTGTATGTTAAACCTAAGAATTGCTATTATGCATTGTTAACAAAACAAATAAGCAAGAATTGAAAAATATTTTACTAGTTTAAGCCCTTCAAGAAGCAGATGCTAAGATGGATTTGATATATAAGAAGTCTGTATTGTAGAACTCTGTGCAGGCAAATGAGGTGGCTGCTGGGTGAATCTGAGAGGAGAGATGTAGTAAAGAAGGTTTGATGAAAGAAGCTATGACCACAGGATTGTTTTAAGAAAGTTTGGGAAAGCAGACAGAGTTGCCTCCAGCAAACACTGTCAGTCAGAGTTCCATGCTTTTTAGAAAAGAGCCTGGTGTAATTTCTAGCTACTTTCAGTCACTGGCTGGGCACAGTTGGCCACAGTTCCTCCAAAGCATGGGAATTATGACTTTCATACCAACAGGATGATGGGTTTCATCATTCAGCAGCAAAAGCACTTTGGTTTCCTGTAATGGAAGAACTAAATGATACATTTTTATGACCACTTCCAATTTAAGCACAATTTTTTTCAGCATGGAAATAATAACGAATGAGAATCTATAACTATCACAGTTTATGAACTTAATTCATTTCACAGTTCTGGAGAAGATGGCCATGTTCATGTCCTTGTGGGAGAGATGGCCACAGTCATGTTTGTCACCCAAAGCAGAGTTCACAAATAACAACAAAATTCTGGCAAACACTCCTGTTTGTGAGCCAAATTGTTTGCAAAGAAAAGCATTCATGAACTGAGGTACCACTGTGTCATTGATTACATTTGTTCCTATAAAAAGTGTGGAAAGGAAAGAAAGAGAAAGACAAGGGCAAAAAATATTATCTACAAAACTATTATTTTATAAAAATGCATAAAATACACTGGGCAGAGTAGCATGGTTGTACCCAGTTAACCTGATAAGAGACAATCAGAAGGATCACAAACTGAGGCAGCCTGAGCAATTTAGCATGAGTCTGTCTCAGAATAAAAAATAAAAAGTGTCAGGGAAGTAGTTTTGTGTACAGCATTCCTGGGGTCCTTCTCCAGCAATGCCCAAATGTTCTCACAGTATGAAAAAGGTGTATTATCAGTCTATATGCTATTCTATTTAAACAACGTTGGCTATTTTAAAATGCATGAATGTATTTAACAGTAAGCTTAAAATAAGACACTAGTTATCCTCCATGGTTCTTTATATTCTAAGCAATCTTTATCAAAACCTAAATGTTCTTATTTTGTGGGAAATCCTATGCTGACTCTAAAATTCACCAGAAAATGCAGAAGACCTAGAATATCTGACATAACTTTAAATAAGAACAGAGTTGCAGAATATCTAATTTCAAAACTACTCTAAAGCTATCATAATCCAGATAGTGTGTGGTTTTCTTGCTTTATTCCACTAAAGTCTGAAATTGTCTTGGAATCAAGAATTGAATTGGAATCATGATAAACAAGTTCAATGAAGTAGAATTACGAGTTCAAAAATAGAACTACAGATGCGCTCCACTGAATTTTAACAAAGGTACAAAAGTAATTCAGTGGAAAAGGGTGCTGCAGTAGAACTGCAGCAGTCACATGTCTGTATCCAAAAAGGAAAATGGAATTTAACTCATAGCTTCAACCACACTGAAAAATTAATAACTGAAGATTGATCATACCTGATTTTACAACCTAAAATTATAGACAAAGACAGGAGAAAATCATTCTGTTTTAAAGTGAAATAAATATTTATTAAACATAACAGTAAGAATAATCCAGGAGAGTAATCCATGAAATAAAAGGTTGATGAATTGAGTCTTATCAAAACTAAGAACTTCTATTTTTAGTGGAGCAAAAAATTCTTCAGACAAAAATAGAAGTCTGTAAATTATTCAGTATTATTGTTCTTAGTAAGTTTGGATAACATTCAAGTCCCTACAAGAACTGGCATATAGTACTATTTAATCATGCTTAAATAAGGGTAAAAATTCAGTAGTTCTTGAGTACTGAAAACAAAACAAAACAAAACCCTAGTAGCAGGCCTTCACTTTGTACCAGTCAATATTGTAGGATCCATGTCAATATCATGCATAAATTTTCTACAATTCTATACCTGCTCATATTATGTGATATGGTAATATTGTCTGTAAAATATGTCTAGAATGCACACAAGTTTCAACAGGTGAAGAAGAAGAAGAAGAAGAAGAAGAAGAAGAAGAAGAAGAAGAAGAAGAAGAAGAAG